>JADXDR010000037.1:443878-456524 GCA_025026875.1 Chlorella ohadii
ACGCCACGCCGCCGCCGCCACGCGCCGCAAGCCCAGGCGCAACTGCCCCGCAGGACATGGGCTCAATCTTGCGCAAAGTGGGGCAGCTGTTGGCGCCCGACAAAGCGCTCATAGCAGCAGCCATTGTGTTCATGCTGACGGCAGCAGCGGCTGAGCTGGCAATCCCGCACTATGTCACCGCCGCGGTTTTTGCCGCCGCCAAGGTGAGTGGGTGGGTGGGTGGGCAGGGGATGTGTGCTGCCGGGTCATTGATCGAGGCTGTTGGGTTGGCTGCAGGAGGTGGGCAGCATTGGCAGCCAGGTTCGCCACCAGCTGGTGCACGCAGTGTGACACTTTGGGTGCTGCAATCCTAGAGCACTGCATTGCCCACCTCGCCTGCTGGTGCAGGAGCAATCAGAGGCGGCCTTTCGCCACAACCTCACCTACCTGGCAGCAGCCACAGCGGGGTATGCCGGCTTTGCAGCCATCCGAGGCTGGCTGTTCAGCCTGGTCAACACAAACCTGCTGCAGCGCCTGCGGTGAGGCGGCCGGGCTGGTGCTGGCTGCAGCGCAGCAACTGTTGGTGACAAGTTCAGCCAGCAAACAAAGGCTGCTGGGAAGCAGCAGTGCTGCGGCCGCTGAAGACGCTTGCAGGCAGAGGTGCTTATGCAGCTGTTGGCAGAGCTAATTTCAGTCCCCTTCTTGCCCCCTGCACCCCCCACAGGAGCCAGCTGTTTGGCCGGCTCATCAGCCAGCCGGTGGCCTTTTTTGACGCCACTGAGACGGCGCAGCTGACCAGCCGCCTGGCGGCAGACTGCTCCGTCATTAGCCGTCTGTTCAGCACCAGCATTAACGTGGCCATCCGAAACTCACTGCAAGTGGTGAGAGCAGTCTTTGCTGCTTGTGCTGCTTGCTCATCAGCACCAGCTGCGGAATCCACCCACATGCTGCTGTTGCTGGTGGCGGATGAGTGGCATTTGAGAAGCCACGCAGCGCCTGCCGCCTGCTCAGTGGGGTGCCCCACACCCGCTCCCAGCCCCTGCCTGCACACCATTTCCCTGCTCACTTCCCATCTCGTTTTCCCGCTCCTCCGCCCTGCAGATCGGCGGTGCCTTGTACCTCTGGCGCCTGTCTCCTCAGATGGCAGGCGCCACCGCCGCTGTGGGCGCCGCGCTCGTGCTGGTTGCCGGCACCTATGGCGCCTTCACCCGCCGAGCGCAGCGCATTTACCAGGACGCACTGGCCGCCTCAAACGGTGTGGCAGAGGAGGGGTTCACCCTGTCCCGCCTGGTGCGAGCCTTTGGCACGGAAGGCGCTACACAGCAGCGGTACGACGCCAGCCTGGCGACGCTGCGCCGCATCTCCATCCGCCAGGTGCGCGCCGGCTGGTTTGGGGTTGGTTGTTCAGGAGTAGCCCATGCATGTTGTGAGCTTGCAAGGCATGCACTCAGCAACGGGGCTGGAGCGGCGGCACGGCTCGCCGGCCAAGCGCCCCCAACTGCCGCTGCGCTTGCAANCCCCCTGCTTGCTTGCAACCCCCTCCCCTCCCAGGGCGTGGCCTATGCGCTCTATGTGGTGTCCAACAACTTTTTGTACAACGCCACTCGGCTGGCCACGCTGGCGGTCGGCGGCTCGCTGGCACTGGCCGGCGCTGTAACCGCGGAGCAGCTCACCGCCTTTTGCTTCTATGCCGAGTTCCTGGCGAGCGCGCTGCTGTCGGTGTGCGACCAGTGGGGGCCCATCATGGAGGTGAGCAACGCTTGTTTTTGGGATCTGAGAGCTGCTGCAAGGTTCCACAAATTGTGGGGCAGACGCTGCTGCTGTCGGTGTGCGACCAGTGGGGGCCCATCATGGAGGTGAGGAGCGCTGCTTAGGCTACAGGTGCTGCNTAGGGATTGATTTGATTNGGAGATGCTACAGGAGCACTGGAAGCCACATCAGATGCCATCCACACTATGTCCAACCAACCATTGCTCGGTGCTTGCCTCCCCATGCTCCCCATACAGGCTGTGGGTGCATCAGAGCGAGTGTTCGCTTATTTGGATGCGCCGCCAGCGCCCCAAATAGCGGCAGGCATCGTTCCCACAGAAGCAGCAGCAGCAGCAGATGAGGCAGCAGCAGCAGCAGCAGCGGACGGAGCGGCAGCAGGCAGCAAGAGCGGCGGGCTGTGGGTGCGCAGCGACGGCCGGCCGCTGTGGGGCGGCAAGCCCAGCGGCGGCGGGGCGGACGGGCTGCACTGGCAGCTGGAGCTGAAGGGAGTTGACTTCAGCTACCCCTCCCGCCCAGGCAAGTCGGGGATTGTTTCCGGGTYGATGATGCAAGACATGTGCGCCAATGCATGGCTGCTGGAGTGCATACCCTGTCGCCGCTGTGCCCTGCCCGGCTGAGCTGGAGGCAGCTCAAGCCTCTATTGCTCGTCCGTTGCCATGCAGACTCCAAGGCGCTGGACGGCGTGGACTTGATAGTCCCTGCTGGCAAGCTCACCGCCCTGGTGGGCCTCAGCGGCAGCGGTGAGCGTGGCAGCAGAGGGAGGGTGGGAAGGGCAACAGAGCTGCATGCAACCCTGGAGCCTTTGCGCAGTGACCGACTGTCCCCCACCTTGCTGAGTGTGCCACTTCCTGGCCTGCTGTGTGCAGGCAAGTCCACCCTGGTCTCGCTCATTCAGCGGCTGTACGACCCCACAGCCGGCGCGGTGCTCCTCGATGGCACCGACCTCAGGCGCGCATGGGAAGGAACCGCTTTTTCACGCTTGTTTAACACCCCCATCTTGGGCTGCTGCCTGCCGCCCTCAGATGCAGCACGAGTCGCTTTGCAAATGCGAGTTGCTACAAGGATGGAGTCGTGCCTGCAGGCAACCACCAATCAGCGGCAAACAATCTAGCCTGCCTTGTTTGCAGGCAGCTGGACGCGGCCTGGTTCCGGCGGCGCGTGGGCGTGGTGTCGCAGGATCCCCGCCTGTTTGGCCTGACGGTGGCCGAAAACATCGCCTATGGCTGCCCAGAGGCCACGCAGGTGGGTCGGGCAGCTGCCAGCAGGGTGCAAGGGCGCAAGGTCGGGTGACCAAGAGCAGTTTGACAATTTCTCTCCGGCTTGTACTTTCATTTTGCAGGAGGATGTGGAGAGGGCCGCGCAGCTGGCCAATGCAGCAGACTTTATTGCTGCGCTGCCACAGGTCAGTTGTGGTTTGGCTTCAGAGGCAGTCTGCAGGCAAGGCACTGCNAGCNTGTGCAGCACTAAACAGTTGCGCCGGGCAGCAGCTTGACTTCCATTTCAAGTTGGTCAACCTGCTGTGTCTCATGCCGATCCATCTCCCGCAGGGCTTTGCCACGCCGGTCACCGACAAGCTGCTCAGCGGCGGGCAGCGGCAGCGCATCGCCATTGCGCGGGCGCGGGGGCGAAACCCGCCGCTGCTGATCCTGGATGAAGCAACAAGCGCATTGGATGCTGGTGAGAGGCGGTACTAGCCCTGGTTTTGGGAGGTTGCTGGGCTGGTTGGCAACGCATCTCTGCTGACCCTGCATGAGGCCACCAGCGCCCTGGATGCTGGTGCGCGCCGTGGGCCACAAAAGAATTGCAGTAATTGGGTTGCTGAGATTGTGACACAGCCCTGCCATCTGCTGCACCCTCCTCTACCTTGCCACCCACCCATTGTGTTGCACCTCCCGCGCCCCACAGAGAGCGAGGCAGCGGTGCAGTCGGCGCTGGACCGAGCCATGCGCACCGACGGGCGCACCGTCATTGTCATTGCGCACCGGTAAGAGCCACTGTTGTGGCTTGCAAGTTGTGCTTTGCAAGTTGTGGCTTGCAGGTTGGTATTGCACCTTGCATCTTGCACACACAGCAGTGTGTGATGTGAGCTGCCGGCCAGCCTGCCAGCTNGCCCGGGCTGCAACGCCATGCCACCAACTGCAATGCTGTGCCTGCCATGCTGTGCAGGCTCAGCACGGTGCGGCACGCCGACCAGACAGTCGTCATGGACAAGGGCCGGGTGGCAGAGGTGAGTGCGCATGGCTGGTGCATCAGGGCAGCCGTATACACATCAATCACTGTGTGCCTGGTGGCCTGCCTGGTGGCCTTCCCGCAGCAACAGCTTGGTTTGCTGCCAAAATGTGCACGCCACAACCTGGAGCACCTCGGCCTGCGTGCACTCTAAGCCTGCCCACCGCCACCCATGCTTTGCAGGTGGGCACGCACACACAGCTCATGCGCCGCGGCGGCATCTATGCCGCCCTGGTGCGGCGGCAGGCGGGCGCTGTGCTGGACCAAGAGCGAGATTTGGCGCCGCATGAGCTGCAAGTCAGCAGCAGCAGCAGCAGCAGTGGCAGCGGCGGCGGCGGCGGCAGCGACTCACACCAGCAGGCCGGAGAGGGCGAAGGCGGTGCGGAAGGCAGCGGGGCGGGTGGAGGTGCAGGCGATAGCCAGGGCGAGCAGCAGCTGCCTGATTCGCTGCCTCAGTGGCGGGCCCAGCAGCGGCTGCGCACTGAGCATGACCCAGCTTGATTGTGGTTGGAAAGCTCCCCTGAAATAGCGCATTGTACAGTTGTTTCGACGTGCCCGCTCGCGCTGTGTGCAAGCTGCAAGTTGTGAGTGCGTTGCGTGCACAGCTAGTTCTTTGCCACCCCCGCCTTTTCTGCAATTTTCTGGCCCTGGGCCACCCATGTACCATCGCCCTTGACTGTGTAGCTGCAGCTCCCTGGAAAGTCAAGCAGCAGCTGAGATGAGCAGCAAGGCCTGGCCAGCAGAGTGCAGGCAGTGGGGTGCCCGGGGAGCGGTGCATTGCTGGGGCCACCACCCTTAAAGCTACACCAGGGGTGCATTGGTGGTGTGCTAGGATCACCAAACCCCAAAGGCTGCCCCGCCCAACAACAAACTGACCCCCGTCGGCTCAACCGTCTTGAAGTTGGCCCACAGCGCCCGCACAGCGCCCCTACGGCTAAACACCACAACGAGACTGATCCCAGCCGACAAGCAGGCTGAACCCAACTGGCTCACCGCCCCTTGACCCAAACACTCAACCACACAGTGTTCCCTCGCTCACCGTCTTGATCTTGGGCCGCAGCGCCAGCTACAGTGGGTCTCAAAGGCTTAACCTACAAGCTGCCCCGCCCAACAAACAGATCCCCGTCGGCTCACCCGTCTTGATCTTGGCCCGGAGCGCCAGCACAGCGTCCGCATCCTGCACCTTCTCAGCTAGCGCCAGCCTGCTGCGCACTCCCAGTGACTCTGCAATGTCGACCAGTGCCGCCCCATCCACGCCGAATGGATAGATGTGCACCGCCGCCGCCGCCGCCGCCTTCTTGCTGCCGCCACCCGAGTTGCTGCTGCTGCTGCCGGGCTCAGCGGCACTGCTGCTGCTGCTGCTGCTGGTTCCTGCTCGGCTGCCGCTGCCTGCCGCCCTACTGCTAGCCATACTGCTGCTGCTGCTGGTACTGCTGCTTCGGAGCGCTGCCGGCAGCGGCAGTCCTGCTTCCTCTGCTGCCTGCATGGCTGCGCCCAGCCGAGCCGCGTTCAGGGCTTGCTCCGGAAAGGGTTGCGTCTCAAACTGCCGCTGTCCACGCCGCCGCCTGCTGGCGCTGCTGCCGCCCTCGCTGCCGGAGGGGCTGCCTGTGCCAAGCAGGCCGCCGGCCGCTTCGTCTGCTGAGGTGAAACCGTCCTCAAAATCGGTGGAACCGCCCTCTGGATAGGTCCACACCTGGCCAGTCTCTTCGTCGCGCTCCCGCACCTCGGCAGCTGCGGCAGCAATGTTTGGGGAGTGGGTGAATGCACCTCAGCCATGCAAGCAATGCAACACCAGTTCGCAGCACAAAGCACAGTACAGACGAGCTGCCATGTTACAGCGCGCTGAGCCTGCTGCCGTGTTTGGAATGAGACGCGGCACTCAGCAATGCAAAGCACCACCAAACTTGCAGCACGCGGGAGGCAAATGGCAAAGCACAGCCGGCACTTGCCTGCCTCCTTGCCGCACAGCAGGCGGTCGACCGCCCACGCCACATCGGCGTGCACCCGCCACCCCCGCCGGCTGCGCATCTCGATGCAAACGTCAAAGGTGGGCGGGGCCTGCAGCAAAGAGCGGATTAAGCGGGGTGTTGAGGGCGCTCCGCTCACAGCTGCTAAAGCTTCACAAACCACCCTCCACCAGCATGCCACATATATCACATGACACGCATGCACGCTCCCTTGCGCCGGGGCCACGCCCATGTTCGCACAGCACATGCATCGCACAAAAAATCCCAAGCTGCCCACCTGCCGTTCCAGCACGCTCTTCTGCGTGCCCCGCCGCTTCGCCTCGTCGTCTCATGCGCTCACACAACAATATGAGCAGTGTAAAAAATAGAACTACTGACCTGTCGCTCCAGCACACTCTTCTGCACGCCCCGCCGCTTGGCCTCATCATCTCCAAGTGTCACCGAGGCGATGCCTCCCAGCAGGTCGCTCAAGCTAGGGTTCTTCATCAGGTTCTCCAGCTCGTTGCCTGCAGAAACGATGGTGAAGTGGATGAATGTCCATTCATGACTGCAGGCCTTGCGGCTTAAATGGGTCAACTTGGGTCTTTTCGGCTGACCGACTCATCGCTGCAAGTGATGGGTATCTAAGCTCATTTTATCATGAATTCTTCAATTTCGTGGAGGCGATCACAAAAAAAGGGTAAAGGCATTGGGACCAGCACATTCACAGCAACTACACAGTACAATCTCCTCCTCACCGTGCGCAGTGGCGATCAGCTGCACGCCGCGCTGCGAGATGGTACGGGCCGCCATGCACTCCGTTTCTGTGCCGATCTCGTCGATAACTATAACCGCCGGCGTGTGGTTCTCTACAGCTTCAATCATCACTCGGTGCTGCTGCTCCACGTGGGGCACCTGCAAATCACACAAAAGATGCAGCCTGGAGTTGGCGGGCCGCAGGCGGGCCTGGCTGGCAGCTGCTGCGCTCCCACCACCACCAGCCTGGCTGAGGCACATTCAACACACCGGTTTGCACCAGCGTGTTGTCAGTTGCTCGCAATAATCGCGAACAAGTGATAGCCTGGGTACGGGTTCACTGTGCACACCGCTGCGCACCTGCATGCGGCGCGCGCGCCCTAAGCCGGGGTGCGGGATGTCGCCATCCCCTCCCACTTCATTAGATGTGTCCTGCGGTTTATTCAACAAGACAGAAGAGCAATGGGTGGGTTTGTTGCAGTGACAGCCCGTGCAGACAGCTGCCAAAGTGGAACTGCAATGAATGCGCAGTAGTGCAGCCCACAACCACAGCGCTCGCCTTGGGTGTTCATCAATTCCCACACAGCCACAGGGGCAGCACCGCGCAACTTGCAGCAGGTGCACATCCAGCTGCTGCTCAAGTTGAATAAAACAAAAAGGCAGGAGGCCAGAGGGCTGCTCACCACGACCACAACACGCTGCTGGCATTCATCCGCCAGCAGGCGGCTCAGCTCCCGAATGGCGGTCGTCTTGCCCACACCCGGCCGCCCTGCAAGCAGTGTAAATCAGTGTGCACAGGTGTAGCAATGTGCTGGGCCAAACCCGAAATGAGGTGGCAGCCAGCAAAGAAGCAGCAATTTTGATGCTTAAATGATACCGGTCCACCCCGCGGCAGATGTGCACCACGCCAGGCCTGTAGCTGCACAGCACCACCATCGGCGTACAGCAAACAACGACAAGCAAGTGCAGCACAGGAAATCTACATCCAGCACAGCGCACCCAGCAGCAGGATGCTCTTCCCCGCCTTGGCCAGATCAGAAGCCATGGCCGCCGAGCCCTGGATGGCACGCCCCACCTGCACCAAGCAGGCAATATGAGAAACTGGGTTGGGGCACCCGGACGGCTGCCATAACACGTAGCCATTGGCAGCTCAGCATGGCCCACTACAGTAGTGCTATGCCCTGCTGCGCCCCTGCTGCGCCCCTGCTGCCACACCCGTGCTGCTACTCCCGTGCTGCTCCAGCACTGAAGGAGGCGTCTCACCCGGCAGGTCAGTCCCACCACCTTGCCCGCCCGGTTTCTGATCGCAGAGATGCGGTGCAGCGTCTTGTCGATGCCCGCCCGGTTGTCGGCGCCAAATTCGCCCACCTGGCGGCAAAGAGGCAGCCGGAACATGGCGTGTTGAGCGTTTTGGCAGGCTCGCTCGTCAGGAAAGAAGTGCGAGACAGCGGCCCACAGCTGGTGCAGCGGCTACGGCAGCAGTGGCTTCCTCTCTCANGTTTTCCGCAGCTGTCCGCCAACCGACACTAGAAAGCTGCAGTAGTAACAGCCAGGCACGCGGCAGCAAGAGCAGCAGGAACCAGCCGCACCTGCTCCACTGCATACTGCAGGTCGGCTGCTGATACGGGCTCATCTGCCAGCCGAAGGTCGCCGCCTGGGAAGCGCGCCTGCAGCCATGCGACAGCAAGGCACTGGTGGCAGTAAGCAGGCGGCGCACTTTGCAGCAGCGAGGCAACTTGTTGATATGCAGGTGTGTGAGCAGCCAAACTGAGAGCACAGTCTGCAAGGCATCGAATGCAGCACAAACAACGCCACTTAAAAGACACCCACCAGCGGCGGGCGGCCCAGGTCCATGACGACCTCCAGCAGCAGCGGCAGATCCGGGTGCGCCTCCAGGCGCTGCCGTACTGAGCTGGGCAGCAGCCCTACTAGCTTCAACACCTCTTCGGCCTCTGAAGCAGCCGCTGCGCTGCTGGCGGCGCCACGGGCCGCAGCGGCGGCGGCGGCGGCCTGGCGGGAGCTGCCACCGCCAGCCTGCAGCGGTCTGCTGCCGGCTAACGCCGCGAATTCGCTGCCATACACTGCTGCGGGTGGTCGCTGTGGCCGCCGCAGCGGCTCGAGCGAGGGCGGGACACCGTGGCTGGCGGTCGTGAGCCACCTGCCGTTCCGCGCTTGCGCGCCCCCAGGGCGCACTGTGGACCTCATATATGCCATGCAGCTAGGCCACACGGCCGCTTGTGCCGGGGCTGCGGCGCTTGCGCGACGGGCCTTCACAATACGGCTTTTCGAGCAGAATAGCGTTGCTCTATGCACTGGCAATGTAAAATGCACTACGATGGAGGCGAGGGTGGTGTGCGCTGTGGACATGCCCTGGCGGCGCCGCCTGCTGCTGTTGCCGCCGCTCAGCGGCGCTCATGCTGCCGAGTGCAGCGTCTGCCACGCTGCAAAGGCTGCAAATCCGTTGATGTTGCCGCTGGAAACGTACAAGTCGGATGGTGCATATGACAGCAGCTCCACCTGCCAGCCCGCCGCCTGACGGTTCAGAGGAAGGGCAGTGTAGCATTTGGATGAGCAGCAGGCAGCGCTGGACATGTCGCAACCATCGAAAGGCCATTCAGCCGGCTCCCAAGCAGATGATGTTGTCATTCCCAGAAATAAACGTTGTTACTTGTGATCTAACAGATCCTAACCTGCGCCACGGCGAGGAAGGCTGCCACGGGCCAGCGGCCGCACAGCGAGGTGCCGGTGGCAGCGCAAATGTCCAGAAAGCGCTCGGCACCGCCTGCGACGGGCATTAGGCGGCTGGCATTAACGCGAGCTGCCTGCTGTAGCTTGAAAGGCAGCTGGTAAATGCCTTTCACAGAGGTGGCTCATAGCATACGGCGTGGAGGCGCACTGCAGCCACTCCACAGCAACCTTGGTCACATGCGCCTGCCATCGCTGGCCGGCTGGGCAGGCTGAAGTGCTACCGCACCCATGCACACAGCGTGCAGCAGCGGGCTGTCCCGCCAGATGCAGTGCTCCCTCAGGCTCATCCAGGGCGCATCCGGTGGCTCGTTGTAGGCAGGTCCCTGCCGGGCAGGGCCAGAAGTGGGTGAGGCGGTTGTGCCAGCAGCAAGCAAGGCGCTTTGGGCGCCGGCATAGCACACATAGCAGGCTGCACGTGAGCATGTGCACGCAGGTAGCACTGATCCATTGCATGCTCCTGAGGCGACCCCCTATCCCCACAACACGCGGCAGCTCACCGCGTGTGTGAAATCTGATGTGGCAATGAGTAGCGGCGGCGCCTGGTCAGGGTGCTGCGCCTGCGCCTGCCGCAGCGCGGCCAGCAGCTGCTGGCCCAACTGCTGCGCCTGCTGCGCGCTGCCCAACCAGCCGACGCAGACGGGGGCGATAGACAGGGGCCTGCCATAATGGCCGGGGTTGGGCACGCTTTCCAGCACGTGCTGAAAAAAGGGCAGCTGATTCTCAATCGAGTGCTCCAGGCTGCAGTAGGGTGCACAGCGATCGCAAGACTCGCTGAATTGATCCCCTGGCCACTGCAAGAGCCTGCCGGCTGGCACACTGCATCGACAACGTTTGCTGCAAGGCAAAGCACCCGCCTCACTTGTGTGGCGTGTCGTTGAAGGGCAGGCCCTGCTGCTGCAGTGCTGCATTGAGGTCGGCATCAACTGGCACGTCTCCCAGCGGGGTGCGCCAGGCCGTGGCAGTGGATAGGCAGGCCAGCGGCAAGTTGGTGAAGTGGTTGGTGCCTAGCACGACACAGCGCAGCGGGCGCGGCGAGCCAGGGTGCCCCCTTGTGCCGTACAGGCCCAGCTGCTGCTTCAGAGCCAAGTAGGCAGCAGCAGCCGCAAAGCCGCTGTCGGACGTTGAGCCGTGCGGCACCTGCAAGTTTGGAATGTGGCCCGTCAATCACAAAGGATGTAAGGCTGTCACTGTGATATGAGTGCCTTGCACGACATGCGCTGAGGGCAAACTGCTATCTGCAAGCAAGCGAAGAGCTCACAATGAGGCCCCTAAGGTGGCGGCGCTGCTCTGGGGCGCAGTGCAGGCAAGGACCGCCCGCCAGGTTGGCTGCCGGCTCGGCCAGGCATTCCTGCAGCTCCGCTCGCAAGCTTGTTGCTGTGCTGCTGTAGTACTTGCCGGAGGCCACAGGCTGGCGGATCATGGCGCTGCAAGTGCCCTGCACAAGGAAACGGCATTGTGGCAACCACCCCGCGGATTGCAAGGTGCGGCGGCGGCGGCGCCGACGGCGTGAGCGCACTATGTCGGTGACAGGCTTGCAACCCTTCGAACGCAGTCTGATCACACTATAGGGCCTTCTGACACGCATACACTTTAGCAGGCAGGCGAGCTGAAGATGGCCCCCCGCCTCTGCACGAGCTTGCCGGCAGCTTTGCAGGCGCAAAAACACGTGCAAAGCCTTCGAGAATCATGCGACAGCACAGAATTGCGTGCCGACATCAGGCGGACGGCAGGTTGGTGGCGGCGCCGTGAGCGCTGTGCCGCGGCTCTCCTGAGCTGCAGCCCAGCTATTCCTCTTTTCCTCCTCCTCTGTCTGGAACGCTAATCAAATCTGCATGCTGAACGCTCGGAGTGGCTTTGCATCACAGCTATCTTTACACATGCCAATGGAAACATCGCGCCGGGACGATACAAGGCACGCGTCACGGCCGCTATGCGCTGGGCCCGTCCGGCTGCGCCTGCGCCACCGTGTGCCGCTCGCAAAAGGCGCGCCACTCTGGCGAGCCCAAGTACTGCTGCTTGAAGGCCGCCAGCTCTTCCAGCTGCTCCCCGTGCAGGCGGCACAGCTCTTCGTCGCTGGGGCAGATGACCTGAGAGGTGAGAGGGGCGAAGTATGCAGCGCACGTGGGTGAGCGGCGGTCGAGTGGGTGGTTGTGGAATCGGNAAGATGCGGGGCGGTACAGATGATTGAGGGCGGGGAAGTGTGCAAGGTAGAAAGCTGGGTGCGCTGGCCAGCATAGGGTGCCTTGCATTGAAATGAGAGCCTCTCAGGAGACCTCTATTGACAGTAGGCACGTCTGAAATGGCCCCTCACCTCATACAGCCAAAACACAAACTTCCGTTGCTTTCTCTAGCTTGTTCCTTTCCTTCTCCCCCAGCCCCTCACCTCAAATAGAGCCGAAACCCGAACTTCCTCTACTTCAATAATGGCACAATATTGTTACTTATTTGCCTTCTCCCCCAGCCCCTCACCTCGAACAGCCGCGGCGTGAGGCCCTGCAGGCTGCGCAGCTTGCCCTTGCTACGCAGGAAGGACAGCCGCACGGCAATGTGGTGGGCTGGGCCGCACAAGAACATCATGAATCGCTGGCGGGCTGTTGCCTCTGGGATGCCAGCCACCTATTGAGGGGGGAGCACGGAAGCGAGCAGATGTGGCAGCAGATGTGAACCTGGGTTGGAGGCAGCGCAAGCGCAGTGTGCTGCATCCGCACGGCAGTGCGCGTGCCAGAATATGCTGTGCGGTTGCTGCCCAGCGGCTGGAACTCCAGGTCGGCAGCGGGGGCACCCTCATGCATCACTTGCTATTGTGATAGCGAGATCAGACTGCCCAAGTTGATCAGCATCGGGCAGCAGCAATAGCAAGTCACACGTGCCGCAGAACACTGGTAGCGGAAGCGCGCCGGACATGAGGGGAAGCAACCACCCTCACCTGCTCTAGCAGCTCGAACTTGGCGGGCAGATCAAGGAGGGGCCGCTCTTCAGAGACAGGCGAGGGCCCGCCTGCCGCTGATGCTGCAGCAGCTGTTGCCGCCCGAGCGGCGCGAGGCGGGGGTAGCGGGCAAGCAGGGGCCGAGGAGGCAGCTGCTGTGTAGGGTGTGCTGCTGGAGGCTGCTGCTGCCGTTCTGTCGGCTCCCACGCCKCTGCTGCTGCTGCTGCTGCTGCTGCTGCTGAAGGCTCGAACGTTTGCTCGTGAGAGCGCTGCTGCTGCTGSTGYTGATGCG
>JADXDR010000037.1:461296-475067 GCA_025026875.1 Chlorella ohadii
AGCAGCAGGGCCGCGCTGGCGGTCTCCACCTGAGCCACCACCCGCAGCAGCGGCAGCTGGGGCGGCAGGCGCCAGGGCGGGCGCCCCGCTCCGCCCTTCCAGGAGCGCAGCAGGCGGGAGAGGGCAATTGCTGCTCCATCTGGCGTCTCCAGTGCCGCCGCCTCCTCGCCGGTGACCAGCAGCGAGGCGGTGAGGTGGGTGCAGCCGCTGCGCACCGCCCCTTGCAGGACTGTGGGGAAGAGCGTTGCTGCCTCCTGCAGCTCCACCTGCAGCTCCAGCGGCAGCTGGTCGGGGTACAGGCCGTACATCTGCAACGAGGAAGAAGGGCAAGCCACAGGGAGCAGTGAGCTGTACGTCGCAGCAAGCAAACAAACTGGAATCGAGCGTAGCTGGTTGGGGTACAGGTCGTACACCTGCGGGTGGGTGAATGCGGGCCGCAGGGAGCCCAGGAGTTGTGGGAGCAGGCCCACATGTGCTCGGGGCAGCAGTGTCAACAAGGGCGCCGCCTGGGCAGCAGGCAACCTGGCTCAAGAGCTGCCAGCAGCGCGCAGCGGTGCCCGCAAAACAGGCGCCCCGTCCGCAGCCCCGCCCACAGCACCAGACTCTGCTTCCCCGCAGCGCCCAGCAGCCCACCTTGAGAGCAAAGCGGATGACAACCATCTCTGCTTCAGGAGGCAGCGCCATTGCATCAACCACTGCCTGCTCAGCCGGCGGGGCCGCCATCTGCAGCAGCGCGGCCGCCGGCTGTGCGCCCGCCCAGGTGGCTAGGGGCAGGCTGGAGGGCGGCAGCTGGATAGGCTGCATGCCAGTTGAGCTAGCCGGCATGCCAGAGCCAGCAGGCTGCCCCGGCACGGCTGCCCCTGCCCCGGGCGCCGGCTTGGGTGGCGAGGACAGAGCCAGACCATGCACACCCTGCTGCAGCTGCTCGGTGCCACCCCACTGCTGTGGCACAGGTACGGGGACGGTATGAATGCCGCTGCCGCCGCTTGCAGCCGGCAGGCCAAAGGGGTTCAGCCCAGTAGCTGCTGCCGCAAGTGAGGGAGCTGACATGCCGCTGCCGAGTCCCTGCACTGTGGTGCTGCCACTGGCTCCAGAGCCGCTGCCTGCCGACCGTGCGCTCAACACGCCTGCCTCGCTGCCCTGCCCCTGGCCCAGCCAGCCGCTGCCCGCCTCTGTGGCTGCCAGCAGGGCGCCTGCCAAGTCATCAGGGTCCATCACCTGTGGTTGATCAGAGAGGCAGGAGAAGGGGGGTTGAAGAAGCAGGGCTTGACGTAGCAGTTCAGTTAAGCAGTGGCTGCCAAAAGCAGCGACGGCACCAGACGCATTGTCACAGGCAACATCCTTCTGTAGCAGGGAGCAGTAAATGCAGTCAATCCATGGACAACTCATGGCCTAGGCTCACCAGCAGGTGCTCCAATTCATCCTCTGTGAGCATGGGCTGCCTGGCGTCCAGGGCAGGGTTGGCGGCAGGCACGGGCGCCGCTGCCAGCGCGCCGCCCGCATGCGGCAGCACAGCGCTGCCCTCTCCCATCATCCTGCCGTCCTGCAGCAGCTGCCGCACAGCCGCTGGTTCGAGCAGGCCTTGTGGGTCCACCCAGCCAACCGGCGCTGCCGGCTGCGCAGGCTGCTGCGCTGCAGCGGCTGCTGGCGGCTGCGCACCCAACGCAAAGGGATTGAACGGGGTGCTCGCCGTGCCGGCAGGCTGCAGCTGCTGCAGGGGCAGGGGTGCGCCCAAACCTAGCGGCGGCAGCTGCGGAGGCGGCATCGCTGTGGGACCGCTGCTCGGCAGGGGCTGCGGCACCATGCCAGGCACGCCTGTCAAGTCCACCGCGGGAGCCGCCACAGGCGCCAGGTAGCCCTGGCTGCCGCCCAGGCTGCCGCTGCCGCCCGCGCTGCCGCCGCTGGGCTGGCTGCGCGCGTCGCCGTAGCTGCCGCTGCCGTGGCTGTTGCTGGACCAGTCGTAGGGGGCGCCGCCCGAGTCTGGGCCGCGGCTGCCGGCGCCGCCTGCCGCAGAGGCCGCGGAGCGACCCTTGCCGGTGCGCCCTCGCGTGCGCCGCTTGCCTGCCGCTTCCACCGCGGCCAGATCGTCCTTGTCCTCCGCCTGCTGCCGCTGCTTGCGGGCCATGCGGCGCAGCAGGGAGGCCACGCAGCTGCGCTTGGGGCCCTCAAACTCCTCCACGGGGTGCAGCCGCGTGCACTGCTGGCAGAAGCGCAGCGCGGCGCCGCTGGCATCTGTGATCACCGCCGCCCGCGCGTGCCGCTCTGCAGGGGGCCAGCAGCAGCAGGGTGCGGGCATGAGGGGAAGGAGTGGCGGGGCGACGGGCAGTGGCACTGCCATGCAACGCGCTGCCTGCTGCACTGTGTGCACTTGCTGGCTGCAAGCCGGCAGTTGCTGGCAGCAGCAGCAGTAGTAGCAGCCGGTGGTTGGCAGAGGACGCAAAGAACAAGCACGGCCGGACTGGGGGCAACAGCACGAGCGGCGCAGGAGATGGCCAGCAGCCCAGCCCAACAGCCGCACGTGACCCCCACCCTCGCAAACGCACCGCAGATGCGCTGCAGGCGGTAGAAGGGCTTGCCGCTGTCCAGGTTGACGCCGCAGCCCTCCACCTGGCAGACGGAGGGCGCGCGCCCGCTGCGGCGCCCCTTCTTGCCGCTGCCAGCGGACGCCCTGCGCACGGTCTTGCGCCCGCCTGCGTCGCTGCTCTCGCTGCCGCCTGGTTGGGCCCAGGGCTGGGAGCCCTGCTGGAAAGGGTGATGGGTGGGCGCAGCAAAGGTTGGCCGCTGCACAGCAGCACAGGCGCTTGCACAGCGGCAAACCCAACAGCACGCGGGCGGAATGCCCTGCAGGGAGGGGGGGCGTAAGTGACCGACGCCGCCGGCAAGCGGCTGAGGCTGCGGCGGCGCGGCGAGCGGGCACCCCTCCCCCAGCGCTGGCGCGTGCCTGGCCCTCGGCGCTGCCTCCAGACGGTGCCTGGGCGTCTGTGGGCTTGTCTGGTTGCAAGCGTACAGCCCTGAGGGCCTCGGGCTGCCAGTCGAAGTCGCTGGCTTGCCACGCCATGGCGCGGGGCGGCTGCTGGCTGATGTGCAGCACTGCCAATGCCCGTTGGCGCGATGGGAGGGGGCTGGGGCGCCTGCCGCAAGGCCTAGCGTACTTGGTGCCTGCAAGTGTCTCCCCTGGCTTGGGTTTAGGGCTGTAGAAAACCAGTAATGCGCTGCCAGCAGAATGCAGGCCCCCGAGGGCCGCTGTGCGCAAATCGCCGCATCTCGGCGCGCTGCATGGGCAGCGGCCGGCCCTGCACGTGCCCCCACGCGCCCTGGAGCGCTTATGCATGTCCACACAATGTACCATGACATGGCTTGACACCTGGTGGGGCCGCTTCCGCCCCCTGGCGGCCGGGGCGTGGCCCTCCGCGCGCTTCCCGGAGCCGCAGGAGGGCGAGTGGCTGCGCAAGTTCACGGCAGATCAGGCGGGGCTCGATGCGGCCGTCAGCCTGCAAACCCTGCTGTTCCCCAGCCTGGTGGCGCGCCTGGTGAGTGCGCGCGCCCATTCCGTGCAGCTCAGAGGGCGGGCATGCGATGTGTTGCAGTTTGGCACGCTGCGGCGCCCTTCCGTCCCTCCCAGCTGCCGCCGCCGCCGCCGCGGCGCCGGAGTCCCGCGTCCTCACCCGCCTCACCGGCCCTTCCCCCCTCGGCTGCCGCAGCTGTGGGACCAGGCGCGCAGCGGCGACGCCGGCGACGGCCTGTCAGCCGTGGACGGCCTGTGGCTGGCGGGCTTCCTGGCCTGGGCGCCGCTGCTGCTCTGGCTGTCGCTGCGGCGGCCCAAGGCGTACCTCCGCCTGCGCGTGCCGCTCGTGCTGCTGTCGCGCCTGCACCGCTCCCTGACCTGTGAGTGCGNAGGGGCGGGCGCTGGAGTGCTCAACTGGAGCAGCCTGCATGCACTGGCCCCAGCGGGATGATGGGTGCTCGCATCGAGCGCTGGCCGGGGCGGTACTGCGTCCCTGCCACGGGGCCGCCCCGTTGATTGGCGACTCTCCGGTTGGGTGAAGATTATTGCCGGTGACTGACCAGCAGTACTACAGCAGCCTGTGCTACAGCAGCCTACCGCACCGGCCCATGCCACCATCCCTTGCCTGCCGCCGCTCACCCCGTCACCACCCGCAGTCATGCGCTGGGCAGGCCTGTTCAGCCGGGAGGCGATGGGGGCGGGCGGAGCAGCAGGGCCCATCTCCCGGCAAGCCCAGCTGGGCCTGCTGCTGTGGCGGGTGAGCAATGCTGCCGGGTGCCTCTGGGCGCTGCCTGAGCCACGATGCCGTGCATGCTTGCGCATCGGCCGGCTGCTGTGGCGGGTGAGCCCTGCTGGTGCCATGCAGCATTGACGGGTCGTGCAGCACTTGGGCTGTATTTGGCGCCGACACCCATGGGCATGCGCAACCGCCCAACGCCCTGCCCTCGCTCCGCTCCGCCCCTGTGCAGCCGACCAGCCTGGTGTCCCTGCTCTTCACCTACCTGGTGCCCTTCCGATACACGGCGCCCTGCGCTTTGGTCATGCTGGGCATGGCGCTGCACGGCGCAGCGCAGCAGTGCACCGCCTACTGCCGCAGCAGCGGCGTGGAGCGAGCGGCGGTGCAGCTTGCGCCGGGTGCGTTCCTGCTGCCTGCTGGCTGACTGATCAGTACTGTGCGGNTTGGTTGCCTGCCCTGCACGCCTAGTGCACTTGGTCGATGGACAGCCTGCTCCTCTGCTTGCACTGCTGTCCCTCCATCGCTACTGCCATGCTGCTTGCCAGGCTTCATCCCATCTGCACTTCCCCCTGCCTGCTGCAGAGCTAGTGGAGCTGCTGCGGGGCTGGCAGCGGTTGTTTTGGGAGCAGCCGGCGGGCGGCGCGGCAGCCAGCGCAGGCGGCGGCATGTGCAGCATAGTCGACAGCCCTGTGCCGCCGTCGCCGCCGGCCTGCAGCTGGGACGCCTGCCGCAACAGCTGCGTGGCGGTCAACGCCTGGGTGCTGGTCGTGCTGGGCACGCTGCTGCCGCTGGCCGTGCTGTGGGCGGTTGAAGAGCGGTCCCGGCTGCGCTTCCAGCGCCAGTGGATGCAGGTCCACCGCCCCAGCAGGTCAGCCCCTCAAATTGGCGGAAGTAGCATTAGCGCGCAAGGGCTGTCCTGGCTCGTGCTGGCCCTCTGGCTGCTCTTCTTTGCATGGGCGGTGTGGGCCGCTCTCGACTGGCTCATCCTGCGGTAGCCCAGCCTTCGTAGCATCCTCTGCTTCTCCGGCGGCGGTGCGCAGGCCCGGCCTCCGCCTGCCGCTGTCTAGCATGCCTCGTAGCAGTACTGCACTGACAATTTTGTGTGCTTCATGCGTCGTGCTGACGCCCGTTTGTGTGTGGGCAGGAAATGTTTCGCCGGCCAGGCACCCGTGCTCCGTGCGCTGCCTGCCCTCAGTCTTAGCTAGTCAGTTGCGACTTGCTACTCGCCCCGTTGTGACAGTCCTGGCAAGTTAGGAATTGCAGTATGAATGCGCATTTATAGACCAGTACTTGCTCGCCCTTATGATGCGTTCGCCTTTTACCTTCCCTTCACTCTCATCCCATCGCTACACTGCCTGACTCCTGTGGGCCATGGACGTCGGCCCGTTTTTTCCAAGCAGCCGCTCGGGAAACAGGCCCTGTATTCCCCTGTCTGTAATAGGAAAGCTCTAGGCGGCTTACAAATCGGCAGCACGGGGCTGCCACATGGCAGAAGTACAGTGGGGTGGTTAGCCAGCAATCCCGGCAGCTTGGAATGGTTGGGTCGTGCTGTACAGCGCTAGTTCAGTGGTAGGAGCGCAGCGGCAGCAGCTCAATTCAGTGGTAGATCTCCGCGCCCATTTGCCTAAATTGCTCGCTCATGCGCTGCATGCCCTCCTCTGCAGACTGCGCCTCAAACGCCTGGGCAGGCTCAGCTGGCTGGGCGCCCTGCACACCCAGGGCCTGTGCTGTCACTGCCCCGCTGTGCACCGCGCCCTCCACTGCATCGTGCTGTGCCTGCTGTGCGTCGTGCTGTGCCTGCTGCGTGTCGTGCTGCTGTGCCAGCTGGCGCAGCTCCTGCGAGATGTTCATGGAGCAGAACTTGGGGCCGCACATGGAGCAGAAGTGGGCGGTCTGCAAGGGAAGAACAGGGGTCATGATGGGGAGGGGTTGGTGAGGGCTGAGGAAGGTAATGGTGCTTTCATGTAACACGCAGACGCCCTAGTACCATGCTGCTGCTGCTGCTACAGAGCACATGTGCTTCTTGCCGCCCGCATCCTTTCCAGCCTGTACGCTTCTCAAAAGAAATCAGTATGGAATGAGGTACCTTAGCGGGCTCCTGGGGCAGCGTGGCGTCGTGGAAGGAGCGGGCAGTCACCGGGTCCAGGCTCAGGTTGAACTGGTCCGCCCTGCGGTGAGCAGCACCGAACGGAGAATGCGCGGTTGCATATAAAAGCAGCATGCATGCAATGTCAGCAGGCCTCTCCACCAGCAGAGCGGGCAAGCCTGCTGAGCAGCAGGTGCAGCTGGGCACGCACCAGCGGATCTCAAAGCGCGCAGACAACTGGGCCAGCAATGCAATTGGTGAGAGGCGTTAAAGGGGCGCAACAGGCACTAGGCGTTTCGACGCATACACACGCACCAGCGGAACTCAAAGCGCGCCCAGCTCAGCTCATCGTCGCGGCGCTGGGCTGAGGGGTGGCCCTTTGCCAGGTCGGCCGCATGTGCCGCCAGCTTGTAGGCAATCACGCCCTGCAAGAGAGCAATCAGAGAAGGCGATGCTTTCATGTTTGCATGGCCTTGGTTGCCAGGCCAGCGGCATGGGCGGCCAGCTTGTAGGCAATCACGCCCTGCAAGAAAGCGATCAGAGAAGGCAATGCTTTCATGTTTGCATGGTCCCGACTGCCAGGTCAGCGGCATGCGCGGCCAGCTTGTGCGCAATCACGCCCTGCAACAAAAGCAGGAGCAGCAAGTGATGTGTGGGCATGGCCTTTGCGATTTCAGGCCAGCTGCACATGCATGTGGGGCAGGTGCCCGCATCAGCGGCTGAGCAGTTGGTGCCTGATATGCATGGGAGCTGTGCCACACATCTGATACACCACGGCTGCACCGGGGGCACGANGCATTGAGGCCGACCCCATGCCTCTGTGCAATGTGAGAGNAANGAAGAAAAGGGGGAGCCTGNCTGGCTTGCCTGCNTTCACGTCATCGCGGTCCGGCAGCCCCAAGTGCTCCTTAGGAGTCACGTAGCACAGCAGCGCAGTACCTGCACCACAGAGCATGCACAGCAGATGGCAGCTTAGCATGGATTGTATGGGGCATCTCCAGAGGGGCTTAGCGGGGCGGGAGGGCATCAAATGGTGCTGCTAGTGTAGTTCTGCACCAGTTTGCACACAGGAGAAGCAATCCGACAAATGCATCTTACCCAGGGCGCCGATAGTTGCTGCACCGATGGCGGACGTGATGTGGTCGTATCTGTAAGATGTGAGACAGCAGCGGACAGCAACGAGTGCTACAAAGTCTGCCAACAACTGCAGCCACTCCTGCCTGCTGGGCTGGAGGGTGCCCCAGCATCACACCGCATGCGGCAGCAGCAGCTGGCAAGTTTGAATGGCCGTCCTCCTACAGCCTGTGCAGCACGGCTGCCGCTGCCCCTCAGCGTGGCAGCCTGTGGAGCAGCTGCAGGACTACCGCCTCACCCGGGAGCAATGTCAGTCACCAGTGGGCCCAAAGTGTAAAAGGGCGCCTGCGGCAGAGCAGCAGGGGAGGCACCAGGTGAGAGCCGCAGTATGAGAGCCGCAGGGGTGCCGCTGCATGCCTCCTACCGCCCCATGCTGCCAGCTGCAGGGTATCAGCACCCAGAGGTGCCGCTGCACCCAGTTCTCTGGTCGAGCATGCGCCGGGCTGGCAGGCTGTGTAAGCATCCACGAGCGTCTATGAGCAAGTGTGCACAAAGTCTTGCCAGCTGTGCTGCAGACAAGCTGGTGCACACATGCTGGCAGGTGTGCACATGCTGGCCAGCTGTGCAAGGGCCGCACCTCGTTGCACCACTCCAGCTGCTTGCGCATGTTTTCGGGGATCTTGTGCAGGGGCACGTGCCCTGCAAATTGGTGGGGCCGGCGGTTTGAAGTGCATTTGAGGTGAGGGGCGGCGCAGCGCTCTGGGCACATGTGCAGCAACCTGTGCCTGCCCAGCCGGTAGCAGCAATGCCAGGCAGACAGCTCAGCCGTGCGCATGCCTTTGCCGCAAGCTGCCCAACCGGCNAAAACATTCAANCCAACCCNAACACGCCCAAANTTNGAGCAGCCCACCTGGCCCCTCGTTCATCACTTGCACGTCCTTCACCCCGGCAAGCTGCTCGACCTGCCTGGCAGGTAGGCAGATGCAATAAATCCAAACCAAACAAACCCACCTGGCCCCTCGTTCATGACTTGCACGTCCTTCTCCCAGGCCCGCCGGGTCAGCTCGCCCTGGGTCAGCAGCTCCGCAAACTGGGCGGCATCGTTGGCGTCTGCAGGGCGGCAGGGGAGCAACACAAGAGCGTGTCATTTCACACTCGAAATGGTTCAACACAGATCAGCAGGAGCTCCCAGCCTCCCGCCGACGTTGAACAAGATCGAGTGCACTGCCACCGGCTGTACTGGCAGCTGAAACGCTGCTGGTGAAGTAGTGGCTTTCGGCTCAAAAGAAGCTGGAAGTTTCAAAAGCTTCAGGCACCCACCGTGCTGGCAGCCGGGGCGCAGGCCGTCGCCGATGGAGAGGGCAACATCGTAGCGCCGGCAGATGTCCAGGATGTCGTCTGTATATTAAGGGGAGACGGTTGAAAGAAGCGCCTAGTGAGTGAGGTTGGCAAGCAGTGTGGACCGCCACATCATAGCGCCGGCAGATGTCCAGGATGCCGTTTGCGCTCACGGAACAANGCAGTCAAGTTGAAAGCCGAGGCCGCTGCAGAGTGCGGCTGCAAAGACACGCGCATGCAGCCCAGCGCCGGCTGCCCACAGAGCAAGACTAATAAAACCAGCGGTGACGCACCCCAGTGATCGTAGGCAAAGTTTTCCTTGTGATCCAGCAGGCACAGCTGCAAGGGGCAGGCATGGCAAAGAGGGAGCCGACGCGCCTCAGCAGCACGCGCCTGCCATGCCATGTGGCACGGCATGAATTGGCGGGCAGTCATGTGCCTCGCAGGCTGCTTGCTGCTCGGAAGCTGCTGCGCCTCGCAGGCGGCTGCTCACAAGCTGCTGCACACAGCCGAGGCAACACGGCACTGCGGAGCTGCCTGCCCCAGCCCAATGTATGCCCAGCGCCGGTGCGGCGACAACTCGCTGCTCCCAGCTGCTGCCACAGTATTGCCTGGCAGCCCTGCCGGCTCAGCGGCGGCATGCACCCAATCACCTTTGCATGGATGCTGCCGCCGCGGGAGACGATCCCAGTGAGGCGGTTGGCGGTGAGGGGGATGTGGCGCAGCAACACGCCGGCGTGGATGGTCCAGTAGTCCACTCCCTGCTCCGCCTGCTCGATCAGGGTGTCCCTGCATTCAATGCGGTGGGAATGTGAAGCCAATTGATGGTGTGAGACAGCCGGATGGTGCAGAAGTCAACTCCTGCTCCACCTGCACGATCAGAGTGCACTTGCACCGCAGATCAACGAAGGAGCGCAGCAGAGCAGATGGCACAAGCCGTGACCTGCACAGTCGTACAGTCGTACCGAGTGTAATCGAATGCTACATATCAAAGAATGCAACAGCCGCCCACCTGAACAGCTCCCAGGTGATTCCCTCCACCTCCCCGCCTGCCTTCTCAAGCGCCTGGACAGAAATGCACAGGGCAAGCTGCAAGCTCAGCGCACGTAGGGTGTGTGCAAGCCAGCTGTGAGTTTGCCTGGCAGGTGACACTGTGTGCACCCAGCAGCAAGAGCACGCTGAGTAACAGCTGGCCACTGCAGGTAAACGCTGGAATTTGCACGTGATTTTGTCGGCTGGCTTGCCTGGTAGATGGGCACGGTGCCCACCGGCACCGGAGAGTTGCGCAGCACCCACTCCCGAGTCTCGTGGATGTTTGCCCCCGTCGACAGGTCCATGATGGTATCAGCGCCCCAGATGGTTGCCCACTGCAGCTTCTCCACCTCCTGCGTGCGTGATTGAAAAGCGAGCCATGAGCATGACGCAACTTGTAGGCGACAAGGCAAGCGGGCGGGCGGGCAGGCCCACTGCAGCCTCTCCACCTCCTGCGTGCATGAACAGGACAGCTCGCCGTGAACACGCCACAGTGAGAGGCAAGCTGCTTCAAGATGAGCTGGAACGCGGGCAGGCGGCAGGTGGCACCAACTTCCAGAGCAGCAGTATGCTTCCATGCGAAGAGCCACGTTTGCAAGGGATTTCGCCGCTGCTGAGTGCACCCTGTGTTTACAGCTGCCAATGTGTAACACACTCTTCGCCCCCTCAACCTGCCTCCCCACGCACCTCCTCAATGCTGCTGGACACAGCGCTGTTGCCGATGTTGGCGTTGATCTTGGTCAGGAACTTGCGGCCAATCACTGCGTGCACGGCCAGACAAGTCAAGAAGAGCAGGCACCGGTCATCCCAATGCCACCGTTGTTCATGCCACAGCATTGCCACCAGCAATAATGTCGGTTCAGGTTCAGGCGCACCGCAGGACTTCAACTCCAGGTGCCAGAAAGCCTTGGCAGCAAACTATCAACAAAGCACTCTATTCGATCCGCACCACATGGCTCCAGCTCCAGGTGCCGCTTGACACAAGCACATGATAACTATCACTGACTGTTGAAGAGGCGGCTACTACCAGCAAGCCTCACAAACAACCAGTCCTTGGTGCTTTATCTGCACTCACCGCAGGGCTCCAGCTCCAAGTGCCGCTTGTTGGCTGGGATGATGGCGCGCCCCGCCGCCACCTCTGCCCTCACAAACTCGGGTTCCAGGCCCTCCCGGGCGGCGGCAAACGCCATTTCCTCGGTAATAACGCCCTGCCGCGCATAGTGCATCTGCGAAAGGGGAGATGAATCATGCTATGGTGGTAAAATGCATAGCACAGCTATCGGCGGCGGCAAACGCCACCTCTTCAATGACAACGCCCTGCCGCGCGTAGCGCATCTGCGTCAAGAGAGAGGAATCATTCTGTGGAAGTAAAATGCACAGCAAGGCAACCGGCGGCGGCAAACGTTATTTCTTCAACTGAAATAACGTTGTGACTGGTCACAACGCCCTGACGCGCGCAGCGCATCTGCAAAGGTGCAGGGCAGTTGCACAGGTACCGAGGAGGCAACCTTGATTGGCAACAAAACCCATGGATGCACAAACTGCTACTACTGCTACTGGCCAGGTAGCGCCAGGCCGTGCAGCGCTACCAGCAGGTATAGTTGCTGCCCATCATGCCAGGCTTGCCTGGGTGCAGACGACGTCACCGCGCGCCTCCCGTGCAGCCACCCAGTCTGAGCGAACCTTGGGCAGGCCCTGGCGCGGGTCAAATCCCTGGGGGCAGCAGGGCGGGCAGGAGCAGAGCATGTCGCATGCTGCAGCCATGCAAGCATGCGGGCGGACCATGTGTTGCGCACATCACGCTGCCGTTCCGGCCGCAATCGATTCTGCCGCAACGCCACCCCAGCAACAAATCACCCCTGGGTGGTGGACAGCGCAACAGCACCTCACCTGCGGGCCGCTTGTATCGTATACGTCGAACACACCAGAGCCGCCGGTCAGCGACACCCGCCGGAAGGGCACCTGCAAACACAGCGATTGGATTGGAAAGGAATATTCCATTAATGCATTAAATGCCCTGAACCAGATGGCTAACACTGGACGCGCTGCAGGAGAGCACCTGCGACCACAGCGATGGATTGGAATGGAATGCCTTGGGACACCAAAGGCTTCCTGCTGTTGACACCCCGAGTTGAGCCTGGCGGTGCTGCACTGCGAGCTGCTGCTGTGCTGGCATGTGCTGCAGCCACCCCTGCTGAGAATAGGCATGCACCGAGGGGCCTCTGCTCATGGCCAAGGTGCAGCTTCACCCACAGCAGCGCGCCCTTGTGGCCTACTTCAAGACGAAGCGGTCATGTTTCTCAGTGTTTCTCCGAGGCATGGAAGCAGCCACCAACAAGCCTTACCCGCAGCAGCGCGCCGTTGTGGTCCACCTCGCGATAGTGCTTCTCTGAGGCGGGGAAGCAGTCGGCAAAGGTGGGCAGCTGGCGGAACTGGAGGGCATCCGGATCCTGCAAAAGGTGGTGAGCACTTTACAGCAGATGTGGATGGAGAGCCTCGATCAAAAGGTGGGCAGCTGGCGGTGGGAAGGTTGGTTGGAGCAGGCGTGGATGGCAGGTTCGATTTTGCCTTGCAATGATGCCTTAGGTCGGGCAGCAGGCAGAACTTCCAGTGACTGGAGCGCCCCGGGGTCCTGAAGAATGGATGGCGGGAAGCTTCAAAGAGTTGCGGAGGGCAGGTTACATTGACAGGCGGACAGCTGGCGGGGCTGGAGCGCCTCCGGCGGCACACTCCTGTGCAGCAAGCCGCCTCCTCGCATTCCCACAGCTGGCGGCAGGTGGCGACAGCCGCCCGCAGCAAAGGCGACAAATCGGGCGCAGCTGCCCGGCTTGGGACGCCAAGGAGCGACAGCATACAGGCCGCGGTGTCAGCGCCGCAGACCAAGTGTTGAGCTATGAGCCCACGACCCTCTTCCCTTGCGACAAATCGCAAATGCGCCATGCCGCCGCCGCTGGCTTCTGCTGCTGGTATTCCCGTCTTGGCGCAGCCCCAGCCACACCCCATGCCCACACACAGCGTTGTCCAGGATTGACAGCCAGCCACTCCAAGCCACTCTCTCTCACCTTCTGAGGCCGGTTGACAGACAGCTTGGTGGTGGAGAGCTCAGGGGCAGCTGCCGTGTCGAGCGGCGTTGCGGCGGCGTGCGGCGCCACGACCGTACGCCGCCGCCCGCCGCTCTGCAGCCCCTGGCATCTGTGACCGGCCCTGCCAGTGGCTCTGACTGGGCTGAACCCCAGCTGCTGAGCTGCAGCCACAGCCATGTGGCAAGGTGACAGGAGAGGGGAGTGGGGGAGTGGGGGCAGCTGTGGGGCCAGCAGGCCAGTCGGGGGCGGCAGCGGCAGCAGGGCAACACAAGGCGGCTGGCGCGAAGATGCCGGCGATCAGTCGGGAGAGTTGTCATTCGCTGCATCACGGCGGGGATGATTTGTCGGGTCCACAGACGCACCTGCAGTTTTGGCAAAGGCCAGTTTTGGCACGGAGCAAACGCTGTCGCCCGGCTGCCAGCCATCGCAAGAATGCCAACACTTCAGGCGCGTTTTGCGCGCCCATCCGTGCAGAAGCAGCCCAGGCCGGCCGCCCGCAGCCGCCGCCCTGGCGCAAATGCAGCCCTTCCGTCACCCCCTTGCACGGTCGGGTGCAGAGCTCGTGCACACATGCAATGTGTATGCTACGCTTGATGTATGTGCACAGTGCTGCTGTTCTTGCTGACAGCTGGCAGCTTTGTTGCAGCGCTGTGTAGCTGCACATGCGCCTGGCGGCCTCGCATGCGCTACATCTGCTTGTGAATGGCGCCCCGAGTCCGACCGCCAAAGGTGAGAGAACGAGCAGGTCCAAAGCCGCCACCGGCGCTGCATTCTAACCACCACATGCTGCTAGGCTACAGGGGCAGCCTGAAGCTGCTACGGTGCACCTTGGCGTCTCACCTTCTTGCCACAGGCTGCACGTGCCGAAAGATGCGCATCTGGCATGCCAAGTGTGCCCAAACCAGGCGCCGGCCGTC
>JADXDR010000037.1:499113-516291 GCA_025026875.1 Chlorella ohadii
GCTGGTGCGCTGCGCTGCGCTGTGCTGTGCTGTGCCGTGCTGCGCTGCGTGGCATGGTGTGCCATGGCGTGTCATGTCGGGCCACTTCACGCTTGCCACGGCGCTGCCAATGCTGTGCTGCGCTGCGCTGCGCTGTGCGGCGAGCCTGCGCTGCGAGTTGGTACGCAGCACAGCCCGCTGCAACTTGCATCGACTCTTCCACTCTGGGTGTGCTTACGTGAGATTGTTTTTGCACTCTTCCAAGCAGGACACGTTTGTGGCGTTTGCCAGCTTTGGACACGGCAGCTCCCCGCAGCCGGGCAAGGTGAGGCTGGCAGGCACTGGGATGTGGCATATGTAGAGCCCATGACTGGGTATGTGGCTGTGTCTGAGCTGTCCCTTGTGGGTTTGAGCATGGGATGCCTTGAGCACAGCCCTTGCAAGAAGTGGAGATGCCTCCCTGCTAGAAGTGGAGATGTGTAGTCTCAAGGACCAAAGGCACATTGGGGGGCTGTGGCCCCAATGATTCTGCCGCACCTGCTCCGCCCCTGCTCTGTTGGCTGGGTTTGGTGTGCCCAGCTGCGCTGCTGTGACCGGCAGGCAGGCCCCCACCTAGGCCGGGAGCAGGCGCTGCATCCCTGCCCTCCCTCCCAACTGCACAAACAGTCAGAATGCACGGTGTGCTTGCTGTTCGCCCAACCCCAACAGGCAACCGCGGAGATAAGCGGAGATGGAGAGCAAGCAGTTCATCAAGCTGTCCAAACACACTGTGCGCCTTTTCTGCTTGTCCATTCCCAACAGGCAACCGCTGAGATGGAGAGCAAGCAGTTCATCAAGCTGTGCCGCGACGCGCGCCTGATCGACCGCCGCCTCACCCAGACCGCCTGCGACCTGGCCTTCACCAAAGTGAAAACCATGGTGCGCTGTTTGCGTGTTTGCACGACCAGGTAGTTCTATCTCCGCGATTCGTTGGCGATGCCCTTCTCCGCCGCCAGCAGCTCCAGCGCCCTGCGGAACTGCTGGCTTGAAGCTGATCTTGGGCGCAAGCACGTTTGTTAACTTGCTTGCTTTCCCACTGCAACTGCGATTGCTCAGGGTGCGCGCAAGATCAGCTTCAAGCAGTTCCGCAAGGCGCTGGAGCTGCTGGCGGCTGAGAAGGGCATCGCCAAGGGTGCGTGCTGGTTGAAGCCTCCTGCCATTCAGCCCGTTTCTGAGGACGAGCCTGCTGCTCCTTCTGCCGCTGTATCTTGGATGGGCCACAAAGCACCTTTGTGCCGCATGACTCGCCTGCTGCGCCTGTCCCCTGCCCCTCCTCCCCACTTGCAGAGGATGACCCATCCTTCCTCTGCCGCATATAGCTGCTGCTTAGTTGTTCACCCCTCTCACCCGCTGTACTCTCCCGCAGAGGATCTCTTTGCCCAGGTGGCGGCCTGCGCAGGCCCCACCCTCAACTGCATCACCACCCCAGAGGCTGTGGACCCTGAGAGCGGCCGGCTGGTGGCCTGTGGCTCTGTGAGCCCCTCCGCCGCCGCCGCCCTGGGCGGCAGCAGCCTGGCCACGGCGCCCTTTGGCAGCGGCAGCAGCTCTGGCGGTTGGGGCAGTGAGAAGGAGGGGCGGCCCACTTCGGCTGGCAGCGGTTCGGTGAAGAGCGTGGGAGCGGAGGAGGAGCAGGAGGAGGCGACAGGGGCGGGCGCTGAGCTGGCCAGCGGTGCACAGCAGGCGCAGCAGGCGGAGCGGGAGCTGCAGGCGGACGTGGCCAAGCTGTGAGTGGTGCTGAGTTCTGCTGCAAGGCCATGGATGCTGCTGATATGTTGCTGCTTCGCTTGCCTGGTGCGGCTGCTCGCTTGTGGGGTGCAGTTCACGTGCTGCACGCGTGCTTTCTGGCGCTGCGCAGCTGCATGCAGCCCTGCTGCNGCGGGATGCAGGCGCCGTGTCTCGCCTCACACACACCTGCTGCCTGCTGCCCCTTTTCAACCCGTTGTTTCAGGTCCCTCAGTGGCACCCCTGGCAACAACAAGGTCGTGGCCATCAACGCCAGCACCCTCAGCGCAGAGCTGTGAGCAGCCAGCCGCAGGCTGGTCGCGACTCCAAGCCACAGCCGCCACTGGCCAGCCAGCCCTGCAGCCCACCTGCATATTGCCCTGGTAGTCGGGCAGCCGATGAGCGCCACGCGAGCCACCTCTGCACACTCGGCCTGACAGGCCTGTCATACAACCCATCGGTGGCCTGCTTGCGAGCGGGCACAGCCGGGCTGCCACGGCAGGGGCGTGTTGCCACTGCCCCTCTGGTTGCCTGTGCCCGCCTGCAGCGTGCCTGCCCTCCTTTTGTACTGTTTGTTTGCTCTGGCGCCGTCCGCCAGCCGCGACGGCTGCCCGCCTATTACCCTTGCCTAGTTTTCCCCGCCACCCACCCCGGCGCTCGCCATTCAGAGCCTGGCCTAACGGACAGGCGCCATAGTTGCACCACCCCTTCCCGCTGCTGCATTGCACCCAGCACCCCACACCCAGTTGCATTGCATTTTCTGTGCTCAATCGGTTGAATACCGCCGCTGACGGACCGCCATCCACGAACCCCCTGCTTGATGAAACCCTCGGACTGACAGACACCACCTTCCTCCCCGGCAGCTTGTGCTGGCAGAAGCATGTAATGCCCTGCTTTGTTGCGTTGCTCAGCACCCGGGCTGACGGGCCCAGCGCCCAAGTTGGACAGGTGCCAGCGCAGCGGTCAAGCAACAGGCGTGGCCCTGCCGGCCCAGTCCCTGTTGTCACGCATCTCCTTGAGCTCTGGTGCGCCCTGCCAACTTGCCAGAACTATGGCTGGACGGCATCCAAAAGCCGAAATGCGCCACCGGCGGCGCCAGGCTGGCGCCCGGGCGCCAGCGCCGCCGGAACAGGCGCCTACCCTAAGCGGCGCGCGTTAATTCTCGCTGCACTTGCACTCGGAAGCTTGTGAACTTGGCTCGGGAGCCCTTTGGCCACCGCTCTGGGCGGCCAGTACCATCAGTTTTTAGCAAGCACCTGGCGAAAAGCTGGCAGGCTGCACATTTTGAGCACTTGCAAGGACTCGCAACCGATCGGACAGCCATGCAGGCGATCCTGCCCGTCACCGCCCGCACGTGCTGGCGGCCGTCAAGCCGGCCAGGCCGCAGGCCCGCCACCCGCCTGCACGCCCTGCCGCAGCGCCCCAGGGTGTCGGCATTTGCGGCAGACGTGGCGGTGGCCGAGGAGGAAGCCGCAACGGCCCCGGCGGAGGTGGCGCCGGCGGACTTGCCGCCGCTCGCCATCCCAATCATTCCCGCCGCCGGTTGGCTGGCACCTGAGACCAACGGCGCGCCGCCGCCTGCACTGGCTGACGCTTTAATGGCGGCCGCCACAGAGTATGGCATGTTCCAAATCGTGGACCACGGCGTGTCGCTCAAGCTGCTGGCCAACCTGCGCACAGCGCAGCGCGCGTTCTTCTCCCTCCCGCTGGTGAGCTGCGGCAGCGGTTGCGCTTGTGGGACGCTACACAGTCGAGCGTACGGGGCGCCCTGCACATTATGCTGCTCACGGTCTGGGGTGGCTGTGGTGTTGCTACCTGCTCTGGCTGCTTTTATTAACCCTTGCCCTCCGGCTGCCCCTCCCTCTCCCGCACGAGAGCAGGCCAAAAAGATGGCTGTGCACCGCACCGTGCTCAACCCCCACGGCTACTTCAACGCCGACTTCCTGCAAAAGGTGGGCTGCTGAAGATTATGCTTCTTGCAGGTGTGCGGCTGTTAGTCGACGTTGTAGTTTGAAGTGAGCCGCCCTTGAACGCGTACGCCCCACTGCCCCTGTCAATGCCCCCATCCACAGCCGCTGGACCATCTGGAGGGCTTTGACTTTGGCTCCGAGGCGCTGCCAGCCGAGGGAGCCACATCCGTGTCGGTGCTCAGCGCACCCAACCAGTGGCCGGAAGGAGAGGTGAGCATGCTGTTCAGTAGCAAGTTGCACTCTGCCGCTCCTGCAAAACTGCGGGCCGCGGGCAGGTTTGTGGCTTGCAGCAATCGCTTGCAAGTCTTTCTAAGACTGCATCGGCAGTGCAGAGCGCAGCACCCAGCGGGGCCAAACAGCCGCACCTCATGCAACCCCATGCGTCCATGCGCGCCCTATGCGCAGGAGGGCTTCCGCGCAGCGTGCGAAGCGTACTTCGACGAGTGCACCCGTGCCTCCTTCAAGCTGCTGGCCGCGCTGTCGGCCGGGCTGGGCCTGGCGCCAACCGCGCTGCACCCGCTGTTCGAGGCAAGCAACGCCTCGCCAGTGCTGGGTTGATTGGCGCCGGGGCAGCGACGCACGTGCTGCGCCTGCTGTTGTCCTGCTCTGGGAGGCGCCTTGCACAACCCCCTGGTTTGTTTTGTGCCAGTCACGCAAGGCCTGCCATCCATTGCGTTTTTATCTGCGCGCAGGGCCACACCAGCTTCCTGCGCCTGAACCACTTCCCCACCGCCTCAGCCAAGCACGACGGAGTGGCCAACCATGGGCACACGGGTGAGCGGGTAGCTTCCCTTCGGTCACCCTCAGCCCGGTTGTGGGCTGCCTGCCGGCTCAGCAAGGCTGTGCACATGAAGGCAAACATGGCCGGCATGGTACGTGCATACATTCACAGCAGGTGCCCTGCGGGCTGTGCCACCTCAGCGCTCGGCTAGCTCCATCTTGATGGCTCGATCATTCATAGTGCGCCTGCTTCACTGCAGACCCCGGGTTCCTCACCATCCTCATCCAAGACAGCGCACAGCCACATGGCGGCCTGCAGGTGGGATACTGGGTCCGTGACGGCCCTGTCGCGGCCTGCTGCTGCGCGCATCCCTTCTCCTGCTCCTCTTCATGCTCACACTCGCTGCCGAGCCTTGACACGGTGCCCTGCAGACGGTAGCTGTCGCGCAGGGCAGTGCCGCTGCTGGCAAGCGCAGCAGCTCATCTTGCCCCGTCATCTTTTGCTGCTCATTGTGTGCAGGTGCACCGGGGCGGTGCATGGCAGGATGTGGAGCCGGTCCCGGACGCACTGCTGATCCAGCTGGGCGACCTCGCACAGGCCAGTTGCACACGTTGGCTTCCTGCCAGGCTGCTGCTGCTGCCTCTGCATGCACAAGTCAGTCCAGCTGGCCAGCCTGCTCAAGTCAAACTGAGCCCAACTGCACCCATCCATGCAGGTGCTGACCAACGATGTGCTGCGCGCGCCGGCGCACCGCGTGCTCTCCCCCGCCAAGCAGCCGCGCTTCTCGGCACCCTACCACTTCTCGCCCGCCCGCCAGGTGAAACAGATTTACCTGAGTTAAAGAGCTGCTGCTGCTGCTGCTGCTGCTGCTGCTGCTGCTGCTGTAAGCGCTTCTGGGCACCCGTGGGTTCTGGAAGTGGACACTTCTCACCCGCCCGCCAGGCGAGCGAGAACTGAGTTGACAGGGAAGAGCTCAGCAGGCGTGGTGTGCCGGGGTCGCCTGGGCATCCTGCCGATTGGCGTGCTCACCGCCGCCGCCCGCCGCCCGCCAGCTGCAAACCTTACGAACCATTTGGTTGCAACTCAGGCTCCCACACACGCCCCCAAACACCTGCGCAGGACGTGATCGAGCCGCTGCCCGACTTCACCGCTGCGGACCGCCAGCTGCAGCTCTAACTGAAGCCCCTTTTAAGCCTCCCATCCACTCATCCCCACAAACACCCGTGCAGGCCGTGATCGAGCCGCTGCCCCAGTTCACATCCGCCGACCGACCGCCCGTCTACCAGCCCATCCCCTGGGAGCTGTTCCGGGCGCAGCGCTACGCCGGCGACTTCCAGGGGCAGCGCAACCGGGGCGGTGTGCACCAGTACAAGGTCTGAATGAATGGGCTGAGTTTGCTCAACACGGCGCCGACCTCCTATTCTCACATATACTAGACTTGTGTGATCAGCCCAACTGCGGGGGAGCAGCGCCACACCAAGCGCGTTGACTAGCCGTTTCAGCAGCTGCCACCAGCGTCAACGGTTGAGTGTGCAGCACATTCTGGCCAATTTTCCTTCCACTCCAGCTCGTTCTGTTTTGGGCTGGTACATTTTTCCGATTGCACCGAACAAGAGACCCCCCATCCCTGCATAAGCCGCCCTGCTTTCTTCACACCTGCTTGCACCCCTGTGATCCCATCTCTCACCCCGCATTGCCAGCATCACCGCCGAGCTCAAGCTCACATGATACCCATGCCTGTTGTGTGTCTGGCAGCGGCTGTGCAGCCTTTTAAATCGTGCCTTTCGACTTTCTTGGTGACCGCTTTGCACATCACTGGTGCTGGCAGTGTAAAAGCATCCTTATTACTGGCCAAGGATGATACACGCTGGACCGCTTGCTGTGCCTGCTGTGCCCGCGGTGCCGGTCTGCTCTTCTGCTGTGTTTCACATGTGCTCTGTTGGTCATACGTTCTGAATGTAGTAGAGCAGAGAGTCAGGCGAGAACGAATAGAGTCATTGAGCAGGGTTTGGGTCAGGGGACAGCAACACACAGAATGGTCGCAAGGCCAGCGGAGAGGCCAGACACCGTCGGCAGCTGCTTACTTGGCATGCCTAGCTATCATACCGCCAGGCAGGGCTGACTTGGCGCTCGCTCAGAGCAGCGCAGCTATATGCAAGCAGGCTGCCATTGCAGCCGCATCCACAGGGCTGCTAACTGTTGGATTTGCTTGGCATCAGCTGGCCAGCTTGCAGGCCCTCAAATGTCAAGTTCCTCCAGCGCCAGCCGGCTGCCGTGGCGCTCAATCAGCTCCCGCCGCGGCCCCACCTTGTCGCCCATCAGCAGCGCAAACATGTGGGAGGCCTCGGCTGCGCAGAAAAGAGTGGAGGACGCATGGGGGATTCGATTGTTGGTGGGTGACAGATGTGCGCACAAGTATCTTCAATGGTGAGCATGCGCAGCGCGCACAAATGCTGCTCCTCCATACACACCTGCTCTGTAAAAGGCTAGCAAGAGCAAGAAGCATGAACTGTGCACCAAACCAAAGCCACACAAAAATGCGCGCCTGCGTCCTCGATGATCAGCTTGCGCAGCACGCATATCTTGCTGCTTTCCACCAAAACATCCAACAAGGTACGCAACAAATGGATCTGGACCACAAACAAAACGTGCCTGCATCCTCGATGGTCAGCTTGCGCAGCGTGCGCGTCGCGGGGTTGAGCGTCGTCTCCCACAGCTGCTCAGGCATCATCTCGCCCAGGCCCTGTGGAGGAAAGTAGGAGGGCAGTGAAGGCACACGGTTCAAGGACAGTCATGTTTGCAATGATGAGAGCCACAGCTGCTTAGGCATCATCTCGCCCAGGCCCTGCAAGCGTTGAACAAACGGGTGTTATGACGAGTGGGCAGGGAGTGGGCAGGAAGGAATCACATGCTGCCTCATCAGCGCTGCACGTGCAGCTGCTTCGCCAGCCCACACCTTACAGCTTTCCACCCCCACCTTGAACCGCTGCACGTGATAGCTGCCTGACATTCCACATTTGTTTCAAACTTCAGGTGCTGCACTGCAATTAGTCTTAACCCACCTTGAACCGCTGCACGTGGTAGCTGCCGGGCGCCAGCTGGGCGGTGGCCGCCTTGAGCTCCGCCTCGGTGTAGCAGTACTGCAGAAGGGATCGAAATAAAGGGTCGAAGGACCAGTTGAACAACACGAATCGGGGACGCTTCAGCGGTACTGCAGGATCAGGGTCCTGATCGCACTGGCGTTCATTCCCCTTCACATGCAGCAGCTGGCAAGCCTCACGTGCACTTCGTAGCCTACCTCCGGCTTCTAGCTTTCACAGAATCTGCGTGGGTGCTGACTGCAAAAACCCCCACAGCCATTGTTGATTTGCAGCGCAGCCCACCTGCGCCTTGCGGCCGACCTCCAGCTCGTTAGAATCAAATTGCACAGCAGCTGTGTGCGTGCTTACTGCAAACTACACCCACAAAGCCCACCTGCGCCTTGCGGCCGACCTCCAGCTTGTAGAGCGGCGGCACGCCCACGTACACGTGTCCCTGCAGTGGTTTTAGCACAGAAGGTGACACCCGGAGGTTTGCCACAGCACAATGCAGGCAGCATAGCACTGCCTACTTCCCCAATGTCCCCCGATGCACCCACTCACCCACCTACTCAAACGGAAGAGAAACGCAAACCAACTTCCCAGCTACCCACCAACCACCCACCTTCTCGAACAGCTGGCGCTGGTAGCGGAAGAGGAAGGTGAGCAGCAGGGTGCGGATGTGGGCGCCGTCCACGTCGGCATCGGTCAGGATGATGACCTGAGTTAAGTGAGAGGTGCAACAACAATGGTGAGACTAAGCATTTGTTGAACAATGGAGGCGCGCCGCCCACGTCAGCGTCGGTCACTGATGACCAGAGGGGGAGAAACAAAGCAGCTTCTTGCATCAAACACCACTGAACCTTGCATCACACAAAACACAGCCCAGAAACACAGGCAGGTTGGGAACGTTTCGCTCCAGGCGCTAAGACACTGCCAGCAGGCCGTCAACCCAGAAATCTGAATTGTCTGCATTCGAGCTGCCACGCAATCCACCCATCCTTGCCCTCACCTTGCCGTAGCGCAGCGCGCCCAGCTCCTCGCCCTTCAGCCCCAGGCCCAGTCCCACGATGAGGTTGGAGATCTCGCTGGACTTGTACAGCTTGGCATCGTCCTGCAAATAAATGGGGAAGCAGTGCAAATTGCATGCCGGCAGCTGCGAGTTGCAGGGGTCGTAAGCAGGTAGATAGACTTGCAAGTAGCAGCTGTATTGCCTGGTGCTCACCTGCCTCTCCACGTTGAGGATCTTGCCGCGCAAAGGCAGTACCGCCTGGTACCGCCGGTCCCGCGCCTGCTTAGTGGAGCCGCCTGCGCCAGGAGGGCAGAATGGGAGGTGCGTAAAAAGCTGGGCGCCAGGTTGCAGGCTGTGCATCGCAAAAACGGCTGGCCGCTGCAAGGCTAACCACCGTGGCGGTGAGGGCCTCACCGAGGCTCGCGCCAGCCAGTTCCAAACACCCGTACCTGCTGAATCACCCTCCCCCTCAAAGATCCCGCACGCACCACTTGCAGTTAGCAACCAGTCCAGACAACTCGTAAGATTGTAACGGCCTACCTGCGGAGTCGCCCTCCACCAGGAAGACCTCGCACTTTATGCCTAAAATTACCAAAGCACTACTTAAATTCTCAAGTTGAGTAAATCCCACCTGCCGAGTCGCCCTCAACCAGGAAGATCTCGCACTCGTCGCGGCTGGTGGATGCGCAGTCCGCCAGCTTGCCTGCGGCAGGGTAAGGCAGTACCTTGTTTTGTTGATTTTATGGGACCAGGTAGCACAGTGTGCCAGTTTGCCTGTGGCAGGGCGACACAGCAGCACAAGTCGTCGCACGACTTGTGCTGCAGCAGCATGCGCGCTCGTAACCCTCAGCAAGACGATCAGCCACTGAAGCGCACGCCCTGCATTTGAGCAAAGAGTCATGTTGCGCACCCAGCAGCGTGGACTTGACAAGCATTGCCTTGTGGCCCTATTGCAAACTACAACCCCTAATGCCAGTAAAGACCAGTTGCTATCACCCACCCGGCAGCGTGGACTTGACAAGCACCGACTTGCGCCGCACCAGCTCCCGCGCCTTCTTGGCCGCTTCAGCCGCCTTGAAGGCCTGTCAATGGGAATTGAATTGAGCGGACATTCAAAACGCCATCCCATCAGCACTTTGCCTCCACTACAGCGCCATGATCAGAGGCGCGCCGGCGCACTTGCTACTCCCAGGCTGAACGTTCAAGCTGTTCAGCCGCTCGCGCTAAGCTGGCCGCTTCAGCAGTCCTTGATGCCACAACATCAGCGCATCCCAAAACTCAGTAAACCAGAACAATCCAAAATCAACCGGTCACCTGCATGGCCTTGGCCAGGATGGTGTTGAGCGTGGCGGGGTCCATCTCCAGCGCCTCGGTCGCCTCTGCAGTATTGAAGACATTTTCACTTATGTTAAGCAGTTTTCGCGCGGTTTGATGCAAGCTGATAGCTTGCTAGCAATGTCTAGGGTTTGAGAATAGCACTAGCAGCAAGCACCAGCTGCAGCGCCTCGAGAGCCTCAGTCAAACTAGTGCGATGCCTGCCTGCAAGTTTACAATAACCCTTGAGTCCAGCAAGCTGAAATTTCAGGCTGAAAGGCGACACGCCAAAGCTTTGACTGCACCGCACAGCAGGGAAAGCAGCCATAGCCTGCAACGTTCTGCGCACCTGAGCCCACTGCGTTTTCGACCACCTTGCGCACTTCAGGGTTGCCCAGCCGCGTCTTGGTCTGGCCCTCAAACTCGGGGTTGGGCACCTGGGCAACAAACAGGAAGGAACGTTTCAGTTAGTTAACATAGGCAGACAGATGCAGTTCTAGATGCGAAGCCCAGCCGCGTCTTGGTCTGCCCCTGAAACTCGGGGTTGGGCACCTGGGGGATCAAATGGGAAGGCATTTCAAAATTCAGCGTCCAGGCGCGGCACATTCTGAGGCAGGTGAGGAGTCCCCTGCAAAATATTGCCTGCTTGGGCGGCGTACCTTGACAGACACCACTGCTCCCAGGCCCTCCCGAATGTAGTCTCCCGCCAGGTTGGCCTCCCCCTCCTTGATAACCTTCTGCTTGCGCGCCATGCTGTTTACTGCAGGCAGGGGTTGAGTTGTGTGTGGCAAAGCGGTGTGAGTTGCAAGGCAGGCGGCGGTGCAGTCATCAACAGGTGGTCGCAAAGGGAGCCCTGATGCAAACGCACCCTGCATGCTGTAAGCTAGCACTGCACGGCGTCTTTCCTTCCCGCCAATGCAGCACACTCTGCATAGCTGGGCATGGCACGGCACACACCAGCCGCGCCACAAACCGTCAGCGGCAAGAGTTGTCACCCACCGGTGCGTGTGAGCGCCGCCTTGGCGCCGTCGATGTGCGTGCCTCCGTCCACGGTTTTGATGGAGTTGACAAAGCCGATGATGGTATCACTGCAGTTGACAGGCAGCCAGGGAGCAGAATGGACGCGTGTGATGCAGCCGGCAACACGCACGGCGGTGCCCTTAACAGGCCGAAGAGGCAGCCGCAATGTCAGCAAAGCCCAACAGTGTTGGCGCCTGCTGCCGGCCAGCGCCCGCGGATTGGCGGCAGCAGCGACAGCGGCAGCAGGGTAGGGCGTTCCGCACCTGAAAGCATCGCTGCACCACTGCAGGGCCACCTCCACTGTGTAGCCATTGACCTGCACACAGTGCAGTTCGAAAGTTAATATGCACCAGGATGATGCTATCTACGCAGGAACGGCGAATGCCATGGCTGACATGCGGTGCCTTTCAATACGAAGAGAACGCGTTCTGTGCACAGTGGCATGCCGCCATCCCATGCCAGCTGTGCAGCGTGCCTCTCCCCTTGTGCCTAGCACCCGTTCATACTCATTGCAAGCATACTTGCCTGCTTGCTGAAGCAGATGGGGTCGTGGATGGGCGTTTTGTCCCGGTTCAGATACCGCACATATTCCGCCAGCCCACCCGCAAAGTGTAGCACCTCCCACCCCTCTGCTGCCACCTCAGCTGCTGCCGGCGACAGCGTGGCTGCCGCCTCTGCTGCTAGCGCGGCCGCCGCTGCCGTCTTGCCGCCTGCTGCCGCCGCCGCCTTGCCGACCGCCGCCGCCTTTCCCACTGCTGCCGCCTTGCCGCTGCCGCTGCTGCTGCTGCTGCCGTTGCTGCTGCTGCTGGATGCCTTGCCGGCCTTGCCGTCCACCACCCTAAAGAAAATGGTGGCTCGGCTGTTCAGGAAGGCAAGCTCCCGCAGCCGCGACCGAATGGTATCAGGGTCAAAGGTGGCCCTGCAGGCAAGGGACGCACAGGGGCAGCGGCAGCGGTTGACGGTTGATGGCAGGCTCACAGGCACCCGGCAGCCGTGCCTTGTCAACTGTTCCGCGCCCACTTGCATCGAGGCAGCCCAGCGTGTGGCGGCACGCCGGCGCGGGCAGCAAGGCATGCACAGCGTTCCTATGCAAGCAGCAGCTCAGCAGCGCTCACCAGCACCACCCCTATGTCTCCACGCCGAGCCGTGAACAAACAACACGCCCACTCACGTCTTGCTAAAGATGGTGTCGTCGTAAATGAAGCGCACTTGCGTTCCGGTGCGCGGCTGCCGGCCGTGCGCAGCGGGCGCAGCGGGCGCCTCCAGCAGAGGCCCCTGTGCCACGCCCCGGCTGAAGCTCTGAGTGAACTGCTTGCTGCCGCGCCACACGGTGACCTCCAGGTTGTTTGACAGCGCGTTCACGACTGCAGGGCAAGAGAAAGAGGATGGTTCAGGCAGGCTTGCCAGTCGTGTTGCAGCTCGGCGAATGATTGGTCGCATGCTAGCAAATCCGCCCAGCCAACCAAACCGCTCTGTGACCAGCAGACACATGTCGCAATTCCAGCAGCCGGAGAATAAGAACAGCAAGCACTGCAAGCTCCGCAACTGAAATTACTGCTCACCGGATACGCCCACTCCGTGCAGGCCGCCGGACACGGCATAGCCCGAGGAGTCGCCGCCAAACTTGCCGCCCGCGTGCAGCACCTGCGCACAGCAGAGGCAGCAGCAGCAGCAGCAAGGTCGGTATGGTGGCTGATGATACGCTTGAAATGGGGGATGTGGCGGGCGTGCGGTAGGTGGGGCGGCAGGCTGGATCACCTGCAAGCCAACCAGCACAGCAGCAGCCACCCAATCGTGCACGCCCGGTGTGGGGTTCATGGGACTGATGGGCTGACTGCTGCATGACCGACTGGAGTTGCAGACACGTGAGAGGGATTCAAAGGTGGGTGCAAGCGGCACCAACCCACCGTGAGCACCGTCTCCAGCGCAGACTTGCTGACTGCTTGACTAATAGTTGACCCGACTGGGATTGAATACGGCTTTGTGTGTGTGTACAAGCACCACCCACCGTGAGCATCGCCTCCACAGAGCTGTGTTCGACCCATCTGCAGCGCCAGCGTCAATCGGCATGACCAACTCGATATGCAGACACATAGACGGATTTCAATGTGAGTAAAAGTGCAACCCACCGTGAGCACCGTCTCCAGCGCCGACTTGCCGACTGCCTGACTGACAGTTTAACCAAAAAGATGTTTAGTGGTTTTGTGTTCCAATGCAACTCACCGTGAGCACGGTCTCCAGGGCCGACTTGCCGGTGGCCGGGTGGATGTCGGTGGGGATGCCGCTGCAGCAGGCGGGCGGCAGCAAGGCAGGCACACGCTGATGCACGGCTGCAAGGCGCATTTGCAGCGCGCGCAGCAGCAGCAGCAGCAGCAGCAGCAGCACCGCCAGCCGCAGCCGCAGCCGCAGCCGCAGGGCCGCGCGCAATTGCGTTGGCTAGGAGCACACCCGGCATAGTGGCACGCAGCAGCTCACCGCCCGTTGTCGCTGATGGTGACCCAGCCAGTGGTCAGGTCCAGCTCCACGTACACCTCTGCAGTATGGCAGGGCAATGAGGACGCATGCGTTCAACAAGGTAGCACGTGCAGAATAAACGGCTGCAGGGTGTGCAAAAAGTGCAGCAGAGCTATCAAAGCAGCACAGAGCGCAGCTTCACAGCAGCCACGGCGGCAGCGGGGCACCGGCGGCACCCAGCACTTTGCAATGTGCTCTGCCACCGGCTAGCAGCACCATACAGGCAGCACTGCTGGCAGCACCCACCTGTGGCAAACCCGGCCTGCACCTCGTCGATCGAGTTGTCCAGGATCTCATAGACCAGGTGGTGCAGCCCCCGCTGCCCCGTGCTGCCGATGTACATGCCCGGCCGCTTGCGCACCGGCTCCAGGCCTTGCAGCACCTGCAGTTTGGCGGGCAGGGCCCAGGATGGGATAGCCAGCGGGGCCCAGAGCCAGCCGAGGAGCGGCACAGCGAAGGACTGTCGGAGGCGGCTGGCGGCGGCAAGCGCAGACACGACCAGCCCCTCTGAAGATCCCCAGCAACCGGCCCGTGTTACCTGGATCTGCTGTGCACCATACGAAGTTGATGGCTCTGCTGCCGCAGGCTCGGCTACCTCAGCAGCAGCGGCGCTGGCGGCAGGCGAGCGGCTGGCGGCGGCAGCGGCGGCAGACAGCCGCCGCGCCTGTTGCGGCTCCCCGCGCGCCATCATCAGCTGTGTGGACCGCAGGGCCATGCTGCCTGCGCTGCTAGAGGCTGCGGCAGGCTGCAGCGGGCTGCTGGACAGGCGCGCGCACTGGCGGGCCGCCCTGGCGGCCCGGGAGATGCAGGCCCGCATTCCGATGGAACTATGGATGCTGTGTGCTTGCGCAGAGAGCATGGTACGGCGCAGGGGCGAGGCGCTAGTGCGCGACCGCCATAAGCGCTGGTCTGTGCTGCTGCAAGCGTAGTAGATCAGTGTTCGGTAACCTTGTAATGAACGCCAGCCCCGGAAAAGGCGCAAAGGACAACATTTCATGGAGCGGTAATGCGGCGTGCGAAATGGGGGCCCTTGCTGCGCCTCCCGCAGTGCCCAGCTGCCTTGGGGTGGACCGCCGATATCCAAGCTGCAGCGGGCATGTCGTCCAGCGGCGGCGGCAAGCGGGAGCGTTCCGAAGAGCGCGGAGGGCGCAAAGGCATTCGATGGTGAGCTTCCCGAGTTTCGAAAGTGTCGTGATCGGCTTCTATGACTCCGGGACGCACGGGGGCCGCGTGCGCGAGCGCTGGCCACCGCGCCCTGCGCCTCCTGGCGCCTGCAGGCCACCCTGGGTGCACCATGCCGCAGCTTAGCAGACTGTACTCTGCCTGGCAGACGGGCCAGGGCCTGCGAGCTAGCGTCAGTCGCCGCCGCCTGCCGCCGACCGCCCCTCCCCTGCCTGCAACGCATTCGGATGCACCCTCTGCCTGATTGCCGTGTTCCTGTCGCTGCTGCGCCACATGCGCCTACTCTTTGCGCCCGGCCACGCAGCTGGCATTGCGCGCTGTGCGCCTGTTTGCTGGCCTCGGCAGCCTGCCAGGCGCTGTTCGCGTTCAAATGCGCACACTTGCTCCGCACCAGCTCTGAGCCTGGCGCACCCGAAGCAACACAACAACACACCAGCGCATGTTGCTGCTGCACCTTCGTGCAGAGTCGAGCAGAACCTGGAGGAGAACAGGCACATCAAGAGAGCTGGACCATTTGGCTACAAATGCTGATGCCGCTGCTGCTGCACTGTGCAGGGACGAGCAGAACCTGGAGGAGAACGAGCGCATCAAGAAGGAGCTCAACCCCCGCAAAATCGGTGCGCCCGTGCATTGGGCAGCACTTGTTGTGCTGATGGCGGTTTTGCAGGCGCGGCTGTGGCGTGAACCGCCGGCCAATGCTGCTGCTGTCCACGGCTCCGCCCCGCGCGCCACTGCATGCATGCCCCGGCCCAGCTCCTCTGAGCTTGGTGTGCTACCGAAACACTCTGCTCTCCCGCAGATGAGCCCAAAACGCCCTACCTCTCGCCCATGGAAACTGATGAAGAGGGGGACCCTGGTAAGCACGCGAATAAACTTACAACCATGCTCAACAAACTGCCTGCATGTGCCTGCACACACTCGCCCGCACAGCCCGGCTCGGCCAATGGCTGATGCGGCTTTGCGCTGTGCAAGCGCACTTCAGGCGTACCCTGCATGTGCACTGAGCAGCGGCCCTGCCTCTGCAATTTGTGCATCACGTACCGCAGGCCACCGCATGCGGCCGCTGGCGCTAAACGATCCCGCCACCGCAGCAGCGGCAGCCGCGGCGGTGGCCGCGGCAGCAGAGGCGGGGCCGGCCATGGGCAATGGCACATCGGACGAAGCAGGCACCTCTGGTGCCAGCGGCAGCCGCGGCAGGTGGGCGCTGCTGCGCGTTTTGGGTGCTGGCTGATCAAAGGCTCGAGCCGGAGCGCACCGCAGTGCAGCACCGCCTTGCGGCTTGCTCCCAACCCACCCACCCTCCCACCCCATGCCCAAGGGGCGCCTGAACCATCACACATTTCACTGGGTTGACACTGCACCCCTTCGCTCGCTGCAGGGGCCGGCACGTGCGCATCGGCGGGCGGGCCTGGTCGGYCAGCGACCGAACGGTCAGCCCCTCTCCGCGGCACCCCGAGGGCGGCAGTGGCGGCTCAGGGCGCAGCCCACGCTTTGGAGACCAGTACTACGGCGAGCTTGAGGGGGACGATGAGGAGGAGGAGGACGGGGGTGAGCAGGCAATCCTTGCTGGGAGGTTGTGTGGCTTCTGCACCGTGCTTTTCTGCCGTTAGAAACCAGTACTACGGCGAGCATGTAGGGGGACGATGAGGTGGAGGAGGAGGACGGGGGNTGAGTGCAGTGTGGCTAGCATTTCTTTCGCCGCGCATGCTGCCACAGAAAAGAGCGCKYNCNTGGTGCGCCRTMRCGCTGTGCTGCGCACTGTTTCCCCAGCAGCCCATGTCCAGGCCGCTCCTGTATATTTAGGTGGCCTGGTTGCGGCCTGGCCCTTGCAGACGCCGACCTGCAGCAGCTGGAAAAGCAACGTCACACTTGCTGCTAAACAAACCGCGACTCCGTGCTTATTTGACTTGCAAATGCTGGGCCGCAGCAGCTGGTGAACCATTGGCCTGCAGAGCCGGCTGACACCACTCGTTCTCGTTGTGCTTCTGTCTGTCTGTGCAGCAAACGCCGACCCTCAGCGGCAGGAGAAGCGGCGGCGGTTCAAGGAGGCGCGCAAGCAGCACTACAACATGCGGGAGCAGCTGGCGCGGTGGGTGGCGGGGCATTGGCTGGGTTGTCTAGGTCGAATATGCAAGGGACCGGCAGAATGCCATGATAAACAGCTGGCGCGGTGTGGCATGGCTGTCTGGGACAGCGGGTGCGGTTGGTAGCTGGGGTTTGCATCGCGACGCTTCGCAGTTGTGGTGGCTGGGCAGCACTGGCGATTGGGAAGGGCATTGGCGCTTGCCTTGTTGCATGGTGCCGCTGCCCCAACGTGCCAGCTGCTCCTCTGAAGCCATGCTGCCCCCCATCCCCACTGCCACCCCTGTTCAACCCTGCTTGTCCTCGAGCAGAGCACGTGAACTGATGGAAGCGGCAGAGTCGGAGGGTTCGGAAGACTTGACCGCTGCGGAGCGGGAGCAGCAGCTAGGCGCCCCCCAGCTAGAGCAGCGGCCATCTGGCGAGGACGGCACTTTCTCAGAGGGCCACCTTTCAGAGGGCCATTTGGATGCAGATGTGGAGAGCGAGCAAGAGGGCGCAGCGGGCGGCGGCGCGGCGGCACGACAGCGTGGCATAGCAGGCGCAGCG
>JADXDR010000037.1:519561-548257 GCA_025026875.1 Chlorella ohadii
ATGACGTTGCGTTCTCGCCTTACCATTTGGTGTATTTTTGGCTGTCACGAATGCTGCTCAAGAGTGTGCCCTACCTCAGCAACCCCCTGCCCGTCATGACGGTGCGTTTTGTCCTGCCGTGTCGATGCTTTCCCCCTTCTAGTTCACCTTACTTGTGCTGCTCAACAATGCGCCCTACCTNGANGCAACCCGCTGCCCANTCATNGACGGTGAGTTCCCTCNACTGGTTGNATTNGTTANTTGGNCTGGCGNAACTAGGTGATCAATGCTGCTCAAGAATGTGCCCTACCTCAGCAACCCCCTGCCCATCATGACGGTGCGATGGTTGTGCCGGCTGGCTGGTTATTTGCCGGTGTTGGTACGCTGGCTGGTGATAAAAGGGGTTCTTCTGTGGTGGGGCCGCCCTAGCCGTGGTGGGGCCGCCCTGCTTCTGGACTTTTTTAGGGCTTCACGTTTACTCATGCACAGTTTGCCAGCCTCTGCTCCCCTCCACAGCCCTGCTACAAGTGGTGGGAGCTGCCCCACTTATGGGCGGGCCTGCTCCATCGCTAGTATTCCCGCTAGTTACATGCTTCCCCCCATTGCTTCCTCTGCAGCCCTGCTACAAGTGGTGGGAGCCGCCCTACTTCTGGGCGGGCCTGCGCATGTACGACCTCATCGCCGGCAAGGAGGGGCTGGAGTGGTGCCGCTACCTCACGCCCAGCCAGGTGCGAGAGCACATGGGTCGGATGGAAAGATCTGCTGCTCTGCTGTACTTACACTGTGCCAGAAAGATGGGCTGGAGTGGCGCCGCTACCTGACCCCCAGCCAGGTGCGAATGTGTGGGTTGTATCGCTAGCATGCAAGCGTGTTGCAGTACAGTGCTGAGGGCAAGGAAGGGCTGGAGTGCCGCTACCTTTGTTGCCCAGCCCGGTGCATGGGTAGGCGTGTGCAGTGTTGGGTGAAAGTTTGGTGGGCGTGCTTGTCAGCGCCCATCTGGGTCTCCTTCGTTTGTTCATGCAGCCTTGTTGCGTGCCGCCGTGTGTCACAAAAGGTGCTCACCGTCTGCATTGCCCTGCTGCGCAGGCGCTGTCACGCTTCCCCACGCTGTGCTCACACCGCAAGGACGGCCAGTCACTCAAGGTCAGCTTCTGAGGTTTTGCCTGCTGCGTCATGGGCTGCTGAGGCATCAAACGTGTTGCACGCGAAGCATTCGTTACGATGACCAGCTCACATGTGAATCACGATGGTATGCCTGTCCGCAATCGTTTTGCAGGGCGCCATCGTCTACCACGACGGCCAGTTCAACGACAGCCGGCTGGCCATCATGCTGGCCTGCACTGCAGCGGCGGCGGGCGCCACCGTGCTCAACCACGCAGAGGCTGTGAAACTGATCAAGGCGAGTTTTGGTGGCTGCTTGTGTCAGGTAGAGCAGTTTTTGGGAGTGCAGCTGTGCTCTCAACCATGCGGAAGCGGTGAAGCTGATCAAGGCGAGTTGTGGTGGGTCAGCTGGGAGTGGAGCAGTGCTCATTGGTACGGAAGCAGTGAAGCCGATCAAGACAAGTGTTGTGTTATAGTTACCCTGGAAGCGTGGGCGTGCCTGCTTTGTCTTGCTTCCCAATGCAGCGGTGTTCGCTTCCTCCTGCACAGAACCCAGATGGACAGGTGGTGGGCGCCACGGTGATGAACCACCTTGCTCTGCATCACAGATGTTGTTTATTGTGAACATCTTTCTTTGCTCTGCAGAACCCGGATGGCCAGGTGGTGGGCGCCACAGTGCGCGACACGCTCAGCGGCAAGCAGCACACCGTGCATGCGCGTACCGTGATCAACGCGGCAGGGCCGTTTTCGGATGAAGTGCGGGCGCTGTCGCAGGTCAGTCGACTTGTTGTAGTGTGCTGCTGTGCTGCGCACGGCGTGAACTGGCATTGGTGCGGCGGGGTCTTGGTGCACAAACTGTATAGTATGGACACCTGACCCCCTGCTACGTGTGGGTGTACGCCACCTGAATCTGTGTTGCCCGAACCATCCCTGACTGCAGCCCAACAGCACCAAGATGATCATGCCCAGCTCCGGGGTGCACGTCACCCTGCCAGACTACTACTCACCCGAAAATGGTGGGCAAGCTTTTGTCTTCTGCTGCAGCTTTATTCTAGATCTACGTCTGTCTTACTGCTGCCTGCTGTCTTACACCGGCGCATGCTGCCGGGCTGCACTGACCTGTGCGCTGGGCTACTGCGCAACACTGCTCTGGGCGAACCGCAGTCTCGCGGAGTCAGCACGTCGGGTGTTCTTTCACAACCTCGCAGTGGGCATGATTTGATCATGCCCAATAATAAGGACGGCCTCTTGCCACTCTCCGCAGTCGCTTGCTTATCCAATCAATGCAGTTAAACCCTTGCAGTGGGCATGATTGTGCCCAAGACCAAGGACGGCCTCTTGCCACTCTGTCTTCACAGTCGCTTGCTTATCCAATCAATCCAGCTACCCCCTTGCAGTGGGCATGATTGTGCCCAAGACCAAGGACGGGCGAGTGGTGTTCATGCTGCCCTGGCTGGACCAGACGATCGCCGGGACCACCGACTCCAGCACCGAGATCACCATGCGGCCGCAGGTGAGTGCCGTACATGGGGTGGTGTGCGTCGTGCATGGTTGGCCTCTTTAAGGCTGGGCCAGACGCTGCGGGGACCACCGATTCCAGCACTGAGATGCGGCCGCAGGTGAATGAACCACCATGCTTTGGGGCTGGCGGGTTATGCGCGGTTGACGTGTCTTGCCCTCTCCACCCTGCTCCAATCGCCGCACACTAGCGATGCTGCTGTTGCAACTACGCCCTTGCAGCCTGACAAAGCAATCAACCCTGGCTGTTTTCGCGCTGCAGCCCACGGAGGAGGAGATCCAGTTCATCCTGCAGTCGCCCTGCTCTGCTCAAGTGCTGCCTCAGCAACCACGCTTTTGAGTTTTCTTTTTGCCTGCCGCAGCCCACGGAGGAGGAGATTCAGTTCATCCTGGACGCCATTGCTGACTACCTGGTGGTCAAGGTGCGATGGCCTTTCGACAGCAGCGTTATACACGTGTGGATGTGCTTTGCATGTGTGCAATGTGGATGTGCGCTGCTGCCATGAAGTGGCCAGCATGGCCGCCGCTCCGTTTGCAGTGCTGTGCCACACAATGTGACACATGACCTGACACATGTGAACGTACCGCCTGCGCAGGTGCGGCGCTCGGATGTGCAGTCGGCGTGGAGCGGCATCCGACCACTGGCGCTGGACCCCAACGCCACAGGCAAGACGAACGTGTTTGCAACTCAGTATACGGGAATGGTACAGTATGCAGCTGCTGCTGGCCGCTGGTGCTGGACCCCCAATGCGACAGGCAAGTTGGGTTGGGACGTGCACATTTGTTATGTACAGTCGCAGTCCGGCCGCTGGCGCTGGACCCCAATGCGACAGGCAAGCTGGTGGCAGCTGCTGCAATGGCAGTTGCTGTGCATGACTGCCTGTGCAATCACATGTTCTGAGCTCTCTCGATGGCTTGTCTCTCACNACCAGTTCATGCCGCCTGCTCCTGCGCCTATATGTGCAGACACGGCCAGCGCTTCGCGGGACCACGTGGTGACCGTCGACCCAGATGGCCTCMTCACCGTTACTGGTGGGCACTCTTTGTGTTAAGCACCTGCATGCAGTTGAACACCTGCTGCTGCTGCTGCTGCTGCTGCTGCTCTGTCTCTTGCTTTTCGTCCCAKGCAAGCGACTCATGGAACAGTTGCCGGACAGCTGCAGCTGCTGSGGCTGTGGATGCAGGCGGCCTCAGGGCTCAGGCCACAGTTTCAATCTGACTGTAGTCATGTACACCGAACCATCCATACCCTGCAGGCGGCAAGTGGACCACTCACCGGCTTATGGCTCAAGATGCCATGGACCGAGCGGTGCCCACCATTTCATCTTAACTACTAAATAATGAGTTCGCCTCTTGCAGGCGGCAAGTGGACCACCTACCGGCTGATGGCTCAAGATGCCGTGGACCGAGCGGTGGCAGAGGGCAGCTTGAAGGCGGATGCCTGCTCAACCGCGCACCTCAAGCTCATCGGCTCGGGTGCGCCTGCTTATTGGCCCCTCTCAACCGTGTTGCATGTTCTTCAGCCCTGTTGCTGCTGTCCGATTCAGCCTGTGCCTTGGATAAGNCACCGGGCGATGCGATGAATGGGGTGCTTTCAATGTTCTGCCCAACCACCTGCAATTTGCATACAGAGGGCTACCACCCCGCGCTCTTCACCGAGGTGGCCCAGAACTACGTGGTGCCGCACCGGCCGGGCGCCATCGACACAAACGTGGCCAAGTACCTCGTTGGTGAGGGCTGTCATTTGGGGAATTGAGGTTGTTGTGGGCGCCAAGTGGCATCCATGCACAACTTGGTCTAGTGAGCAGCTGCTTCGTCACCCCTGCTGCTGCGGCATTTGCCAGCATGCACGCCAAATGAGCGCAGCAGCGGCCTCATGCATGCTTCGCACACTGCATGCTTGGCTGCCCCTCCTCCTGTGACGCAGCATCCTACGGCGACCGAGCTGCGGAGATCACTCGCATCGCGGAGCAGCGCAAGCTGGGCAAGCGCATTGTGCGGGGGTATCCCGTCCTGGAGGCGGAGGTCATCTACGCAGGTGGGCTGCCGCTGATCATTGCTGCAATGCTGCGTTTGGTACAGCAAGCTGTAGGCTTCAGCTGCACTGCACCCGCCATTGCAGCACACTTGCTTCCCTAACCTAACTTGTTCCGGATTCCGCAACCCGGTTGGCAGTGAACAATCATGGCACACTGTGCTGACGTTTCTACACATGCTTTTACTTGTCCATCACCTTTCGCAGTGAACAACGAGTACTGCGAGACTCCAGAGGACTTCATCGCCCGCCGCACCCGCCTCGCATTCCTGGACAAGCTGGCCTGCGAGCAAGCGCTGCCGCGGGTGAGACTTTGTTGCACTCAGCGCGTTTTTTTTTCGGCTGGTGGTCGGCCTGATGGCAGACGTGCAGTGAAGGCCGGTGGCCACATTGTGGATTTCATGGTTCACTGTTGCTGTTTCTATTAACGAACATTGCGCAGGTGGTTGAGCTGATGGCGGAAGAGAAGCGGTGGAGCCGGCGGCGGGCCGCGGCGGAGCGGCGGCGGGCGCTCGACTTCCTGCGCACATTTGATGCGCCACACGCTGCTGCATAGCTGGATCAACCAAGTTGCTGCTCCATGTCTCGTCTGCGCCGGGCTGGCTAGCTGGGTGCTTGATGCGCCTTGCACGCTGAGCTGGCCCCTTGCGCATTTGACTGGTGGCATTTGATCGCCGTTGTCCCTGATTCTTTCCTGTACAACCAACTGTGTAGACTGCACGCATGCAGCGCCTGTAACAATGCAAGCCCAGAGCCACGGAGATGGGCACTGAATGCAGGCTGTAGCGCGGCAGGCGCATGGGCAGCATGAGGCCGGTCGGGGCACATGTCGGCTGGTTGTGAGGGCGCTGGGCATTCCTTCTTCGTCCTGCGCACTGTCTGGTGCTTATCAGCTCTCCCAGCCAGCCTTTTTTCCTTGGGCTCCTCGGCCCGAGGTGAGTGCTGACTTGTGAGCCCCAAGAGCGCTCAGATCGTGTGCCACGCCATCAGAAGCTCGACTCGTGCGCCTCTGCTGCAGCCGTCTGAAGAAAGCAGCCATGGAAGCGTCCCTGCCGCTCGGTCCTGGGCGCCATGCAGCCGCCTCCCAACCAGCAGCAGCTTGCCGGCCAGCCCAGCGCAGCTGAAGGAAGCAGCAGCCAGACGGTGGAAGCTGGTGCCGCCTCGGCCGCCGGCGCTGCCGCCGCCGCCTCGAGCGCCGCCGCCGCCTCCAGTGCCAGCTCGGGCTCCTCAGACGATGACAGCAACGTGGCTGCCTCTCAGCGAGCCCCCANTTCTCAGCACGAGCGAGACCCTAGGGTNCATTGCGGGTGCTGAGCTGTACGAGCAGCACCTGCGGCGGSCGCTGGCTGTTCCCGAGGCGCGGCGCGACGCCGATGTGCGCTCGTTCCTGGCGGCGCATGCCGCCCTGGAGGCCGCCGCCGACGCGCTGCAGGAGCCGGAAGCGCGCTCTGCTGGTGCCAGCGCTCAGGGCAGCAGCTCTGGCGGCAGCGCCAGCTCTCAGGGCGGCAGCGCCAGCTCTCAGCGCGGCAGCTCTGCGGGCAGCGAGGAGCGGCGGCTGTTGGCGACAGCAGCCTACCTCACCGCCACATGGGCCACAGCGACCACTCGAGGCCTGCGCCACCCGCGCCTGGCCGAAGCCCACGGGCCGCCGCCGCAGGTCAACCAGCTGCTGTGGCAGACTGTGGCCACGCCGACCATTTCAATGAACATGCTCTTCTGGCTGCCGGCGCCCTCCGTCACGCTGCCTAACGAAGACGCCAAGCGATGGGCGGCGCCGGGCGCGCCACGCCTGGACGCACGCCGACTGCTGCTGCTCCTGCTGCTGGCGGACGCAATGTCGGTGGGCCCTGGTGCCGCCGGCGCGCTGCACTTCCTGGCCGCAGCACAGCGCACGCTGCGCAGCCCGCGCGCAGCGCAGCAGATGGCGGCTGGCCTGGCGGCCATGGCGGCGCGGGCGGGCGGCGGCGCTGTTGCGCCTTCTGTTCACGAGCTGAGTGTGGCATGGTGAGTGCGTGGAAGAGGGGGACGGGAGGGCTGGGTGCAGTCTGCACAGAACGCCAGCAGTTCAGAGGGCTTGGCGCAAATGAAGTGGGAAGCTGCATGAAATGGAAGGCCTGTCGCTTCAGGCTGCTCCGCCGTGCTGCTGCAGCGGGGCNTGACGTGGGAGGCGCAATGCCAATGGCAGGCAAAGGGCTTCCTTGCGAACACTGGGAGACGAACAGCTCCGTGTGCCCTNGTGCCCTCCCACCTGCAGCGCGCACCTGACCTGCAGCATCAATGTGTTCGATCGCGACCAGGAGCCGCCGCTGACCCAGAAGCAGCTCAACCAGGCAAGCTAGTGGGGTGGCTGTATCAGGCAAGCTCGCTAGGAGCAGCATTAGGCAAGCTTGTGGGGGCAGCCGCGCACCTCAGCGTGGTGCTAATGTTGGAGCTGCTTTCCTGCTGGGTAGCACAGGCTGCTGCATGCGCTGCCAGTGCAGGTCACAACTTGGGGCCCGCTCATGCTGCCGCCCCATGCTGCGGCGGCGGCTCTGTGCCGGGTCTGACAGGGCTGACAATGTGCGGTACTTGGGACCACACTTTCCGTGCCGCAGAAGCTCGCTGGCGCCCGCTGGCTGGCCGAACTGGAGCCGCAGCACCCCCGCTCGCACTTTTGGCTGGGAGTGACCGCCGGCGTGCAGGGCCTGGCCACTGAGCAGCAGCGTGCCGCTGCTCGTGCCGATCCCGAGGCAGCGCTGGCCGCCATGTGCAGCGCCAGCCTGGCAGGGCATCTGAACGGCCTACAGGCGGCGCGCCACGGCGCCTGCGCCTCGCCGCTCTGGCGCGCCACGCTTGCGTACGAGGCGTTCAATTTTGTGGTGACCAACGTGGGGGCGCACTGGCAGGGCCTGCCGCCCAGCGAGGCAGCGAGCCTGCTGAGGGAGGCGGATGGAGTGTTGCGCCACATCAGCTCAGCGGGCGCCCTGCCCACAGCGTGGATCGAGGTGCGCCTGCTGCCTCTGTTTTGTGGGTGACAGAGAGCTCGGTGCTGTAGCCAACTGAACGACCAACAACGCGAAAATAAGGCAGCTGCTTGTTGCATCTCCGGCCGCTCCTTCTCATATGATGCAGCAAGCGCCTGCCTGGTCAGGCAGCCTGTTCGTATCGCTGAGCAGACCCGCGGGTGCTGACGCTTGGCTGCACCTTGCCCCCTGCAGTCCCTGCGAGCCCAGCGGCAGACCACCAAGCCGGTGGGTGGGCATTTGCACTGTGAACTGGGCACTTGCTGCGGCTGACCCAGCGCTGCCCCCGCTTTGCCTGCGCCGCTGCATAAAATGCTGCATGGCCTTTGTACAGATCTCGTCATGGGGGCATCCTTGGTGCTGCAATGCGATGCGCTTCTTGCACGCCCGCTCACCCACAAACACATGCCGGTACTGGTACCGGTGCCGCAGTACCGCGCCACGCTGGAGGCGCACCTGCGGGACAGCCCCGACAGCTGGACTCGAGACTGCGTGCGCCAGCCGGAGGGCGGGGCGGCGCAGCAGGGCCCTCGCTTCAAGGGCCTGGGCAGCCGCTGCGACGGCTGCGGCGAGTATGCTCTGGAGACGCGGGCGTGTGCGGCCTGCCGGCGAGTCGTGTACTGCTGGTGCGGGGTGCACTGCAGGGGCCGGCGAGCATGGCATGCATGGCAGCATGACATGCATGGGCAGCATGGCCATTTTTGTATGTCAGCACGCCAGTGCAGCACGTCAATCAAGCCTGGAAGCGGCGGGGCAGGCAGGCAGATGTGCTGTGCCTGCTGGGCTTGCTGTGCATGCGGAGCGTGCGCGTCTGGGTGTTGCAGCGGCTCACCCATGAGTTGTGCGCTGCCACATGCCCTCGAATTGCAGCAAGGCCTGCCAAAAGAAGCACTGGAAGCGGCACAAGCCTGCCTGCCTGAGCCTGCGCGCCAGCAGCCAGGGCGGCGAGGCCTCGGGCGGCAGCGGCAGCGCCTGATGGCGGTGCCTAATGGCCACGTCAGCACAGCACGGCACAGAACAGCACATGTGCCTTGCTTTTGGACGGCGATTTGTATGGACTGCACGTTTTGCTTGCCGAGGAGGCACCCCGGTTGACTGCCCGCTTAGCGCTCGAGCTGCCTCTTGCGCTTGTGATCAGTGGCATTTCATCACGAGTGCCCCTATTTCTCACCACTTTGATTGCAAGCATGTGGTGCGTGTTACAATGCGAATTGAAAGGTAGCTGGCTGGAGGTCAGCATACACAGCCGGGACTCCCTGCCTTGGAGGCACAGCAGGCAGGAGGTGGCAGCAGGCGCGCCCTGCTACTGCGCTTGATGAACGTTAACAAAAGGCTGCGGAGCAGCGGTAAGGAGGTAGGAAAACCGATGAAAGCCCAGTCACGGTGGCATGCAACAGTTCAGAAGAGCAGTGAAGCTTGAGATACAGATATGAACAGGGTAGTTTGTGTCGATACCGAGCTAGGGATGAATCGCTAACAAGGTAAAAATGGTGCTCAGTGCATACCAAAACATACAGAACTGGACGGGGAAACAGAAAATTGCTGCATACATAATGAGTCACATACCTGGCCTTGGCCACACCAAAAGAGTAAGTCGACAGAAATGACAGCAAGCAGCAGAAGAAAAACCACTTTGAAAGCGGCTAAAAATTCTTGCTTCTGCCGCCTCTGCTGCCGCCACCCCTGCTGCCACTGTCGCCTGCTCTGCTGCTCCTTCGACTGCTCTGCCGCCTCGCCGGCTGCTCCGCCTTGTCAGCTGCTGCGGCCGCCTCCGACTTTGCTGCTGCCGATGCGGTTGCCGCTGCTTTTGCTGGCATTGGTGCCGCCGCTGCTGGTGGGCTGGCTGCTGTGGCTGCAGTGCGCCCTGCCGCGCCTGGTGCTGCGCCATTTGCTGCCGCTTCGGGCGCTGCCGCAGTGGCGGCGCCAGCGGCAGCGTGCACCTTGTGTGCTGCTGCCCCTGGCTCGGCTGTAGCAGCCGAGGCGAGTGCGGCAGGCTGCGCCTTCTGTGCTACTGCAGGCATTCCGCTGGCCAGCGCAGCCTGCGCCTCGTGCGCCCCCAGCTGGCGTGTGAGGTAGCGCACCACTGGGCCGGCGCCCACACGGAGGGCCTCATCCAGTGGCGTGTGCCCCCATCGATCTGCCACTGCGGGGAGCCAGATTAACGAGTTTGTTGGCGGCAGTGATTCAGCCAGCTGGAAATTAACTGGCGCTGCGGCAGCGCTCAAGTCACATGCTGTGCATGTTTTGGTTTTCGCTGCCGGCTTCACCACTCCCCGCGCAGACACGACACAACGGACACAACGCAGCGCCTGTCTGCTCATACACTACATCGCCTACCCTGCATGTCCGCCCCGCCCTCCTCGACTAGAAGCCGCACAGCCTGCAGGTTGCCTTCTGCCGCGCTGATGTGCAGCGCGGTGCGCTTGTCTGCAGTTGGCAGGATAGCCGTACAGTGGCACCGAGGGTTACGGTCAACATTGAAAGAGGGCATGGCCAAACTTGAGAGGGCTTTTCACGGGGCAGCCGTCATGACCCAGAAAAGCTCACTCTCCTGCGTGCAACACCCCATAAGAGCCCCCTCTGACGACTCGTATACAGCACGTGCACACCATAGCACAAAGCCGTTTTAGTTGCACCACCACTCACCGTAGTCTCCGCTGTCCACCCGCACGCCCGCGCGAAGCAGGCGGCGCGCCAGCGGCAGGTTGCCTTCAAACACGGCCGTGCATAGCATGGCCGCCTGCTCCACAACTGTGCGCTTGCCGTCCAGGCTGGCACCCGCCTGCGGACATGACGAGGTCCAAGTAAGAGGCGGGAGATGTTCTAGGAGAGACTAGGAGAGCATGCCACCTGCTCAACCGCGGTGCGCTTGCCGTCCAGGGCGGCACCCGCCTGCTTGAGAGGAGAGCAAAGACAAGCAAGAGCACCCGGGCTGCAGCTGTGCATTTCGACACATATGTGCATAGCTGTCGCGCCGCCACATGCTCGCGGCAAGGCATGTGCCATACCGCGGCAAGCCACCGGCTGCACCACGCGCTTCACAGCAGTATTGCCGAATGCCAGCAGCCCTGCTTACTCTTTTCAGCTTGCTGATCAGGTCGTCGTGGCCGTACTTGCAAGCCTCCAGCATGGCGCAGCTGCCCAGGTTGTCCTGTGGCACAGGTGCAAACATATAACAGCATGCAGCGTGGCTGTGCATCATGAAGTTCAAGGCCTAGCTGCCGGTTCAACAAGTCTGCAGTTGCGCCCGCCGCCAGCAGGAGGTCGGCCACCCCTCCATGCCCAGCAAACCCGTCAATGGAAACCTGTAGCATGCCACCCAGATCTGGCTGTTTACCTGCAGGTTGACGTTTGCACCGGCCGCCAACAGCAAGTCCACCACCCCTGCATGCCCCTTCACGCACGCCAGCTCCAGCGCCGTGCGAGCATCGTAATCTGCATGCAATGCACGGTTGGCTCCGAGCCGCTCGGAGTATAGCATGCTGGGTGCGGGCACAGTCACCACTTGACGCAAACTGTACAATGTCAAGCGCTTGCTAGCATGCATGCCTTTCAAATCAGACGCTCGGAGCTGAACAGGCGAGTCTCTTATTGACCAAACCCCTCCCCGCCTGCTCGCCCCTCCTTGCCGCGACATCCCACCTGCGCTATCGGCGGGGCAGCCCTGCTGCAGCATCTGCCGCACTTTGGCCTCGTTGCCCTGACTGGCCGCCCACAAGAATTCAGTTGTCCTGCGAGGTGCGTGGCAGGGTGTAGCTTATAAATCAGAGTTCAACTCGATCGCAGCAGTGCTGAGAAAACAACCTCAGACCTGCTGCGGTTGCCCAGGACCACAATCGAAGTTAGCACATGCAGCTGTGGTAAAATAAAGCCTCACCGCTCCACCTCCTGCCGGCTGATGTGCTGCTGCGCCACCGCCCGAATGCGCAGCAGGTTGCTCATCACCTGCTGCTGCCGCGGGGACCAGCCTACAGGTGAGAGGGTGGACCAGCAAACGAGCGCGCTGCCGTGTTGCGGGCCAGATCGAACTGACTGGCTGGATGTGGCTCGGCGCAGCATGCAGCAGCAGCCAAACCAACTGCAGGATCAGCCGTCCCGTTCAGCGCACGCTCTGCAGCCCGTGATTGCTACAGGCCGGTGCACAGGCAGCAAGATTGAGGCGCAGGCAGGGCAATAAAGTGGCGCAAAGCAACAAAGCGGGCTCACATGCAAAGCAGCACTGCATGGGCGCTTTCGTGCAATCATTCAAGCGGCTAGTTTGAAAGCGGCACTGCCTCACATGCAATGTCCCCCAGATCATGATGGTCCAGGCTGGGCAGAGACATGGACGCCACGTCATCCTGCGTGGGAGACCGCGCACGCTTTATCAGGTCAATCCCAATCAACAGGCGGGCATCCAAGCTGGGCAGCGGCATGGACGCCACACCGTCCTGCACAGCCAATCAGGGCCGCCAGGCCGTGCACATTCATGTACACAGATCAGGCAGACCGTCATCCGGCAGTCATGCGCCATCATCACTGGATGCCGTACCCAACCAAACCGAACCAGTCCATACCCGGACACCAGCACACCTGCAGCTCGGTTGAGGCCCAGCCGAACTGGAGGCGGGAGAAGGCGGCCCACAGCTCGTCCAGCTCATCCGCCTTCAGCCGGCCCCGAAACTCCTTGGCCACCGCCTGCAACAATCAGGTGGCTAGAGGCAATACACATCAATTAGCCGCAATTGAGAGTCAGCTCATCCGCCTCAGCCTGACCTGCAACCCCTTGGCCACTGCCTGCGGCAGTTGGCTTCCAAAAGGCCCAGAGTTAGGAAGGCGGCTCCAGTTGCATCCAGCGCAGGTCCCACCTCATCTGCCCAAGCCTGCCCCAAACTCCCTGCAGGGCAGCTGCTGCGGTCAACCACCCACGTTCTCGGCCTTGCGCTTGAGGTTGTGCAGCATCAAGCAGCTATGTGCTTCAGTCAGGCGCTCGCAAACCCTNAAAAAACNAACCCCTCACGTTCTCCGCCTTGCGCTTCAGGTTGTGCAGCACCAGGCGGGCCGAGTGCGGGAACGCCCTCTCTAGCGAGGCGTAGGTGGCTCTCCCGACCACCAGCACACGGCACACTGCGGGGCNGGGATAGCAGGGGACTGATCAGACCAACAGCTCCATTCATTTGTCCAGGACAGGATGGCCTCTACCTGCCCGCACATGTGCTGTGTGTGGCAGCATGCCACCACTTGCCCATCTGCCCGCCACCTGCTGCTCAGCCGTCCACTGCTGCCCACCCACGCCCTGCCGGCCCTGCCTGCCTCAGCGGGATGCACTAGCATGGCACCTGGCGCAAGCGCACCCACCTGTCAGGGACCGCACCGCCTCCAGCTGAGGCACTTCAGTGAAGAAGGCCGCTTCCCCAAGCACACTGCCCTCCCCAACCGGCCGCCGCTGGCCGCTGAGGTCGGCGCTGATGGGGCTGTGCGGGTTGAGGCTCGGCTCTCCCGCCGCCGCTGCCGCAGCTGTACTGCCGCTGGTGCCTACAGCGCCCCCCAGCGCGGGAGCTGCGTCCAAGTCTGATTGGTAGTCCGGCGCTGCCTGCGGCAGGATTGGATGCACTCGATGGGCGGCAGTTCGAGGTTGGAGGAAGGCGGGGAGGCACCCACCCTCGTCCCGCCTGGCATGACGGCCACTTGCGCTTGCATAGCAACTTGCATCGCATGTTTGAAAGGGGCTGCCCTGCGCGTCACTAATTAGTAAGAGATCCCCCAAGCTCGCCTGTGCCAGGCTGTCTCCCTGCGGTGCCACATGGGCGGACGGCTGTGAGGTGGCCCCTGGGTCGGGAGAGACCACCTCCACAGCGCCGCTCAGCAGCAGGAAGAGCTCCGACACCGTGTCGCCAGAGGACAGGATGTCCACGCCTGCATTCGAAAGGTCAGGGAGGGATAAGGTGGTTGGAGGGCACGGCGCTGGAGGAGGCGAAGAGGGTCGGCCGGCGGGCCGCAGCATGGGGCGACGGCGGCGGCGGCGGTGGACGAGCGGCAGGTGCTCTGCGCTGACCCCAGCAGAGAGGCACAAGTATACAGTGCAGAAAAATATTGTTCTGCTAGCAGCCCTAGACAACTGTCGTTCTGCAGTGGGGCACCTTCGTGATTGCCGGGGTTCGATGCAGAAGCGCTGCATGCCGTCCCCGCTGCCGCCGGCGGATGAGAGCCCACCAGCGCCCCACCCAGGGCCCTCTGCTGCTCACTCCCCAGCCCCTTAGCCGCCCAGCAGCTTTCACAGCTTGAACAGCCCGCCATGGCTGCGCAACGAGCCGAGTGGTGAGTGTGGTGTGGCCTCCTCGGCCCTGATCGGCCGCTCAGTGCGTCCAGCTTGCCATGCTCGATTCGCCTGACCAGCCAGCTCGCCCCCTGGCTCTCCCTTGCTGTGCAGCCGCGCCCTGGACCTGCCTGCCGTGGCCTGGTTCCGCATCACCGAGGCGCTCGACACAAATGAGAAGTGAGGCAGCGGGTTGTGGGAGGCCCGGCAGTGCCTGAGATCGCCTGCCGCCTGCCGCCGCCGTTGCGCCTCCGCCGCCGTCTCGGCGGCGCCTGCTCACCTGTCGCTGCCTCTGCTTCGTCTGGTGCAGAGCTCTCCTGGCGGCCACATGCCGCACACTGCGAGCTGCATCTGTGGACTGGTTCCGGAACGATGTCATCACGCTCAAGTCAACCGCCATCCGGCCTCAGGAAATGGCGTGGCTGTGCCGCGTGAAAGGTGGGTTCTGTGGCCCGCTGCCATGTGCCCATGCGCACACTGGTTGTATAGGCGGCATGCGCCTGCACATGTGGCAGGCATGTGATGGCGTGCTGAGCCGCCTGGGGGCCTGCACACGCTTGCCACAGACATGTGTAGCAGCCGCACTGAGTGCCCTGCCTCGATCGGTGCCTGCATCCTCCAACATCGACATGTGTGCTCTCCTCCCCACCCCACTGCCTGCGCAGCTGGCGCCGACATCCCTTTGGATCTGAATGATTGGCACGTCATTGACACCCTGCGCACGGCAGGCGTGCGCCTGGCAGGCCTCTCGCTGGCTGTGCAGCCCCGGTGGCTGCCGCTGCCTGCTGAGCTGGCGGCCCTAACGCAGCCCACCCGGCTCTCCCTGGCCGGCAACAGCTTTGCAGGCGGTTGGGACCGCCTGCCGCGGCAGCTGGTGCAGCTGGACCTGAGCAGCTGCCATCTGGGGCACGTGCCTGCTGATCTGGCGGCGCTGACGCAGCTCAGCTCTCTGTCCCTGGCACACAACAGACTGGCAGTCGCGGACGGCTTGGAGCACCTGCCGGTGCAGCTGCGCCAGCTAGACTTGAGCCACTGCTCCCTGTGGAGTGTGCCGGGAGAACTGAGCCGCCTGACGCAGCTCAGCGCGCTGTGCCTAAACTACAACAACGAGCTCGCGGGCTACAGCTTATACCGCCTGCCGCAGCTGCAGCAGCTGGAGCTCAGCAGCTGCCGCCTGAGGGAAGTGCCGACCGGCGTGCCGCGCCTGACTCGGCTCACAGAGCTGCGCCTGGGCGATAATCCCATCACCGACTGGTGGGATCTTTCCGAGGCGGAGCAGCTGCGGCGCCTTTGCCTGCAGCGCTGCCGCCTGCGGCAGCTGCCGGCTGAGCTGGCACGCCTTACGCAGCTGACCAGCCTCTCTCTGGCCGGCAACCCGCTCGAAGGAGGCTGGCAGCACCTGCCGGCGCAGCTGCGGCAGCTGGACTTGGGGTGGTGCGGCCTGCAGCAGGTGCCGGCTGAGCTGGCGGCCCTGACGCAGCTCAGCAAGCTGTCCCTCGGCCGGAACCCCATCGCAGGCGGCTGGCAGCACCTGCCGGCGCAGCTGCAGCACCTGAGGCCGAGTGGGTGCGGCCAGCAGCTGGCTGCGGCGCTGAGATGGGTGCTGGGCCCAGCCCTGAGCCCGAAAGTTTGGGTCCCTGCGGTCGAGTTTGTGCGCCACCGCCGCATCAGGTGGACTGATGTGATGTACCTGGGTTATGTGCTTGGTATGGTGGTCTGGCTGATTTGCGTGGTGATTGAAGGCTGGCGCAAGAAGCGCAACAACAGCGACAATTCATAACGTACTCCGCTTGCAAGCACGTTCCCCTCCGTTCTGTTTTTTTTCTGTGTGCAACCAGTGAGTTGCTCGACCTGTAAGCCCANTGCCGTACCTTGGTTCAACAGCTAGGTTGCTAACCCGGCACGTACACACCTCAGCATAGGGGCCAAATGCGCGTCCAGGAACACACCTAACCAGACCAGGGAGTCAGCAGTCCTTCAAAAGCAGACAAAATACAAGCAGGCACAGGTCCACAACTCACCCGGCATGAACACTTCCACTCGGGCCGAGGCAAGCAGGGCGTCAAGGAAGCGCTGCGGGCAGCTGCGGAACAGGTAGCAGGTGCGCAGGTGCCGCATGTACAGGTACTGCAGGGGGAAAGTAGGNGGGGAAAAAATTGGTTGGTGGCGCATGTACAGGTACTGCAGGGGAAGGGGGCAGTAGGCGTTGCATGTGTTGGACGGGCGTTGGATGGTGGGTCCGGTGTGCATGCAAGCTGCTGGGTAGAGAGCGCTCTACCAGCTGCACCAGGCATGGCTGCGTTGCTGGCTGATGCATGCCCCAGCGCTGCGCGGTATTGCGTTCTGCATGCCCGCGTGATGCACTGTGCTGCGCTGTGCCGTACTGTGCCGAGCTGTGCTAAGCTGCGCTGTGCTGTGCTGCGCTGGGGCCCACCTGGAGGATGCGGCGGCGGATGGTGGTGGGGAAGATGGACAGCACCTGCGAGGAGAAACATGATATCTCATGCATGTGTTCACAGCAAACGTCGCAACAGAGCATTGCTTGGAAGGCTGCCGACTACCGCACACTGGCACCACACCGGACCTCTAGCAGCAGCAGCGGCAGCAGCAGGGGCGGCGGCGGCTGCCGTCGCTGGCGCAGCAGCTGTACACTGCATGCACCTGCTCGTCAGACGCGTCCTGTGTGTCAAAGTGCAGCCGCAGGTGCTCCTGCATCGACTCCCGCAGCTCCGGCGGGATGCGGTTGGTCTGCAGCGGTTGCATTAGAACGTGCGGTTAATGCCATTATAACATGGCATGACATCAGTGCTGCTACATTGACTGCGGCAAAGCTCGGGCGGGATGCGCTTGGTCTGCGGCAGCCGGGTAGCACAGAGATTGCAGTAAGAAAGCGATGCTGAGCAAAACTACAACAGCCAGACGCCGGGTGAGTTCACTGGGCGGTATGCGGGCGTCAAATGACAAACAGATACAACGCGGAGGAACCATGACCGAGCTGAAGCGAGCTCGAGCCAGGCAGTTGCACCCGCCTGTGTGTACTGATTGAGGTGCGCCGACCGCTCCCGAAAGTGGCCCGTTCGCTCGTCCGCCTTCACCACCAGCAGCTGCCAAGAGGGAGGAAAGAGGCTGGATATCCGTGAGTGGCCCTGGGATCGCGCGGCAGGCTAGGCTGTGCAGCGTTCAAAGCACCCGCTTGCAAGCTCGGAGACATCGTTCGTGATTGGTGCTTATAGCTGGGTGACATAGTAGTTATCATGATTGCTGCCTACCGTGATGGTGCCCACGATGTAAGAGCCCAGGGCAGTGTTGAACAGCATGAACAGGGAGGCCCGGACGGTGGCGCTGCACAGCAGGCGCAGCAGGGAAGAGGGTTGGCAGTTGCGCCTGCTTCAGATGGTGCGGCGTGGTTCAAGTGCGCATTGCGCCTGAAGAGTGCGTTGCTGTGGGAGGAAGCAGTTGCAGGCCCGTCGTCGGACAGCTGCAGCGCTGCACACCTTCAACCCCGCCGAAATCCCGCTGTCGACTGCGATTGGCCACAGCATGAGGTGCTGCCCCATGGCTTGCCTGATGATCTCTGGCATGCTGGCCGGCACTGAGTTGGCCTCCACCATTGACAGGGTGGTGACTGCCCAGTAGAGAGAGTACAGGTATTGATCTGCGGAGGGGAGGAGGGGACGGCGGGTTATGAGCTGGGATGGTTGGGTGAGTGTGCTGCACAGCACAGCGCAGTGCAGTGCAGCGCAAGGCAGGCAAAAGATGCAACCGCCCCAGCGGCGAGGTGGCTTGCCGCATGTGGGTTTGCGGCAGCTCACTCCGCATGCACGCCGAGGCATGGGGCCAGAAGCCTGCCATGCCAGCCGGGCGCAAGTTTTTGCAAAGATGAACCCCGCCGCACCTGAGGGAGCGAGGCCCGCCAGAAAGACGCTGTCTGCGCCGTGCATCGCCTGCAGCGCAAAACCATTTCTGGGTGCACCGATGTACTATTTGTGGCTGTGCATTTGCCATGAAGTGCAGCGTGCATGATGGCGGCGTGCTTTGCGTGCTGAACAGGCGTGGCACACACAGCATGCACGGCGTGCAGGACATGCACAGCGCATGCGCACCTCGCTGCTGAACCCCGAGTGCCAGCCAGCCAGGAAGAAACCGCAGGCGGTGAGGTGCGTTGCCAGCAGCACGATGGCCAGGTTCCTTGCGATGGTGACTTGCAGCAGCGACACATTCAGGTTGTACTCCTGAGGGGGAAAGAGTGGATGGACGGCACACAGAGTGGGTGCTGACAGTGATACCCAAGGTCCTGCCTTTCCTCGCAGCATGCACACCACACATGCTAGTACACACAGCAATATGTATACTGGGCCCAGTATACGCTAGTGCACACATGCCCAGCCAGAATCAGCCGCGAAAGGCAGCCGTGGCTCTCACCAGGTACGAAAACAGCTGGCGCAGGCGGTAGAGGCGAGCCAGGTGCAGCAGGCGCAGCAGGGGCAGCCACTCGAGCGCTCCGCCCTCCCAGCCCGCTGTGCTGCCGATGCAGGGCGCCCCGCCGCTGAGGGTGCTACACGCTGCCAGGGCTCCCAGTGCCAGCCAGTCAGCTGGTAGGAACCCCAGCAGGTCGGCTGCGATGGGCGGCAGGGCGCACGCGACATGCTTAGGGCGGGAGAGGATGAGTGGCATGGCAGCGGGTGCGTGGCTGCCCGCCCGTCGACACAAGCAGGCCGTCGGATCAAGAGAGGATGGAAGATGCCTGAGCCCACGCATTGTCACAAGCAGGCCATTGGATCGATGCGTGAAGCAGCGCTTGCCTGCAAAGTCTCCTCGGAAGTAGTGCTGCGCCATTTGAGGCTCCGAGTCCACCAGCACCTCCCCTGCAACAGCGGCCTTGCAATAGCACATTGACTGTACACAAAGGCACAAGAGCAGCCCGGCCAAGGTATATCCAGTTCAGTGGCACACGATGTTGTGTAGCCCGCTGGGCTACACATCTTGTTGTGTGTGCAGTGGGGTGGCTGCCGCTGGCTGCCACCAGGTAGCAGCCTCCCTGCAACACAGCATGGGTGTTGACAGGGGGTGCAAGCTGCCAGCAAGAAGGAAAACGACGTGTCCTGATTCAGCAAGCCCCACCTTCAAAGAACGCCAAGCGGGAGGACAGCAGCATGTCCACTCCAAAGACGGCTACCAGCATCAGGTTGAGCACCGCCCACGGCCTGCAACCATTATCGAAGTGGAGAGCGGGGGCGGTTAGTAGTAAGTGGTTTGTGCTTCCAGCCCGCATACGGCGGCGCAACATCTGGAGCCAAGGCGCACAGCAGCTGCGTCCTCAGTGCAAGGTGGCGCACACCAAACAGACCTTGCGGAGCGCTTTAACTGGTACCAGCCTCACCCACCCATTGAGGTTGTACAGCTGCTCCGCTGGGACGAACGCAACCTCCCAGGGAACAAGGAAGGCAGTGATTGCCGCTGAGAACGTGGCAACGGCGTTCCACTTCAGGTAGGACTGGTGCCACGGCATGATGGCTGGAGGCAGACGCCACAGCCGGCCCGGCGCCGATCGCACTTCCGGCTGGCCTGCTCGCTGGCTGCTGCTGCCGCTGCTGTTGTCAATGCCGACGCCACTTCCACCGCCGCCACCGTTGCTGCGCCCAATAGCAGCAGCAGGGGTCCACAGCGGCTGTGAGGCTGCCTGCGGGCGTTGCATGCCAGGCTGCCGGGTGGCTGCCCTGCTGGCCAGCGCCGGCCGCGGCATAGCTGCCCTGCGCTCGCCGGCAAAGGCTGCTGCAGGCTGCCTGCTACAGCCAGATGCATTTGAACTGCAATTTTGTTGTGGTCGGAGGGCGCACAGCTTGCTGCCTGGGGCTGCTGGCCTGGACCGGCAGTGCCCTAGCGATGCCCTGCCCGCTGCCGTGGCGGCGGGCGGTGTCGCCAGCCGAAGCRGCGCCATTGCGCTGGGCAGCCGGTATGCGCTTTCCGAGATTTGCGGGCGTTCTGCGCCTGTGTGCGAGACCTTTTGGTGCTGCGCCGCCGCGGACAGAGTTGCCCTAGACGGGCTGCGGCGACTGAGACAGGCCGGATGCCTCCGAAACGCCTCCCGGATGTTCTGATCAGTGATCAAAGCACGATCAGCTAACGCAAAAGTTTCCCCCTGTAGGGTGGCCCGTCACAGCATGTGCCCAGCAGGCGGCAACTGCATGTGTGCGTCTGGGTGTCATTGTCATGGCTCCTGGTTGCGGCGAGGCTACCAGGACATTGCACCATGCTGAGTCCACGCTGCTCCGTGAGATGGGACATCTACTGGCAGGCTTCGGGCCTGGGCCTTCAGTGTTGCACAGCTGGCGTGGCCAGAAGAATCTTTGGAGAAGCAATTTCCCAGGGTTTGCGAGCAGGCAAAGGCAAGCAAGGGCAGAGAGAGAATAACTGCATAATCTGGGTACTAGGCCTAACGGCGCGAGAGGATATCGCACCTCCCAACTACAAACAATCCTGCTGAGCTGGCGCCCGCGGCGCCGCCAGGCGGGGCACTTCTCACTGCTGCTGAAGGACGCTCCTGCCTGGCCACTCTCGCAGAGGGCTTAGAAGAAGCCCCAGTTACGGGCGCCGCTACCGCTGCTGCCGCCGCGCTGCCCGTAGGCCCCATAGGCCCCATAAGATCCAAACCCAGCACCGGTGCCAGGGTAACCGCTGCCATAAGAGCCTGCACGGCTGCCGCTGCCGCCGGCCGGCCGCCGCCCGCCAAACATGTTGTTGAAGGAGTTGTAAATGTCGCTGACATCGTCGTCCGAGTCGCCTGCAGACAGACGATTTCAGGGTTGGGAAGAGTGGGAAGGTGAGGGTCGGGGCTTGGGCAGGGGTGTGGCTGACCGCACAGCGAGACTGAGCATGCACCACCCACAAGATGCTTTGCGGCCGTGGGCGCCGTGTGCATRCCGCCCACTGCACCTTGAACAACCGCAAACAGCAGTCCAGCCTGACCATCACACCAATCATCAGCAGCGCCAGGAGTACACACAGCGAGCTGCGCACCGTAGTAGCTGCTGAAGCCGCCCCGGGAGCCAAAGCCGCTGCCGCCCGCCGCGGCGCGCAAAGCGTGGTCCAGCTCGCGACGCTTGGAGGCGTCCGAGAGCACGTCGCTGGCCTCGCCTGCAGGGCAACACATGAAGGAAGCAGTGTTGGTGCGTGGCTGGGAAGCTCCAATCGGTTGAACATTGGGTATGGGATGTGCCCCGTTTCCACAGCTCCAGGCCCAGGCAGCAGGCCCAGCAGATTGGGACAAGCAACACAGCGCTCTGGGCAGCGCACAACAAATCACTCCAGCAGCGCACCCAGCAGCTTGAAGAGCCAGGTGGCGCGCTCCTGCAGGCGGCCCTGCGCCGCCAGGGCCTCAAAGGGAGCAGAGCCGCAGCCGGCGCAGCGCGGCGCCAGGCGCACCGCGGATGCCGCCTTGTCGGGGTGCAGCTGCAGGGCCAGCTTCTTGTAGGCGCGTCGCACCTGCGGGGGATACAAGGGGGGTGTGCAGCCGGCATTGAGGTTCAAGGAAGGCCCCTTGCAAGGCGGGCGCAGGCAACGCAGGACATTGCAGCGTGTAGTGCAGCACGGCAACGCACTCCACCAAAACCGGCTCCTGACCCACGCCTATCCAATACCGCTGTACGCACCTCATCGCTAGTCACGCTGCGCTCGAGCCCCAGCAGCTTGTAGTGATCCAGCGCCGCCTGGCTGCCGCCCAGCCCCCGCCGCGAGCTGGCGCGCTTGGCTGCCGCCTGCTCGCTGGCCATGCGAGACTGGTACTCCTTGCGGTCGGCCGCTGGAATCTGGAAGGACGCAAAGGAGGGGAGCGGACAGGACAGACAGATGAGCAGTGCATTGGCAGGTTGCAAAAGCAGGTGGGGCATCCGTCCACACGGCCCGCAACTGCGAGGCAAGACCTGCAGCCCCCCGTGCAAGCCACACAGTCCGGCCTCAAGTTGATCGACCCCCGGCGAGCCTCACCCCTGGTGCCGCAGCAGCTGCCTCCAGTGCTGAGGCCGCATCAGAGTGGTATCCCAGCTCCGACAGCAGCGTGGCCAGGCGGGACTGCGCCTTGGCGTAGTGCGGGTTGAGCGCAATGGCGCGGCAGCAGTCGGCAATGGCCTGCAGGTGTGGGAGAGGGAGGATCAGTGGAGATGGAGGGAGGGCGGTGGCAGCATGCGAGGTGCAATAGTGGGAAGTGGGATGACAGGCACATGCCGGCCCAAGGTCAGGTTGTGTCTGAGACTCTGTACTACATCCCCCCAATCAATCTCTGCCGTGCGCTGCCCACCTGAGCGCGCTGCTTGAGATGCTGGTGTGCGGCTGCGCGGTTGGACAGCAGCACCGCCATGATGGCTGGGGACAGCCCGCTGGCTGCAGGTGGGCAAAGGCAGGATAGACAGGCAGGTGAGCTGGCAGGTGACATGCGGGGGCTGCCCAACCAGGGTGGGCCTTTTGGTGCTCGTTATCGCAGCCATCGACGAGTGTTGCCCGCTGCAAACTGGCAGCCACAGCTTCACTTTGTGCCATGGCTGCGAGCCAGCCCCAAAGCAGCACTCACCCTGCAGCGCTTCGCTGTACTTGGCCACCGCTTCAGCCGCCTTGCCGGCCTTGACCGCCGCATTGCCCGCCAAGCGCAGCTTGTCTGCTGCCTCCAGCCCTTCTAGCAGGCTCCTCACCTCCTCGCAGCTGGGAAGCCCCACTATCACCGCCAGCTGCTCCGCGCGGCGAGCCTCCTGCCGCGCAGCGACGCTGGTGCTGGCGCCAGCGCTGGCAGGGGCTGGGAAGAACGCGCTGCCCGCACCAGCCGCTGCGGCGGCGCCGCCGGAACCGCTGGCACTCGCCTGCTGCGCCTGCTGCGCCTGCTGCGCTTCTAGCGCAGCCAGCAGCGCCTGCAGCTGTCCCTTGAGCCCGCCGCGAGCATCGCCCTCCTGCCACGAGCACTGCGCCTGGACCCACAGCCGCCAGGGCGCTCGCTTCTGCGCCTGCAGGCGAGGGGCAGGGAGCAGAGTGGCAAGGGTTGACTGGCGAGCAGCGTACCTGTGCAGCGAGCCTGTGGTGCAGACCTGCAACTCAGCAACCAGTTAGCCGGCCGTGCAGCCAACTTGCAACCTCCATAGCAGGCTTACAATGATACAGCGCAAGCCACAGCCTCACCTCGCGGTGCGCCCCGTCATTCAGGGCAGCCTTACATGCAAAATTCACCGCACAGATGCGCCAATGCATCGCAGGCACAGCCTCACCTCTCGGTGCGCCCCGTCGTCCAGGTGCAGCAGTGGGTGCGAAAAAATGCAAAGATGCGGCGACTCTTTGCCAGCAACAACTGCCATGGCCTCACCTCTCGGTGCGCCCCGTCGTCCAGGTGCACGGCCTGCCCGCAGAACTCGCGCGCCCGCTCGTGTTTGCCCAGGCGCAGCAGCCCCTCGGCCTTGGCGGCCAGCAGCAGCTCCGAGTGCGGCACGTGCGGCGCGATGTCGTCCACCTGCTGGGAACCACGGAAAGAGGTAGCTGCACGTCAGACCATAACACACGCCTGATGATATCTAGGCAGGTAGCAATAAACGCGGCGCGATGTCGTCCACCTGCTGGGGGCATAGAGGCGACAGCCGCACTTTCAGCGGCCACGATTGGAGTGCAGGTAGCCCTTAATCGTCAGTTAGGCAACAACACGAAGTGCAGCCTTTCGCCGCAAATGAGGCCGCCCACCCACCACGCTTCCACCCACCCACACCCACCTTCTTGAGCGCCTCCCAGAACGCCTCGGCAGAGGCTGGCGCCTGCGGCGCAGCAGACCCTGCCACGCTGGCGGCGCTGCTGGCCCGAGACATGTTTGCACCGCCGCTGGCTGCACGGTGCATGCTGGCGCCGCTGGGCGCGCGGCTCAGGGGCTCCGCCTCGGCGCCGGTGGCGGGGTCGCGGCGGGGGGCGCTCAGGTTGTGCCCAAGCGACCGCAGTGCTTCGTACAGCTGGGAGGGCAAGGAAGGGGAGGGAGAGGGGGTGGCTGGTGAGTGCGAAGTGACAGGGTGGAAGTCAGTTATTGAGGCTACCTTGCAGGCATTGCCCTGATGCAAGCGCCCATCACACATCGCCCTCCCCCGCAGCCCTGCAGACAACTTCGCTTTGCTGCCCACCCGTGTGCTGGTGTAAGGCAGTGCAGAACCCCCACAAAGCCTTCAATAGGCCTAGCTTTGGGTGTGCGTGCGCACCTGCCGCTCCTGCTCCTCCAGGTCGCGCTGCTTGGGCTCAATCTCCCGCAGCTGCTCGGCATTGCCTGTGCAAAGTGGGGAAGGGCAGCGACCGCTGTCGGTATTCAGTCCTGACCTTTGGAAAGGTCTGCCAGGGCGGACAGCAGGCAGGCTGGGGTGCAGCCAGCCAAAAGGAACACGCACAGGCATGCCCATTCGGCAAAGCATTTCATGACGCCCTGCTCTACTCCACAACGGCTAAGCATGGGCCGCAGAAGCGCCGGTGCACACCTGCTGCTGTGCTGCGCAAGTTTGCCACAAACTGGAATGCCTCGTCAAAGTTGCCCATGCGGCTGCAGAGCGGCAAAGGTTGGTTGCAGCAAGTTAGGAAGGTCGATTGCTTGTCCGGGACCAGCTGGTCATTAGAAACCAGGTGGGAACCAACTGCTGCCCTGCACCGCGCCCAGCCCTGCGACGCCTTCTAACCTAGGTCAAACCGGCCTTGATGCACATCAAGCCTACCTGTGGCAGGTGGCCACGCGCAGCGCGCAGCGCATGAGGCCCGGATCGTACTTCAAGCCCATCTGGCAGTCGGCCAGGGCGCTGCACAACAGGTGCAGAAGCGGATGCAGAATTAGCAGGAAGTCACATACACATCAACTTGACGGAGCAACAACAGCACACAGATGTGGGCAGGCATGCAGCATCCGTGCATACACCACCCAGCGGCGGACCAGCTTTTTAGCCCCAGGTGACGCACCTCAGCGGTTTGCCTTGGGACAGCAGGGCAGCAGCACGGTTGGACAGCAGCAGCGCCAGGCGTGCGTGCAGTGCGGGGTAAGGCCACAGCGCATGCAGCGCCTGCGGCAGGCAGATGCAGGGGGACGGTTAAGGTTTGATTCACAAGTTAACGGCTGCCAAAGCGGCGCACGCCCAGATGCAGGCAAGGCTGCCCGTGCAGCAAGAGCAGGGCTCAAACCAGGCCCTCCAGAAACTCTTTTGCGTGGAGCCACTGCTCCTTTGTGGCACACCCGCACCCACCTTCGTGTACAGGTCGTACGCTGCAGTGTAGTTGCTATCCCGGAACGCCTCGTTGCCCTGCGGAACAAGGTATGCAGACGCTCAGGCACAGATCAGCAGCGAGGCAGGGGCTGAGAAGGCAGACAGCAGTGGCCAGGTGGGCTGCACCTCAGCGACCCGCTGCATCAATCGCACCAGGCAGCCAGCAATTCCAGCCAACCAACCGACCTCACAGCTTTCCAGCCCAGCCCACCTGGCTGCGGTACATCTCGCTGCTGCTGTATGCCTTCTTGGCCTGGGCATCCAGCTCCCCAGACCCAGCGGCAGGGCCTGCAGCCGCCTCCGCCTGAACAGGCGCCCCTGCCAGAGGTACCGGCGCTGCTGGGCCGGTAGGGGCCAGCGGCGGCGCCGCTTCGTGCTCCTGCGAACTCTGCCGCGAGCGCGTGCCCATGCCGGTGCTGGAGCGCGCAGGGTGCGCCGCTTTGCGGCGGGAGCCGGGCGGGCGGCGGGCAGCAGTGCCTGCCGCGGTGAAGGCAGTGGGGCTGCCGGCTGCCGGCTGCTTGGGTGCAAAGACGCCCTGCTGCGGAGCCGCCGCTGGCTGCTGCGCATGCTGCTGGTGGTTCTCCTGCATCGGCTCAAACGCCGCCGCACCTGCGCCTTCCGGCGCCGGCGCCGCCGGCATGGCCGCCACCGAAGCCGGCATGGCTGCGGCCGCAGCAGCAGCCGCTGCGCCCGCGGCTCCCCAGCCAGCGTGCGCAGGCTGCTGCGGAGACACGCTGTGTGAGCGGGAGCGGGGACGCATGCGTGCCGCTGGGCTGCCTGCCGCGGCAGCAGTGCCAAACACAAACGGCCCGGCAGCGGCCTGCTGTTCTGCCGCCGCAGCGGAGGAGGGCCGTGATGCATTCGCAGCTGGGCCAGCTGCGGTGCTGCCTTCTGACGCCGCTGAGGGCTGGGCGCCAAACTGCGAGGCCTCTGAGGCTGCTGCTGGCGCTGCTGCGGCTGGCGCAAAGGCCCGGGGGCTTGCCTTGGCCACACCCGGGCTGCTGGTGGGCGACTGCTGCCTGAAGGCTGCCCGGCCCGCATGCGCGCTGGGCGCCGACGCTGCAGCGCCAAACACAAAGCTGAATGGCGCCGCAGCCTGCTGCCCAGCGCCAGGGAGTGGTTCGCCTTGGGAGGCTGCTGGCGGCTGCACGGCGGCGCCCTGGTGCGGAGGCGCAGCGCTGCCCCGGCCTTCCAGGTTTAGCCGTGCCTGAAGGTCTGCGGCCACTGAGTCAGCCGGGCTCTCGCTGCCCACCGCCGCAATGGGTGCTGCTCCAGAGGTGGGCGTGGCCGCGCTGGGCGGCTGCGGCGTGGCAGCTGAAGCGCCGTCAGTGGAGGAGGGGTAGGGTGACCAGGCCATGCTGGCGGCGCTGCTCGTGGTGAAGGCGGGGCTGGGTGCTGCCGCGCCCGCAGGCGAGCGGCCCTTGGCACGCCGCGCCTTGACGGCGCTGCCGGTGAGCCCGGCGCCTGGGGAAAACGGGGGTGGCAGGGCGGAGGGGGAATTGCAGCAGGGCAACAGGTTGGTCGGCGCGCAGCACCCAGGTAGACCAGCAGTTTCCAGCTCTCTTGGAGTGCACCTCAGAGCCCACACGTCTCACCTGGTGTGCCGAACATGAACGGCGGAGGAGCAGCGTGCTGCTGTGGGCCGGCTGGCTGCTGCGGAGCCGCGGCTGCTCCTGCCGGCGGCGGCACCTGGGCAGCGGCGGGCCGCCGCACCCTCAGCGCTGGCCGGGGCCGCGCCGCGCCGTCTTGGGGAGCCCACGAGACCGTCTCCTCCTCCTCGGACGAGCCGGGAGGGCTGGCAAAGGGCTCGGCGGCCGCTGGGACGGCGAACGAGGCCCGCACGGCTGCCATTCCGCCTCCTCGCCCTGTCGGCCTGCGCTCAGAGATCCTGGATTGCGGTTTCCATGCGCCGAGCGGCAGCCCGGGCCTCCAGCCGTCGGTCAGGCAGCAGTTGCTCAAAACTGCGAGGCGTCTGCTGGGCTGCTGGGCTGATGGATTGCGGCAGGATTGAATTGCACGCAGTCTAGGATGGCGCAAGCAGCAGCTGCCCTTGGCAGCACCCCGCGGGCTCCGCCACCTCGCCGCCACGCATTGCAACACATCCCCTGCCGACGAGGCTCCCCCCTCGTATGCTCTCGCCTCTTGTACCTCACCCCACCACCTGCACACCCATGCCACTTCCCTAACTGGTCAGCCAACGTGCCATCTGTTCCCCTAGGCTCCGTTACACGGGCACCAAGCATGCATGGACGGATGACCAGAAAGCAAGGTCTGAGGCAGGAACGAAAGAAAGGACGTGTGTTGATACAGTGGATGGCGGGAAAAATGCCGGGCCGGCCTCAAAAAGAAATGGCGGGGCGCAGCAGGGACGCGGTACGAGGGCAAAGCAAGAGTTCACGGTGCAAGGCAGCGGGAAGCGGGTAGCAAGAGCAAGGAAAACTAGCGGCGGGGCGGCCGCTGCCCACCCCAGGGACAGCGGCGAGCGAGCAGCTGCAAAGGTTTATTTGGCGGGCGGCGCTGGCCGCCTGCACGAGGCGACACTGGGCCGCCGGGATGAGACCGCGGGCAGCAGTGCAGCGGCAGTTGGGTCGGCCTGGCCACTACCGCAGGCCAGGCTGCGGCATGCCGCCCTGGGCAAGCCCCAGCGCAGCCATCAGCTGGGCGCTGCTCAGCTGCTGCTGCGGGGGCGGGTGCTGCATCGGCGGTGGCATCGGCCGCTGCAGACCCTGCTGCTGCATCTGCATCTGCTGCAGCAGCTGCGGGTTGATGCCGTGGGGCAGTCCAGGGCCGGGGCCAGGCATGCCGGGCGGCTGCAGGGGACACAAGCGGCAGAGGGCAGCCGGCTTCAAATAGCAGATGCGCTCGCTTGACTTGCAGTGTGCAGTGCACCCACCGGTCCTGCAGCAGACACAAGGCAGTGAAGCTGCACACCTTCCATACAGCACACCACCATTCCATCCAAAGCCAGCATGCCACCTCCCCGCTGGGCTCACCAGCATGCCTCCCGGCGGCCGCAGGGCCTGCAGCCCCTGCAGCTGCGCGGGGTTGAGCGCCGTCTGCGGCATCGGCGGCAACTGCATGCCCGGGTTGCCGGCAGCGCCCAGCAGGGCTGCCAAGTTGATCTGCTGGCCCGGCTGCACGCCCGGCTGCTGCTGCGGAGGCCCACCGCGGCTGGCGGCCTGAGCAGCCAGCAGCTGGGCCAGCAGAGCGTTCTGCTGCGCCTGCTGCGCCTGCTGGCCCGGCTGGGGCGGCTGCATGCCGGGCTGGAAGCCGGGCTGGGGCGGCAGCACACCGGGAGGGCGATACTGCATGCCCGCCCCGCCAGGAGGGCGGTACTGCATGCCGGGAGGCGGCGGGCCGTGCTGCATGCCCGGAGGCATGGGACCCATGTGCTGCATGTGCGGCGGGAAGGCCCCCGGCGGCGGCGGGCCCATGTGCATGCCAGGCATCATGCCGGGTGGCAGCTGCCCAGCATACCCAGGTGGCATGCCTGGGGGCGGCGGGCCGTGCTGGCCAG
>JADXDR010000037.1:551165-561887 GCA_025026875.1 Chlorella ohadii
GCCGGTCCGGCGCCAAACGGCGCGCGTGCGCCTGGGCCGCCCGGCCCCCGCTGCGGCCCCAGGTAGATGCCGGCATCGGGGGTGGGCGCCTTGTCAAAGAAGCACGACTCTTGCAGGTCGCTGCAGCGGGCAGGGGCAGTTATTGGTGAGGCGGAGAGGCAGTCGAGGGGCGCGGCGAGGCGGCGACCCGTCGGCAGGCCTGCCTCCCGCCCTGGCGGCGGCGCACCTGAGGTCGTCGGCGTCCAAGCCGGGCGGCAGATCACGGCAGCCCGGGATGTCCCGCAGCTCAAGGAGCTCCTCCCTGCTGTATTTGCGAGCAGGAGCCATTCCGGCCCGCTCTTGCTGCTCCGCTGCGCTGGGCGGGCTGGCGCCGCCCCGCTCTGCCTCCGCCTGGTCCTCCAGACTGCTGGCGGCCAGCGCCGAGTCGCTGCGGCTTGCTCGGGGCTTGCTCGGGGGCTGGGGCTCTTGCTGCGGGGCGTTTCAGCGCCGGATCCGGGTGCCGATGAGGGCCGGGGGTGGCGAGGAGTCGCTGGCAGGTTCGCCGGGGGCTGGCGGAGCCAACACAGGCAATCAGGAGGCGCAGAGTGCCGTGGGGGCTTGGAAGCGTGCCTGCAGGCTGGCAGATCAACTTGCAAAGCGAATTGAGCGAGTGGGAAGCGCCAGGGGCCCTTCCGTTGCAACTCTCAGCGTTTTATCTGGGCATTGCTGCATGGAAGCGCCTTCTGGCCTGTTGGCGACCCGGCCCAGCTGATCACACCACGAGGGTGCGAATTGACGCCTCCCCAGCGCTGCAGCGCAGACGCCCTGCTCAGAGCGCCGCCGCCGCCCGCCGCCGCCCCCAGCAGGGCACAGCAAAACATCACCTTTGGCAGCCCATTCCAGCAAGTCTTGATAGTTGAAATGCTTTGGAGAAGCACATGCAGCAAGCAAGAGTTGCCCCAGCCACCATCGGCAAGTGTGCTGGTGCAGCCCAGCTCAACCTGCCCATGGCAGCGCTGCTGCGGCAATGGCGCTGCTGCCCAACTGGTAAGCAGCTTGCACCGCTGCAGGCCCTTGCCCCATCTGCGTTGGCATGACTTACAAACAATCATCATAGCACGCAGGCAGGCTGGCATGGCCCGACAAAGAGGAATGCAAGAACATGAGAAGGCGCAGACATGGGAGGGGAAAGCAAACAGGACGAAAGAGCCCAAAGGGGGGAAACGGTGATGTCATGCAGACATGTTGGGGATAGGAAATGCAGGGACAGGCAGGAAGGAGGGGGAGCACACAGAGTGAGAGCACAGGAGTGAGAGCGCAGGACTGAGAGCGAGGCCAAGGGGCAGCCACCTTTGGGCAGCAGGCAGGCGGAGAGCGAGGGCAGGCACTTGAAGAGGGCACGTGAAGAGACGGCGGTGCGGAGCATGGTGCACAATATCCGTTGTTACAGATGGCACAGGCAGGTGGCGCACAGGGAGCTTGGGGCACAGATGGCCACGCAAGGAGGGGGCCAGGGAGGCGCTACCAGCGAGTGCGGGGGTGGCAGCCCCAAGCAGCGTCCAGCTCAGCGCCTGCTTCCAGACCGCAGCTCAATGACCGCCTCAACCCACAGGGCAAACGATTTCAGGAAGTTGAGGAAAACAGCAACATACGCGCATAGAAGCGCCAAAATGGCGTACACCAGTGCTTCGAGCGGGATGCCGCGGGACCGCACCGCAGCGGCCTGTGCCGCAAAGGCGGCCGCCTGCTGTGGCGGCAGGTTGTATGATGCATACAGCCGGTTGAACACCGGCAGCAGCGTCTTCTCCAGCAGCTGCTGCCAGCCCATCTCGTTCAGGATGGATGCGTCCGCCAGCCAGCGCACCCAACCGCTGGTGTAGTATCGAGCGCCCACCAGCAGCAGCACGGACAGCACGAGCCCAGTGAAGGGGCCGATCATCTTGCCAAAGGCGGCGAAGGTTTCCTCCGCTGTGCGCCGCTCAGCCGGAGGTGCAGCGGGCTGGATGGGGCGGGGGAGGGTGGGCGGGAGGGGCGGGAGGAGTTGGCAGTAAGGACTGATGGCAGGGAGCAGCGGGCATGGGGAGCAGCAGCCACCCACAACAGGGCGAGCCGGCTGCGAGGCACCCAGTGAGACAGGCGGGCGCCTCACCAGGGATGCTGCATGCGGTGGCGTGCCGTTGGGACCGCCAGACGCGCCGGGCTGCAGCGCCGCGCAGCACATGGGGCGAGAGGGCGCGCTGGCTGCGGCAGGAAGCGGGGAGAGGGGCATGTGGCGGCAGACTGAGGGCAGGCTGCGAAAATGAGCAGGCACGAGGGAGCAGGCAATGAAGGGCCGCCCTTCATGCATGTGCTGCAGCTGAGCAGCTGTGCGCAGAACACAGTGCAGCCATGCCGTGCATTGCATTGCGCTTCATACTCACCGTCGCGGGCCAGGAAGCTGGGCAGCTGAGCGGGCACCGGCGGTGCACGGCGCCGCGGCGGCAGGGCGTGGCGAGGCGCCTGCGCCGCCGCCAGGGGCCGGCTGATGCTGCAGCAGCGCATGGTCGTGCAGGCCTCCAATTTGGGGGGTGACAGTGATGGCTCTGTGTGTTCAGGAAAGCAGACAACAGATTGGGTGAGATCTCTGCGCAGGTTTCGCTCGAGCGGGTGGCGGACGGCGATGGCCGGCGAGCGACGCCCCACACCCCGCCAGCCTCTGTGCTCGATCCAGCGTGACTGCCCCACTTCCCCTCGTGCCATGCCTCACCTGTGTGGCTCTGCAAGAGGTGCAGGGGCTCCAGACACTGCGGAGCGGTTGCCTGGGCCTGCTGAGCTGCCTGGGCGGATCTAGATGTGGTGGGGCGTGCCCTGATGTGCCGCCGATGGTCCAAAGCCGGCCCTTCAGGTGTTGTGGTGCCCTGGGCGCTGCCGCCGGCATGGGAGGGCAGGTTTTTGTGTGGGCAATGCTAACGCCTGGCGCTCCCATTGATGCCCCACTGTCTATCCCACACTGACCAGCCCACCCCCTAGGCAGCCAGCCTGGTCAGAAGCGCTCGCCCCCTTGCCCGTCTTGTGCATAGGCCTGCAGGCTGGCCTGCAGGCTTGAGGCAGCAGCCATGATTGCATCATGCACGGCAGCCTTGGCTGCGCCCTTGGCGGCGGCACAGCCGCGGCGCCTAGCCCTGCTGCCGCACCGCTCGGCGCCGCTGCCCGCTCAGCGGCTCGTCTCCCCAGCCCGCGGCGGTGAGTGGGAAGTGCAATGGGCATTTTTTTTGCTGCACTGTGTGCTGCGCACAGCTGCCCAGCTGCATGTCGGGGCGCTTCATAATAGCCTGCTGCCTCACGACCAGCCACATGCAGCTTCCTTCGAGTCTGTCGCCACATGCCCCTTTCCCACATCCTGCTGCAGCCAGCGCGCCCTCTGCCCATCGCTGCCGCGCCACGCTGCAGCCCGGCGCGCCTCAGGCTGGAGAGCCCGCCAGCAGCGCAACGGCTGGCGGCAGCGTGCCGGCCGGCACCGGCATTAGTGGCATTTGGGAGCAGATTCTGGGCATCACCCGCCGGGTGTGCGAGTGGGCCCTTCCGGTGATGACCAGCCGTGCGGTTGGCATCGTGGCCGCTGCGATCGCCCTCACAGCGCTGTACAAGCCGCTGTGCCATTTCACGTTCGGATGGATGGTCTGGGGATTCACGTTTGTGTTCCTGCTTGCTGGCAACGCTTTTCTGTGGTTCTGATGTGGTGTGGCCAGCCATTTTTGTTGCACCATAGGGACGGCCTCCCCGTCTCGCCTGCTCCCAGTTGAATGCTGCCGCCCCACACGTGATTGGGTGCATCACAGTGCATGCCCAACTTTCTGCCGAGCCCCTTGTCCCCTCTCTCTCTCGTTTCTCGCTTCTGCCACTGCTTCCCTGCGCCATTCTCCCAACCGCTGGCCGCACCCTTGGACCCTTGCACGCCCTCTACCCTCCTGCACACCTGCCCTTGCTCCTCTGCCCTGTGCTCTCCCTCTGCCTGTTCACCTCCTGCCTGCACTTGCATGCATTATGCGTCTGCCCGTTGGCCAGCCTTGCCTGCTGGATGTGATTGAATGTGTGACATGCAAGCGTAGCTGCGTGACAGCCGCCAACAAGTGCAGGCTGCCATTGAAACACGACACTGGTTACACCGGACAGCTGGAGGCGGCGGGGAGGTTTTCAGCAGCAGTGAGACTGCTTTGGTTGTATAACAAACGGCTCAGCAGTCAACAGTGCAGCGGGAAGGAGAACAAGCATCAAACTGCGTTGGCGCCGGAAAAGACGGCTGCTCATAACAGGCTGGGGGAACTGCGTCTCACGGCAGGGGAGAGGTGCCTCAACGACTGAGCTTGGGCACAGAGCCGTCTGCCCAGATCCAGCGCCCACCGTCTGGCGTGTTGGCGCCGCGAGCAGCAAAGTACTGGNGGCCCGAGTTCTGCGGCCGGCCGCCTGTGAGGKKGGGGRRTCAGGCAATGGCACGCCTGTCAACAAGTACGCCAAACAGCGCAGGTTGTACGTTGGACAGCAGGGCAGGCCTCAACATCACAAAATGCGCTGTCCTAAGGTCTGACACCAGCCCCGACGTTAAAGCAGGGCAGCCCTTGGTAACGCAAGCAGGGCAGCCTCCTACCTGCCGCCATCATGGGGCCAGCCAGCGGTGTGCCATCCTTGGCGCAGGGTCGGAAGCGTAGCGGAATGATTAGGTCCAGCGGGTAAGGCGCCCGCATGCACTTGCCGTCGGCCAGGGGGGCCATCTGCAGAGGGTCATGCGCAGGTCCTTTGGTCCCATGTGCCACACTGCACTGCAAGACCCGGCAATGCAGCTGTAAGTGCATGCATCACACCCTCTCTGACTCACGTGCTGCAGCGCGCGGGCCAGGAAATATCGCTCTANGATCGTCCAACGGAGGGCTGACCCACCGCCCCGCCTTGCCATGCTTGCGCTGCAATNGGGGCGGCATGAGCGGGGGCAGCGCATTGGTTCCGTGTGCACAGGGCTAAACATGCAGAATGCAGATGCATCACATGCTGCAAAGAAGTAGCAGCTGCTAACGTGGGCTGGCTGGCTTTGAGGGTTGGGCACGCCCCTGGCCTAGGATGAGGAGATGTGCCACATCATTCAGAGCAGTGCTCTTACCCGCAGCACCGGCCAGGTGCGCAGCACACCCTCAAGCAGCGTGTCCTCAACGCCACTGATGGTGGCTGCTCCCTTCTCATCGAAGCACAGCCAGACCTGGCCGTGGAACACTTGCTGCGGGTGGGGGCGGGTTGCAGATTGGGGCAGGTTGCGGGTGGGAAGGTGGGAAGGTGAGAGGTGCAACACCAGGCAGGTGCGCTGGCGTGCAGCCTTGGCTTGCACCAAACTCAAAGCAGACCTTTCAAAACCCAGCTCTTCCAAACCCAGCTCCTCCAAACTGCGCTTACCTTGCTGCTCAGTTCAATGTTGGCTGGCAGCAGGTTCACGGCTGGTTCTGCCGGGGCACCATCCTCCTCCTCAAGGTCTTCTTCTTGAGAGGCCGGAGCAAACTCCTCTTCAGGCTGAGAGGCCAGCGCAGGCGCCTCCAGCTCTGCACAGCATCACGGGCGGCATGAGCAGCATGCAACTGCTGAGCAGCCATCGCAGCACCGCGCCTGTGCAAGTGCACAACCACTGCATTTGTAATATCCCTGTGGCATTGGCAGGCTCTGTTGGGCATGGGAGCAGCTGGGCAGGAGGTGGAAGCCCAGCCACAGCTGTGCAGCCCGCCCACCTTGGCTGCTACGCTTCAGCTTGGCGCTCTTGGCCTGCCTCTTGTCAGTTCCTCCTGCTGTTTGCTCCTGCTTGGTTGCCACAGTGCGCTCTCGCTTAACGCCTGCTGCCGGTACCGCCGCCTGCTGAGCTGGCGGTGCAATTTCGGCTGGCTCAAATCCATAAGCCACCCGTGCCAGCCACTTTTGCAGCGTCAGCGCGTGGCTCTGCTCCGCCACACATGCCACGACCGCTGGCACGGTGTAGCCGTCGCAGGGGCCGGCAGAGACGCCCGTCAGCGCAAGCACTCCCTTGTCCATCCATGCTGCCAGCTGCAGCAGCGGCGCCGGGGACGGGCAGTGGGTTGGAGCGGCATTATGAGGGATCCTCGCTCTGCTTCCATGGCGCTTAGCAGCACGCTTTCAAGGGGGCATACATGCAGGTAATGGCTGCGCCCTTCCCTCTGCGTGCGCCGTCTTTGCAAAGCGCGCACCAGCTGGCCAGCAAGCATGGCCCAATCCATCCAGTCCCTCCCCCTGGGGCCTGCTGGCAACTGCTGCCCACCCGTCCTCACCATTTTGGCGACGTCCCGCGGCAGGTGGCCAATGTGCGTTCTTGGTGCATGCCGCCCCGTTGTGCACAGCGATGGCGTTTTCGTCGTATGGGTTGTCGGGGTTGCGCTTGAACGACAGGGCTGCATGAACAATGGGGTTGGGATCCGTACCATCGTAAGCAGACCTGTGTTGGAAGCACTAAAGCGGGTGTGCAGCTGCTCAGGGCGGTCAGTATGCTGTCGATTCTGCAGTCCCGCCATGTTGCCCAATCCAGTGAGGGGGAGCAGAAGGCATCACTGGCACGCGCACGGCAGCAGGCCTTACCGACGCCACCGCTCCGTGGCTGGGTGGCGGTGTAGTGGGAGCACCCCACGACCTCTGTGTGGAGGTCGCCGATGGCGCGGCGCGCTCCTCTCCAGCCTCCGCCTGCACCCTCAGCATGCTTCACCTCACCTCTCAAAACGTTTTGAGTAGCGCGCCGCTCGAAACAGGAAGGGGTTGGGCCGGGCCTTGCAGGTTTTGTCTCGCTGAGGCCCCGCGGTCGCGGATCTGGCCCAATTCTGCCGTGCAAAGCTGTTTCGAACGCAAAAATGGCCGTCGGGAGGAGCAAGGGCGGCATGCGAGGCGGCGCTCGCCTTGGCGCCCCCGCTGCGCATGCCGCCGGCGCCTTGCATGCCCGTTTGTGAAGTGCATGCACCAGCCATCAGGCAGCCGCTGTCATGCTTACGCCATGTGGAGGTGATGCTAATCTCATGCTGCCTCTCTAAACATGCTTACACAGACATCAGGGGAAGGACATGCCCGCCGCTAGCGCTGGCATGAAGCAGGAAGCAGCGAGCTACCGGCAGGAGCGGTCACTTACGGACCGGCTGTCCAAACAGAACTTACACAGACACCAAGGGGAGGACATGCATGCCGCTGGCATGGAAGCAGCAGGCGGTGTTTAGAGCGCTGTTCAGACCGTTGCGATGAACTCTATCGTGGCCTGGTCTATGTCAGCATGAATGTTGGCCAGCACTGCCTCCACAACCTGCGCCCACTGCTGCAGGCCCGCCGCCTGCAGCTGCGGCACCAGCCCACCGGGCTGCTGCGCCGCTGAAGCACTGGCCCGCAGCTTGCTCATGCTGGCATTGGCACTGTTTACGGCCTGGAGGGTCCACGCTTCGCTGTTGAACCAGGCTGTGGGCATCTGGGCGAGCGCGGAGACCCAAACCAGCGCCACCAGCGCCGCCAGCCAGCGGTCGTGGCGCGACTCCAGCAGAGCGGCTGCGAAGAGCAGCCCGCAGACTGCCACCGCCGCAATCAGCATGCCCAGCTGGATGCGCGTGGTGAGCACCTGCAAGCAGCCAGACGCATGGGGAAGGAGGTGAGGTGCGGGAGGCTCGGCCACCTGGCTGCGGGAGCGCAAGGGGGCCTAGCCGATGGCATTGTGACAAGGGGGTGCGCAGGGCATTTGCAAGCAGGGCGCACGGCTGCAGCTGCGCCTGCACCCACCTGAGTTTGGCGAATGGAGCGCATGTGGATCTTCATGAGGTGGCGATCCAGCTGCCAAAAGGTCAGGCGGTCCTTGAGCGCCTGCAGAATGTCCCGAGCCTCCGCCGCTGCACAGGGCAGGGCATTGCGCAGTTGAAACCACGGTTGAAACCCCCGGCGGGAAGCACGTGCCCATGCAGGCCGTCGGTTTCCGCAGCACACCACTGCCCCCTCCGTGCAGCAGGACCCGCAGCCCGCGGGGCAGAGCATCATGCATGGTGCTTCTGAAAAGCGCTCCCGCAGTACAGCCATCGGCGCAGGCCTCAGGCCTCATACGCAGCAGATCACCCTGCCTCACCCGGCATGTTGGCGACGCGCGCCCCATCAGACTCGCCCACCGGCACCGCAGCGGGGCTGGGCACTCCTGCACAACAAATGGCAGCAGAGCGGCAAGGGGTGTCGGGCCAGGGTGCAGGAGTATGCATGACGACCACGGCATGCAAGCGGCAGGTGCTCGGCACCGTGCATGAGCATGCATGGCGAGCAGTACATGCAAATGCGCTCGGCCGCGCTGCTCTGGGCACACCAAGCGGCGGGGCAGCACCCAGGCGGCAGGGCGGCGCACAAGTATCTCACCATGCAGGCTCGCGAATCTACCGATGTCGTCGTTGGCGATGTCGCGGATCTCCTCTTTCAGCTTGGCAAGCCGCTCCTCCAGCGGCGACCCTGGCTCCACCTGCAGCTGCTCCAGGGGGCCCTTCTGCTCCAGCAGGCGCAGCACCGGCGTGAGTGCGAGCGGGTCATCAGCTGCAGCCATGCCTGCAGGGCTGCACAGCAACAGCAGACGGGGGTGCTCGGGCGGCAGTGAAAAGTGCAGTGGGCACGCCGGCGGCGCGGTTCGACGGCGGGCGGAGCGGGCGGCGGTTCAGCCTGCTGCCTTGCCCCAGCTGCGTTGCGGCCGTGCCGCCATACCTCCCAGCGCGCCTCTGACCCGAAATGGCCGCTGCCAGGGCCGCCCTTCGCCACCGCAACTGTGTGGGCGCTTGGAGGGCTGTGGCGGTGGCTGCGGCCAAGCAGTGAAATGCTGCCGAAAGGCAGAAAAGCACCATTAGAGAGCCTCACGGCAGGACCTGCATGGGCGCGCTTCATTTCTGCCACCCGGCAGCCCTTTGCGCGCCCCTTGCGGCCCTCGTACCCCCACATAGCCAAGCGAAGGGGCCCAGATAGCAGCCGGCAGCTGGGAGCGGCGAGCCGCCTCCCTGTCGTCGCCGCCTCCCGTCACGTCGGGGTTGGCAGAGCGAGCTGCCCACATGGGTCAGCAGCCCAGCAAGGCTGCTGATCTCTTCCTGCAACTGCCTGTACGCCCTCTCCTGTTCATTCCCACTGATCTCTTCTGACCATCTGTTGCAGCTTTCCCATGCTGCTCACTCAGCTGGCATGATGGCACCACTGAAAATCAGGTTCAATGGCCACATGCCTCACACGTTGGAGAGCCAGGGCACGATTGGCATTGTGTGCTCATCTGGCTGCTGGCAGGCAGGCATGGAGGGCAGCTGGGGCACACGTGAAACAGGGCGGAGCAGCACTCAAACAGCGACGGAAGAGGGGGATGCGCGATCTGTCATGAGGGCACAGCAGGGGCAGGTGCTCATTGGTTTAGTCCACTCCGGCATGGCCGCCCGCATGGCCGCCACCGCCGCCTCAGCGGCTCTCTCGGGCCAGCCGCGCCTTGTGCTCGATGGCCGCTTCGCACTGCGGCTCGTGGCGGCCCCAGTCGCTGGCCATGCAGGCGGGGCTGCAGTAGAACACCTCGTGGCAGCGGCCGCACTTGCGGAAGCCGCCGCGCCCCACAGCGCCGCCTGCGGGAGGAGGGAAGGCAGAGAGGGGAGGATGGGATAAGGTGTTGGTCCCAACCAGTGATAAGACGGCACAGGCAGCAGCAGGTGGTACAACGGCAGGCGATGCAGGGCATGCGACTTGGGTGGCGGCGCATGCGGAGCACGCTGGTTGTAAACCGTTTCCCATCCCCTGGCCAAAGCCCCACCATCCCAGCAGGAACACGCCCCTCTCACATTCCGGCCGCTCGCAGGTCCGCAGCGTGCCTTTCGTGGCTGCTGGCCGCGCCGCCGCTGCCGTGGCGCCCCCTGCACGCCTGCCCGCGCCTGCTGGTGCGCCAGCTGATGCTGCCGCCCGGCGCTGCTGCTTGCGGCTGGGCACCGACTCCCATTCATCTTCCTGTTGGGGTGCGCCAGCCAGGGCGGCATAAGCTGGCGGCAGCTGCGGCTGGGCAGGCTGCTCCTCCTCCTCCTCTTCCTCCTCAGACTCGGACGCCCAGCTGTGCTTCACTGGCTCTGCTGCAGCTGGGTTGGCAGGCCCCTTGGCTGCCGGCTTGGAATGAGGAGCGGCAGCGGCGGCGGCAGTGGGACCGCCTGCAGCTGCCGCCGTCCGCCGCCGCTGGCGCTTTGCCGCCGCCTTGCTGGCATCGCGGATCTGTGGAGGAGGGGCTGGCGTGCTCCGCAGCCACGCCACGAGTAGCACGAGGGCGCCCAGCCCAAGAAGAAGCGCCAGCATCGTTGCGGCCGCGTGGATGTGCAGTGAAGAAGGACTTGATGCAGATCTGCCAGCGTCGAAGCCTGATCACCTCGAGCCATGCTGGGCATGCCGCCACGCCGCCGCCCTGAGTGCCTTCGCCCTGCAGCAATGCACCCCTCCACTCCACTGCCAGTTACAGGTCAGCTGTGTAGTATGATGCATATGCAAGTCAGTTCCACGTCCCATGGTCATGGGCAGTCAGCCGTGCAAGGTGAGGTCAGCTGCCGCCGCCCCCCCCCCCCCGCCGTGCCGCTGCTTCCGCCTCGAGCTGCTTGTTCAGAGCCACATAATCCACCCCTCCGCCGGCCCGGCGCCGCCGCTTGCGACCGCTAGCGTCATCCTCATCCGCCACCGCAGCTGCCGCTGGCGCGGCAGGCACAGGTGCCGCTGCAGGGGGCTGCG
>JADXDR010000037.1:570455-591050 GCA_025026875.1 Chlorella ohadii
GCCAGCGTGGCAGACCAGGTTACAAACCTGCTGGCTGGCAGCCACCCCAGCGCCCGGGGCGCTGACCTGGCAGAGTGGCTGTCGGCTGCCGAGCCGGTGGTCAGCTTGGAGGAGGGGCTTGCTGAGGTGGCGGCGGCAGGCCCGGGTGTGGACAGCCCCCCGCAGCAGCAGCCCAGCTGCGGGCTGATGCCAGCCGGCGCATTTGCGCTGCCGCCCGTGGCTTCGCCGGCAGCTCTGGGCAGCGCAGCGATTGCGGCGGGCGCAGTGTCGGCGCCGCTGCCGCTGGCCGGCGCTCCGCTGTCCATTCAGCAGCAGCTGGCGCTGAGAAAGCAGCTGGAGGAGCAGCAGGCTGGGTTTGCACAGCTGCCGCCACTTGGCTATGGCGCCTTGGAGCAGCCCGGCTTTGCCTTGCAGGGCTGGCAGCAGCAGCAGCAGCAGCAGGCCGTGCAGGCGGGAGCGCCGCAGCTGTTTGCGCCTGGCATAGCGTTGGACAGCCCTGGCGCCGCTAGCAGCATGGGTGGCAGCACATCTGTGGGGCCACCCCTGGGCCTGCCAATTGTGGGCGGGGATGCAGCAGGCGGGCACCCCCCTGCCTACAGCAGCGCCGTGTTTGCCGCCCTTCCAGAGCAGCCAGATGCGTCCATGTTTGAGCCGCAGCCCACGTTCAGCAGCGACCACAGCGCCGAGTATGCAGTGGCGGGCGGCAGCGGCAGCGGTGATTACTCGGCAGCTGTTGCAGCGGCTGGCGGCGGCGGCGGCGGCGGGGGGGCCAAGCCAAGCAACAAGAAGTTCACCAACAGGTGCGGCTGCTTGGGGTGGCTTGCAGAAGTTTGAGTGAGCGCTTTTAATGACCTGAATTGACCACCTCAAACTCAACTGCCCCCTGCAGGCAGCATACGTGCATCAGCGCCGTGGAGTCGCAGCTGCAGCGGCTGCATTGAGGCATTGGTTGCCCTGATTGACTGCCTTCAAATGGAGCCCCTTCTGCAGGCAGCAGACCCGCATCAGCGCCATTGAGGCGGAGCTGCAGCGGCTGCAGCGCGAGATGGCGGCCATCAAGCTGGAGAACCAGGCCCTGAAAGCAAAGGTGATCTAATGCCGACCGGGTCAAGATAACCAGTGGTCAAGATAACCAGTGGTCGTCAGAACCAGGAGGTGGAGCAGCAGCTGCACTGCACTTCCTTCCCTGCCCTGTCGCCTCTCACCCTTATGCCTACTGTACTTGTTGCCTGAAGCAGATCAGGAGGTGGAGCAGCAGCTGCACGTTCTGCCCCCCTGCCATGCTGTCTCCTCATGCAGAAACATCCTGTGTGCTCCATGTCCCTCTCTATACAGAACCAGGAGGTGGAGCAGCAGCTGCGCACGCAGGAGCAGCTGCAGCAGCTGGCGGCCGCTGTGGGCAGCGCCACCGCGGCAGCCAGTGGCGCGGGGCGGCCGGCGGGGGCAGCCGGGCTGCGCGCTCCGCCGCTGGTCAGCGCGGTGGCAACCTCACCGCCCAACAGCCAGCGCAAGCTGCTCATGCACCTGACCGTCAGTGCACGGCCCGCAGATGCAGAGGTGTGTGCATGGTTGTGGTGGGTTGAGCTGGGAGCAAGAGGCAGCCGGGGGGAGGAGAGGCGTGTGCAGCACCGCTGTGCGGCCAGGCATCTTGTGCTATCACCGCACCCGCTGGCTCGACTTCCTGGCTGGCTGGCTTGCTCGCTCGGTTCCCCACGCGCCTGCATGTCTGCTGCTGCCATCCGGTACCGCAGATGCTGAAGGTGTCTGCGCTGACCTGGCCCAAGCTGGTGGACTGGTACCGAGCACAGTACGCGCGGTTCAGGTGGGCGTTTCGTAGCATTGCAGGTGTTGCATTGTGCCTGGCCCAAGCTGGTGGACTGGTACCGAGCACAGTAACCGCGGTTCAGGTGGGTGCTTGCAGCATTTCGCGCGATGCACTGGCAACTGCTGCTGTGTGGCAAATGCTGCCCTCTTCTGACCCCATCAACCGCCACACGCCCGCAGGGAGGCGCTGGGTGCGGCCCCTCCCGGCGGCGGCAGCGAGGCGGAGCATCTTGCCAAGGAGGCGATGCGGGTGGGGGTGAGTGGCCAGCTGCACCCGGCATGCCGAGCGTGCTTAGCATGCCTAGCGTGCCCAGCATGCAGTGATGTGCTGTGGGTCACTGCCTGGGGAAAAGCCTGCCAAGTGAAGTGCACAGAATTGACCCTGGCTTGGCAAGCCTTGTGGCCAGCCACGCACTCCCCATGTTTGCAACCTCCTGCGAGGGCCCCTCCCAAACCGTAGTCGTGTTGCACCCACCCCTGCACCTGCAGCGCTACTGGGACCTGCTGGCCCTCATCTGCCGCCCAGACCTGTGTGTGCGTATGCTGAACGAAGACATGTCAGCGACCCCAACCGCCGCCCCGCCCGCCGGCAGCCCCCCGCCTACATCCGAGGCCACGTGGCCCGCAGCAGCGCTGGCGGCTGCCGCGCTGCCCGCGGCGCAGCGTGCCAGCCTGGCGGGTGCGTGGCGGCAGCATTGCGAGGCAGCGGCACAGCGGGCGCAGCACCGACAAGAGCTGCTGGCCCAGATTCGGGAGGGCTTCCTGCAGGTACGTGTGCTGCTGAGTATCTGGCTTTGGCTGAATTGGGTGCCTTGCATGCTCAGCATGCCCTTGTTGCAAATCGGGAAGCGTCGAAACCTTGCCCGCTGAGCATGGCCCGGCTGTCTGCGGTTGCTGCTCCCAACGTGGTCTGCGTCTTGCTCTCCCATCCTCGCAGCCACTGCAAGTGGCGAAGCCCGAGGAAATGGAGCTGGGCAAGCCGCTGGCTCGGCGGGGGCTAGAGGTGAGGGTTGTGGGGTCCACATGCTCCTACCTTTGATGCCTGCTGATATGCCGCGGCACGGTTGCTTGTGTTTATGCCTGCCAGAGCACACTGCGCAGGTTGGCGTCCCTTGTTTGAAACCCTGGACTCCTTAACTTTGTCAACCTTCAGGCCATGGAGTCGCTGCGTCTGCTGGTGAGGCAGGACCACGTGGCCACGGTGCAGGTGGCCTGCGGCATCCGCAAGGCAAGCAAAGCGCCTGTTGGTTCAGGCCTTCGCTTTCTGCATGCTAGGTGCAGGCCCCAGCTTGCTTGAGGCTTGTGGCTGCCCTCGGGGAGCCATCCTGCGCAGCAGTTGCAGCGTGCAGAGGCGCAGCCTGGTGGTTGCCGCCGCGTGGGCTGCGCGCCATGCCTGTGCGGCAGGTGAGATGAGTAGAACAGAGCAACAATTTTGGCCTGTGCCCCCGCCCCCTGCTGCAGCTGCTGTCGCCGTCGCAGTGGGCGAAGCTCGTGGTCGTGGCCTGGCCCTTCTATCCTGACCCCTCTAAGTGGGCGCCCCTGCTGGTAGCAGAGGCCAAGGCCAGCGAGGCGTGACTGTGATGCACGGCTGTGCGCAGTAGCTGCCGCTAGCAAGCCATTGCCAGCGGCGCCACGCCAGCACCACTGCGCATTCGCACGCCAGCAGTGACTGCACGCTGCAAGTCGAACTGTGCTGCTGGTATGTGCCTGCCCGTTGACCCGTTTTCTTTGCCTACCCCACTCTGCCCCGTTCAATCTGTATGTTGGCTCCCATGACCACACTGCCTGCCCGTTGGTTTGACTGAATGCCCCACATCCAGCTCCACATAACCGTGCGGTTGCTGGCGCCGCACGCTCCCGCCGCTGCAGGGTCCCTGCCGGCCGACACTGTCGTTGGATTCCTCACATTGGCTGGCTGTGTAACATACCTCGATGATTGCAGCGGGCACCTGGATGCGCTGAATCCTCATGGCCACGCCCGCGATCGCAGTTGNAGGAGCGCGATCGCGCCCGCCCGGCATTTCAGTCGACACCCTGCGATCAACACAAGCGCTCCGAAACATGCATCGCTGCACAGCCCTGTCCTCCAAGCACGCGTATGCTGCGGCACCGGCGGCCTTCCGCCCGGCGCCCCAGCGCGCCCTGGTTGCTCGGAGGCCGGTCCTGGCCGTGGCGGAAGGTGAGAGGGCCAGTCGGGGGCCTCCTGCAAGAAACCCAGCCGCTCGCCATCAGCGGCGGCCTCGCCAGGCCCCTCCGCGCGCTGCCACGGCAACACCTCGGTCTCGATCCGCACCCTGCGGCGCCGATCGCGCGCCGGCTCCGGGTCGAGGCCTCGCCGTTGCCGCCGCCGCGTCGTGCAACCCCAGCTTCACCCCCGTCCAGCCCCTCCTTGCCCTCCTGGCTCTCCCCTGCTGCAGCCGCCACTGCGCGCATCGTGGTGCAGGGGCGCAACATCGAGGCCACGCCCGCCATCAAGTCGTACTGCGAGGACAAGGTCGGCAACGCGATCAAGCACTTCGACGGCGTGAAGGAGGTGCGCTCGGTTGAAGTGGGGGGGAGCTTGTTTCATTGAAGGAGGTGAGCTTGTTTGAAGTGAAGGGGCGGGATGGGGGCTGGGGGCGGGATGGGGGATTGGCATTGCAGGGTGGGCATGGCAGGCCCTACGAGCGAGGACTGGCATGGGACCAGCCGGGTGCTGCCGGCCAACCACTGGCCAGCTGCCTTGTGCTGCTGCGTGGCAGCTCGACACACGCCGACATGCCCCATCCACCCGCACCGCGGGCGGCAACACGCCGCAGCAGGCAGTCAGCGAGTTGTTGTTTTCCTCCACTCCTACTGCTGCCCAGATCGACGTCAAGCTGTCGGTGCGCGGCAACCCCCGGGGGCGCGGCACCGAGGCGCACCACCAGCGCGACCAGACGGTGGAGGTCACTGTTTACACGCTCAGGTGGGCTTTATGTTATTGAAAGCTGACGTGGGTCTGAGTTGTAATTGGGCGCAGACGACGGTGGAGGTGACTGTTTACACGCTCAGGGTGTGAGCAAAGCGACACATGGTGTGTGTGAAACGTGGGAGCTTGCTGAACGCGCAGATCTTGTGCATTTGCAATCTGAATGCTCTGAATGTTCTGAACTGCGCGGCGTCATGTCTCTGGAGGACTGGCTGTGTGCGCCCAACCCAAGCCTCATTTCGTTTTGCGCTCATTTTTCTACTCTACAGGCACGGCGTGGTGCGCGTGGAGGACTGCGAGCAGGACCTGTACGCCGCTGTCGATCTGGTGGCCGACAAGCTGAAGCGCAAGCTGGTCAAGGTGCGTTAGTAACCATCTAGAAGAGACAATGTTGTTTTCCCTGCTTGGCACAGAAAAAGGCCGCTCATGGCCCTAGCCAACGCGCACACCCGGTTGAAGCTGCCCCTGCTTCTGCACACCTGCAGTGCTACATCTGCTCTCACCTGCAGCCTGCTGACTGGTATGCATCCCCACATGGCACCCGCAGGTGAAGGAGCGGGCGGTGCAGAAGGCCAACTGGCCCGGCCGCGGCGGNCCCTAAGGTGCGCCTCCTGGAGTGGTTGGGCGCTTGCACGCTGTGCCTGCATACGCATATCGTGCGTGCCTTGGTGCCACTTCGCGGCTGCGTTGGCAAATCAGCTGCATTGGCAACGTCAGCTCTCTCACCGTTGGACTGACCTTGCCTAATCCACCAGCTCAGTGCAGCCTCAATTGACAACTCTCTTTGCAGGGCGGCGAGACGATTGTGGAGCACCTTGATACTGAGGAGCTTGTTGGATTTTGCTGCCATTACTCACTGATGAACCTATTGTTTACATTTGCAGGGCGGCGAGACCATTGTGGAGCACCTGGACACCGAGGAGGTGGTTGACAAGCTGCCCACCGACCAGCTAGCGCCGCCCGTGCCCGAGGTGGTCAGGTGGGCGCTGAAATACGTGGCGTTGAGTTGTTGTTTCGCGGGAGGTGGTCAGGTGCGGGCTGAAGTACCTTTGTTGAGGTGTCTCGGATGTTAAGTGTGGCGGAGGTGGTCAGGTGCGGGCTGTTTGGGGTATGTTGAACCCAGCCCCCGGCTGCAGCAATGGTGGAGTGCGATTCGGCCACCGCCTTGCCAATCCAAAGCTTGAGACTGCTGTTTTCGCTGCCGCCACCTGTAAATGGCCTGCCCTCTGTGGCTGTTTACCAGTGCCCACTGTTTATGTAAAATCAAACTGCCGCAGGGAGAAGGTGATGGAGGTGACCGCCATGAGCTTCAACGACGCGCTGGAGCAGATTGAAAACGTGCGCTGCGCTGCGGCATGCTGCGCTGCGCTGTCACCATGCTGTGCTGTGGTCATGCTGCCTGCACCGCTTGCTGCTGTGCTGTGCTGTTTGCTGCTGTGCGGGTCTGTGCTTGTTTTCTGTTGGCTTGAGTTTGTGGTTGAATCTCTGGGCCTCGGCTGTTGCAATCCGCATTTACCAAGTTGCCGTCTGCGTGCCCTCGTCTGTTTTTGCAGGTGGGCCACGACTTCTTCCTGTTCAAGGACGCGGCCGACGGCGACCTCAAGGTGCTCTACCGCCGCAGGTGAAGCTCTTTGCACTTGTGCTCATGTGCCATGTTTTTCTGTGGTCGTTGTCATCTGGAGTGGAGGCGGCCTCACTCAAGGTGCCCACCGCCACAGGTGAAGCGGTTAGCAGCGTCAGCAGCTGTTTGACTTGTGTGGGTTGCTCTCAATTGTCGGGGCAAGCAACTGGCAAGGTGCTCCACAGCCGCCGGTGCTGCTGCATGGGCAGCCGGTCAGCTATGCAACACAAGCCGTCCGCTTTGTGTGCTCTCACTCACGCATTCCCATGCCCCCTGCCCCTTCGCTGTGTAGGTCCCATGGTTACGGTGTGATCATCCCTCGCGGCTGAGCCTTCCCAAAGACATTCGGCAGCCGATTTTTCAGGCGCGGGGAGGCTGCTCCACAGCGGCTGCGGGTGCAGCCCGCCGCCCAGAAAAGGCTGCGCTCGCTAGGCCCCGCAGCGGCGCCTGCCGCCACCCAAGTCCAATATTGAATACATACAACCTGAGTAAAATCCTAGAGCAGTGTGACTGCCGCCCCTCTGCCTGCCGTGGCAGGGGCGGCACGCCTGCCTCGCCATTCCTTGTTTGTTTGTTCCCTGTTCCCGTCTGCCCGCCAGCAATTCTGTTCCGAGTGTTCTCCCATGCCCGCCCCCGTTTTCGTGGGGGCCGGGCTGCCAGTTTTCGGCACTGTTTTCACCCGAGAGCCGCAATTTCGCTGACGCACCACCACTGCCCTGTAAACACACTACCCCTGTAACGTGCTGCACTTGTAGAAGGCTGGCAGGAGCCATAGATAGAGGAGCGCAGCCTGGGGAGCAGCAGGTGGAGCGGCGGCGGCCCCATGCAGTCGGAGTGTCGCGATCCAGCGATCGGAGGGCGCAATTGCTGAGCACCTGCTCTGATAAGTCCCACAAACAAGCCAGCGGCTCGTATCTCGCCCCTTCCGCGCCCGGCCTCTCAGGGCTTATCATAGCTGCGGCGTTGTCGCCCATTTGTTCCTTCTCCCCGACCACCGCCCGCACAGCAGCACACTTACCGAGCGGCATTCCTCACGCGACACCCGCGGCCGCCTCCGCCGCCGCTTGCCGACTGGTTTGACGCCGCCGGCAGGCAGCACCAGGCGCCATGCGTGGCCTGATGCAGGAGCAGCCCCTGGTGGTGACATCAATCCTGGAATATGCGGCCAAAGTGCATGGGGAGCAGGTGCGGAATAAATGGAGGCCCTCCATCGCATGGGCCGCCGCTCTCTCTAGGGGCCGCCGCTTCCTCTGCCGTGCATGGCATCCTCTTCTGCTCTCGTTATCCTGCTCGTTATCCTGCTCGTTATCCTGCTCATGTTCGCACATTCCATGTGCCCTGTAGGAGGTTGTGTCGGTCAGCGTGGAAGGCACGCTGGAGCGAAGCACGTACCGCCAGGTGGGTGCTTGGCTGGCTCTGTTGGATTTGCAAGTGCGCCACCGCTGGTGCTGCTGCACGTGCCCCCCCCGGTGTGTTGAAGAGGTATTGAGTGCGCCACACAGTGCATCCCCAAGCCTGCATCGGTTGCTATACAGAATCGGCTGCAAACCGCTTCATTCTGCTGCTGCCAGGTCGCAGCGCGGGCCAAGCTGGCTGCGCTGGCGCTGAAGCAGCTGGGCGTGAGGTGCGCTCTTCTTTGGCTTGCCGCGCTTTTCCATGGCTTGCCACCACGCTTGCACGGCTCAGAGCAATCACTTAATGCGCTTTGCCTGCTGCTTGCTGCGCACGCTGGCGTACTTCTATGTACTGCCAGACCATCGCCACGCCAGCCTGCTCAGCTGCTTGCTCCTAGCCTGGCTTGCCACTAACTATTATGGGGCGGCATTGCTGCAACATGCCGCAGGCCGGGGGACCGCGTGGCAACGCTGGCCTTCAACACGGCTCGCCACCTGGAGGCCTGGTGGGTATTGTTATTATCTATCCTACGAGTGCATTCAACTCTGGCTTGCTTTCGTGCAGGTCTGTGTGCCCGCTGTCTTTCCCTGGGTGCTCAGGAGATCTCGCTTTTTCTGTGCTGACCTGCCAGCCATGCTTTCTTCTGTGGCTGCAGGTATGCCATCAGCGGTATCGGCGCGGTGTGCCACACGCTGAACCCCCGTCTGTTTGAAGCCGACCTGGAATACATCATCAATCACGCTCAGGTAGCTTAACCTGCAGAAGTGCACGTTCAGCTCAAGACACGAGGGCTTGCAAGTTGGTCGGCCCCTGCCTTGAAATTGTTGCGCCGTTTTTTCTCCTGTGCAGGACTCTGTGATTCTGGCGGACACCACGTTTGTGGGCCTGCTGGAGGCGCTGCTGCCGCGCTGCCCCAGCGTGAACCACGTCATCCTGCTCACCGGTGAGTGCTGAGAAGTGTCCATCTGTTCAGTTGTGGGCAGCTTCAGCCGTAGAGATGCTGCCGCGCTGCCGGCATCTGTCACCGGTGGGATAGGGGTTGCCCTGAAGTTCGGGCAGATGCAACGTAACACGGTATGCGGATGAAGTGCCGTTGTGTCTCACTGCTATCCTTTGAAGCCGACCACAGTGCACCTAGCACTCGCCATATACCTGCAGACGAGCGGCACATGCCCGAGCAGTGCACAGCTGCTCAACCGCTGCCAAACATGATCTGATTTATTGCCAATGATTGTTGCCGGAGCGATCCGCTTGTGCTGCCGCAGACGAGCGGCACATGCCCAAGCAGTGCGGGCTGGACGAGCCGCTGTGCTACGAAGACCTGCTGGAGGAGGAGGCAAGCTGTTAAGATTGTACCATGTTGTGTCATCACGAATCTTGATGAACCTTTAGCTAGTTGTTTGGAGGTTTACATGTGGAGGCTGTGCTACAAAGACCTGCTGGAGGAGGAGGTGCGCTGCTGCTTTTTATCATGCTGACTCATCATGCATCTCCACAGCCAGTAGCCTGCATGGCTGTCCTACGAGGACCTGCTGGAGGAGGAGGTGAGCTGGTGTATTTGCGATGTGCCTTCGCTTGATGAGGGCCTTCAAGCTTCCTGAGAGCGATACCCGCAGGGCTGTGTCGCTAGATGGGTTAGATCCCCCACCTCCAGCGGTCGTAACCCATTTCGCTGCGCTGTGCAGCTTCCAATTAGCGCTCCAACAGCGCATTGTCCTGTACCTCCTGTACTCCACGCAGGCCGGCAACCTGGCGGGCTTTCAGTGGGAAGCGCTGGACGAGAATGCCGCCTGCGGGCTGTGCTACACCAGCGGGACTACCGGGCCGCCCAAGGTGGGCAGAGTGTGCATGGCATCAACAAGGACTTGCACTGAGAATCATGTCTGTTGCACTTCCAGCGGACTGCATGCTGTGCATGCCGGTGGCGCTGGCTGTATGTGGGTGAGCGGCGGGCCCAGCCAGGAAGAGGTGACATCCCTACACTTCCCATGCCTGAGCCTCCCCACCGCAGGGCATGCTCTATTGTCATTGCTCCAACTTACACACCAGTTTATTTGCGCTGCTCGACTCGTTGGGTTCTGAAGCGTTTGCCATGTTTCATCTGCACCACATGCAGGGCGTGCTCTACTCCCACCGCTCCAACTTCCTGCACGCCTTTGTGGTGGTCATGCCCGACTCCCTGGACCTCAGCTCCGCCAGCTGCGTGCTGGCGGTGGTGCCCATGTTTCATGTGAGTTTGGCTTGGTTGCTCCTGAGAGGAATTGGGTGGCGATGCCTGACTCGCTGGACCTCAGCTCTGGCAGCTGCGTGCTCCCCAGCTGATGCCCTGCACCGCTCACTGCATTGCCCTCCAGGCCAACAGCTGGGGCTTGGCGCACGCTGCGCCGATGGTGGGGGCGCGCCTGGTGCTGCCCGGTAAGCTGGGGTGCAGTGGACCACAGCTGGGCAACTGGTCGGCAAAGCCATTGAGGTGTGAATGAAGCGAAATTACTGCCCACACCTGCTGCTGCATCAATCAGCCCATGCCGGCAGCATGCTGGACACATGCTGGGCACTGGGTCGCTCCTGAATGGCTCATGCCTGCTGAGCCTGCTGCCATGCCCATCAATCACTGCTTCGATTTAGATTGGAGGGAGGACCCCTTAGATTATTCGGGTGCTGCTGCAAAGCATTGAAGATGGTGGGTGCTGCGGCCCAGCGCCCTCCGCCCTCGCCCGCTCGGCTCCGCTCGCCTCGCGGCGCAGCGGGCTTCGCCTGCGCGCCTCTCGTGCTCGCTGCACCTCTCGGGCTCAGGCTCCCGGCGCCTTGCCGTGCTTTTACTTGCAATTGAGCTGTCCCTGGGCTGGGTTTGTGCTGCCCAGCCTGCTGTGCATTGCAAGCCTCGCGGTTGCCGCGGTCACAGGTGCGCTGCAGTGCATCCATAAATCAAATTACTAGCAACTGTCCAGGGAGCATGCACTTTGTGACTGGCCAAGGAGCCAGACGCGCCTGTGGGGACGGTATGGGTTTGATAGGGGCAAGAAGGAGTGGATGGACTGTTGCCTTTAGAAAACCCTAAGATGGGAGCTTGGTTTTGTTTTCGGTCGGAGGCAACCCTAAGATGGGATTCGGCTTAAAAYCCCTACACCCCGCCTNCCCCTTCCCATGAGCCACCACTCCCCTTCAGCCTTAAAAAAACCCTANARMTTGAAGTGGGTNGGTCCGAGTTATACCAGGCGGGCGCCTAATGCAACAGAGCACGGCCACCCTCGATGCCCACAGCTTCAACTTGCCCGGCACTAAGTTGGTTTGGGTTGGTTTTGTCTGCAGGTCCGTTCCTGGATGGTGCCAGCGTGTACAAACTGCTGGAGGAGCAAAAGGTCACCCACACCGCTGGTACGCAGTTTGGATTGCTAGTTTTGAAGCATGNCTGCTTGATCCCGAGTTGGCTCCTGCACGTCAGTGCGGCAACGCTGCCCTACCGATGCAAGCATGCCGCTGCTGCTCAGGGCTGCATGGCACTGATTGATGCCACAACTGCCCTGTCCTCTGCAGCGGTGCCCACCGTTTGCCTGGGCCTGCTGGATCACATGGAGCAGCAGCAGCTGCGGCTGAGCAGCCTGCGCCTGCTGGTCGTGGGCGGCGCTGCCTGCCCCAGGCAAGTGTGTGGTGGTTGATGGGCACAGTGTGCGTGTGTGTATGTGCTGCCTTGCAGGCGCAGGAGACCCTGCCCAGTTCATCGAGGCCTCCACTGGAACGCACTGCACGGTTGCTGCAACGACGCCCCTCATGCAGGCGCCTGATCGACTCTTTTGAAGGAGCAGACTTCCCCAATCAATCAATAAACTGACCGGCTACTCTGCCTTCACGCAGGCGCCTGATCGACTTTTTCGAGGGCCAGCACGGCGTGGAGGTGCGGCAGGCCTGGTGAGTGGGCGGGTCGCGGCGGCGGCTTGCAACACAAAGTACTTTTTGGTCGACAGGGTGCAGCTTGGGGATTAGGGGCAGCAGACAGCACAGTTTCCGTGAACGCAACCCCTGCTGGCGGAAAGGTGTTTCCTGTCCCAACTCCCTGCAACAACCCCGCTCCCTTACTTGCCACCGGCAGGGGCATGACTGAGCTATCGCCCATCGGCACTGTGGGGNGCTGTCAAGGCAAGCGCAAGGCAGTGTGGGGGGGATTTGCAGGCTTTGCCAGGTTGCGATGAGAATGTTGCCTGAGAATGTTGCCTGGCAGGTTGGCAGTGCGAACTTGCAGCATGCCGAAGTGTTGTTCAGCTGCGCTGTCTTGCTGATGATGACATCTCAAGCCCACAAGCGTTGCTGGCGCTGTGCAGGGCAGCACGGCGCATCTGGGGCGGGAGGCGCTCACGCAGCTCAAGCTCAAGCAGGTGCGGTCCTGCAGTTGTCACTGGTTGGTTGTAGTTTGTTACTCAAATGCCTGGGCTTGCTGCACGCAAGCTGAGGCCCACACTGATCCCTGTCTTGCAGGGCCGGCCGCACGTGCTGATGACATGCACACTGAAAAGTGGGAAGCACCACTGTATCTGCCAATCAGCATTTAGCAGGCTAAACTGTAAACGGCCCCCATCCGCAGGGCCGGCCGCACGTTCTGATCGACATGCGCATCGTGGGCGATCATGGCCGGGAGCTTCCGTGGGACGGCAAAGCGTTCGGCAGCCTGCAGGTGTGGTCCACAGGGCCAAGCATTTTTCCTGCATGCTTCCGCTGCCGTGTGCCGAAGCGGTTTGCAGCCGGAAGCAATGCTGTGCAAGGGCATGCGACGTCATGCCTGCTGCGCGTGCTGTGCCTGCTGCGCAGGTGCGCGGCCCGCACACCGTCAGCAAGTACTTCAACAGCGACGCGGCGGCGGCAGATGCCGAGGGCTGGTTCGACACGGGGGATGTGGCCACGATTGACGCCCTGGGACACATGCAGGTGGGATGATGGGCGCTCTGAAGGGGCGAGGTGCTGAGCACGAGTCTCTGCGGTGCAGCCGTTTACCTGGGCTGCATTATTACAGGTAATGTGGTCACAATCGACGCCCTGGGACACATGCAGGTGGGGTTGGGATGGAAGCTGTTTTGGTCCGCTTGTGCTGAGCCTAAGGCACTGCGCTGCGACCGGCCGCCGTGGCTGTCGCCGCCCCACGGCTTGCGAGGCAATCTAATTCGTTGTTTTGTTGGGTGAACACTGCAGATCACAGACCGCAGCAAGGACGTGATCAAGAGTGGGGGCGAGTGGATCAGCTCCATTGAGATCGAGAACGTCGCAGTGGGGCACCCCGCAGTGGCAGGTGCGCTATGCCCGCTCGCCGGGGGTTGGCTGGCGATGGTGCTGCAAGCACTAGGCCCGGGGGCATAACTGGCAGTTTTGAGGCCGGCTGCTCGGATTGACTGCTGGCCTCACGAGTGCTTCCCCAATGCAGAGGCGGCAGTGATTGCCATTCCGGACACAAAGTGGGGCGAGCGGCCGCTGCTGGTGGTGGCGCCCAAGCCCGGGCAGGTAGGGTTTGTTTGGGGTTGCAGCAGGGCCCGGCTAGAAAAGGCAGGTGCTGGTGGCGGCACGCAGAGACACCCATATGAATTGCGGGGTTGCTTGTGAACGGCTCAGTTTGAAGGGCGATGGGGTCTAGCTTGCAAAAGCTGGCTGCGCACTTGCACCCAAGCTGGGTGGCGCCCCAGACAAGCATGTCTGTTTGCCGCATGCTTGCCCTTCCAACTGTGTGCCTCTGCAGAGCCCCACTCGGGATCAGCTGCTGGAGTACTTGGAGGGCAGGATTGCGCGCTGTGAGTCGGCAGCATGCAACCAGCTGCCTTGCTTCAGCTTCAACAACCACCCCTGCTGTTGGCCAGTGCAGCACGCTCATCACAATTCAGCACCGTCAGCAGGGCGGGGCTGCTGCTGAGAGCAGTCTGTGTTTCATTCTTTGGCGATGCCGGTCCTGAGCTAGCGGTTTGTTCGCTGCCGGCTGCTTTGCAGGGTGGATGCCAGACGACGTCGTTTTCGTCAAAGGTGAGCCTTTTCAGCCGCACAGCTTCATGCTCTGAGCTGCACATGGTGCTGTTGCTGCTGCCACCTCCCGCGCATTTATGTGCGCTGCAGCACTGACCAACTTGCATAACACATTGGCCTGATTGCAGCTTTCTGTCCGTTGTCTGCCAACCTGCAGAGATCCCTCACACCGCCACCGGCAAGATCAGCAAGCTCACGCTCCGCAAGCAGTTTGGCAGCCACCGCCCCGCGCGCTCGCGGCTCTGATGAGGTGCTCTGGCTGCTGGCCAGGCATGAGCCGCTCACGGCCTCTCGCCGGCGGACCAAGAAGGAGTGAACTCTATTGCTCGAGGATTTTGCTCGAGGATTTCTGCAGGCCCCAGCACTAAACAGTTGGATCCAAGCGCAAGTCCCTGTTCGTAACCACGCTGTACAATGCCATTCGGTCCAGGAGTTGTTTCTCTTTGCACCTGTTCCATTGTTGCCCTGTAAGATTACAAGCAGGCGCCATGCAGGCCAGCTTGGCAGGTCGCCCGGCACGCAGGCAGCCGCACAGCAACGCCTTCAACTGCCCTGCGAATGTCAGCTGGCCTGCCACTGCTGCGCATGCGCCACCCGCTCCCTCGCAGTGGCCTCCCGCCAGCGCTGCATGAGGAAGCGGCCCAGCGGACCCAGCTCCGGCACACCCCCTGCCGCCGCTTGGCCTCCTGCTGCCGCCTCCCCGCCGCCGCCAAAGAGCGCCGCTGCGGAGCCCTTCAGGGACGCCAGTGCCGGGCTGCTGGTCAGGCTGAGCTGGGTCAGCATTTCAGTGAGCGCCTCGGCGACCGCCCCAGGCCGAGCCGCCTCCAGCTGCCCTAAAGCTGCCACCGCCGTCTCGGCTGCTGCCGCCACTGCAGGCGTGGCACCAGGGGCCGCCGCACACGCCGACAGCCCCGTCTGCAGCAGCTGCTTGCTGGCGCTGCCGTTGGCTGCCGCCGCACCGCCGGGCGGGCCTGCCGCGCTGCCTGGCCGTGCTGTGTAGCTGGCAGCCGCTGCAGGCACCGGCCAATCTGGCTGCGTGGGGTCGCTGGGAATAACTAGTCGGCTAGGAGGTGCCACACCACCCAAGCCTCCGGCCCCTGGCCGGACTTGCACGGTCCCGCCAAAGTCCGCTGCTGCCGCTGCCGCCGCTGCTGTGGGGCTGGGTGTGCCGTCTGTGTGCCGCCGCACCATGGTGCCGAAATCCTCGCCCACTGGCCCAGCGCCCGTCCGCAGCATGCCGCCGCCCTCTGCCTGCGATGGCGCCGTCACCGGCCGCGCAACGACTGTGCCTGCCGCTGCGCCAAGGCCCGTCACAGTGCCGGCCGCTGGCCCTGCAAAGTCCCACCGAGGCATGGTGGCGCCCACAGTGCCATAGCCGCCGGCAAGGCTGGCACGGTGAGCTGCTTTTTCCAGCAGGGCGGGCCGCCGCTGCAGGTAGGCAGCCACACGCTGCGCCAGCTCAGGGGGAGCGGTTTCTGCCGCCGCCACAAAGGGATGCTCTAGCAGATCGGCGGCTGACGGGCGATCGGCAGGGTCCTGCTTGAGAGGGATGGGTGGGCAGGAGCAACTGAGCAGGTGAGAAGGCGGGCCGAGGGGCGTGGATGGGCAGTGTGTTCAGGAGGGGAGCGTGGCTGTGCAGCATAGTGCAGGCTGGCGCCAACAGCAGCTGCCATGCAAGTATAGCCAGGGGGTTGCAACGCCAGCTGGCGCGGGTGCCCACCTTGCGCAGGCACTGCCACACAAAGTCCTTGAAGTCGGTGGAGAACTGGGAGCCCTCCAGCTGCAGGAAGGGCACATAGCAAGATGCAGGATGAGCGCTGAGCTGGGGCCATACGGCAGAATTTCCAGGCGCATGCCGTCACTGCCGTGACAAAGCCAAGCAGGCTGTGCAACACACTACGCAGCAGCCACCACGGCGAATGCAGCCATGCCACAGGGGATGCATACGCTCAACCCACCTGCGGCGGGTCATCCCGCACAATCATGAACAGCAGGCGGAAAGATGCCACGTTGACGCGCGGCGGCTCGCCCTCCGCTAGCTGCGCAGTGGCCGAGAGGGGCAAAGCAGTAGCGGGAAGTCGATGCACCGCTGTCACCAACGCGCAGCGGTCACGCCACGCACTGCTGCTGCAACACCAGCCTTGGCAAACTCTGCACGAAGCAATCACGAGCCTCCGTGGCTGTGATGCCCAGGCTCCAGACATCGCATGCCGCATAACAGCAAAATCGCACAGATACAAACTCAAACCGAACTTGAAAGAACGCCCACCTCCATCGCTGTGATGCCCAGGCTCCAAATGTCTGCCGCTTCGTCATAGCCGTCCGCTGCCTCGCCCAACCCATCTTTGCGGAACCCAATATTGTCCGGCGACTGCTCGATAACCTCGGGAGCCTGCGTTTGCAAAGACTGGGATGCTGGCTAGTAAAACCTCGCAGGCTAACGAGTCTTGCCGCGAGCCGCTACATTGAAGTGATGTGGACATTCGCCATGAATCACACCGCCGTCAGCCAGTCCGCACATGAGTACAACTAGACCCAATCATGCACACCATCCACAGGGGGCTGCCCACAAACGTGCGCCGCTTGTAGCCCACAGTGCCGCTGCAGGGGCGTCGAGCGGCGGGGTGTTGTAGGGGTCAGCTGCAGATCAATCAGCTGGCTTGCGTGTCCAGAGTCGGGCAGCTCAAACTGGCATCCATGCTGCGGCTGCCGGTTTTACTGCATCCTTCTCGCGAAATGCAGGCTGACTGCTAACAGCAAGCTGCCTGGTGTCCGAACCATTGGCATGACTACGTGTCAAGCACGCAGCTGCTTACTGTCCAGTCATAGACAGCTGCCCACCTGAGCTGCGCCGGCACGCCAAAGTCGCATACCCAACCCACACTCAGACTCGTAGCTACACAGCGGCCGCTCCCATCCCTAAAAAGTTGCCCACCTGAGCTGCGCCGACACGCCAAAGTCGGAGACCTTGACGCGGCCGTCCTCCGCCAGCAGGATGTTGGCTGCCTTGATGTCGCGGTGAATGCGCCCCTGCCCGTGCAGGTACACCAGGGCGTGCAGCACCTGCGGCGAAGGGTTTAATTGCATCTATGAAGGCTTTGCCGGCGAGACAGTGCAGTGGACTGACGTGGATGCGCCCCTGGCCGTGCAGGTACACCAGGGCGTGCAGCACCTGCACCAAACAGGGGAATGGGTTGCACAGCATCGCCCCAACGTCCATGCCTGATGCCGCGCCATCTTGCATGCTAGCTGCTGGTCCAGCGCATCAAGCAAAGACCCGTACCAAATACCAGCCCTTACCTGCCGCAGGATGTAGGCGATGCAGGGCTCGGGCAGCGGCTCGCCACCCGTGTCCTCCCCCACCTGCAACGCAAAAAAATCAATGCAGAATGCAGGTGTTTACGAGTGGGAGGAGAACGGCAGCGAGTGAGTTGATGCTACAAAAGCACTGCAGCAGCAGTACCCACCACACTCCCAGCCAAGGAGATTCCATCACAATGCACGCACCACCTCCCCGGCCCAGTGGGCCATCGGCTAGCTGGTTGAGCAGCAGCAGGGAGTTGAAGGCAAGCCTGAACCTCCAAATGCAGTACGGCGGGCTCACCACGTCCCCAGCTGAAGCGGCCATCAGCTCCATCACGATCATCAGCTGGCTGGTGCCCGGCACCACTGCCGAGCCAAAGTACTGCAGACAGGCAAAGGAGCGGGACGGTGGCGCATGTTTCGGTGGACGCCACACCGACCATGCACCCAATGGCATGCGTGCCCGGCACAGCAGCGGCATGGTGCACCACGTGCAGCAGAAACATGCGGCAGCACACAGCCACATGCAGCAGAAGCGTGCAGCAGCACACGGCGGCATGCAGCAGAGTGAGCCAGGCATGGGCCAGCACCCGCCTGAGTGATGGCTGGCGACTGGCACTCCTTGAGCGCCGCAATCTCTTGCTGGATCTCCCCAATGTCCTCCTCGCTGCGTTTTGAAGCACAGGCATGCAGGGGCAGATGGATGCGGCCCGAAGGGGGAGTGGCTGCATGGGCAGGCTCATGCAAGCAGGCGCGCCTGAGAAACGCAACTGCCGCCGGCAGCCGCGTGTGTGGTGCATGAAAACAACATGGCGCTGCAGCACCCAGCACCAAGCTCTCGCACGCACATGTCCTCCAGGTCGATGACCTTGATCACGACATCTCGCTGCGCCACTCGATCGTAGCTGCGGAGCAGGATCAAGAAGAGTGCCGGTGTTCGGCGGCGGCGGCGGCAGCGGCGGCGGCGAAAGCCCTTGCCCGCCCCTCGGCCCGGCAGCATCCCCAGCGGCGATCAGGCACTGGCTGTATACCCTGTAGTGTTCTGAGGCTCACCCCCGGTGAACGGCGCCGAACGAGCCCCTGCCGACCAGCTCCCGCAGCTCGTAGCGGTCGGCAGGGGCGCCTGCCGGCTCGGCCGCCATGTCGGTGACCTTGTGGCCGCGGCTGAGCGATCAGCGGGAGGCCCTGCTACCGGTAGAGGGCGCGGGTTGAGCGACCGCGCAGTGTTGGTGGCTAGGGGCGCCACGGCCTGCTATAAAGTGATCGCAGAACCTGATCAATGCGCAGAGCAGCCAGCAAGCGATGCAGAGAGCCCCCAGTCGCCCATGCCGAGTCCAATGCTGCTCGGCAAGGCAGGAAGGCCGCCCCAGCGCTGGCAGCCCACTATCGACTTTGATGCTACAATGTTACACCCCTGACAGCGCGCTGTCGTGAGTCCAGCGACTGCAACGGCACCGGCGCGCGCCTGGGCCTTTAGAGGTCTATACAGCCCGACCCACAAGCTTGCAAGCTGCCACTTCTGCATTGAAAGTAGCCGGAGGCCCGGCAGCGGGCGGCAGGGGCTCCCACCGACCCTTGGCAGCCGCTTGGCAGCCCGCCATGCGCATCCCGCCCCCGCCCACCATCGAGGAGGCGCGGGCCATCGCGCTGGGCGCCCGCATACTAGTGTGAGTGGGGTTGTCGCCGCGCCGCCGCCGCCCCTGCCGCCGGTCAGGCTGGCGCTGGTCGTGTCTTGCTCCTCTGGCCTACTGAGGTATTTGTTCGTTGCAACGACTAGCCAGTCACGGTGCGGCGCTCCAACGGGATGCCCTGGTCTGGCTATGCGCTGCCGGACCCACCACAGCGGCGCCACATTGCCAGCCGGCCCGGCTGCCGTGTTGCATTGTTTGTGGGCTGCACCGTGCACGCTCAGGCTCCACGTAGTGCCTGGCGTTGTGCTGCCTGATTGGCGCTCACAGTGCAATAATAGCTGAACCATTCTGTGGCATGCTGCTGGGCCCGCTCGGCGCGCTCTGCAAGCCCGCCGCCCCTGCTGCCGCCGCCGCGTTCCGTTGATTGCACGCATCCCTCTCCCCTCTGTTTGCACNTTTTTTCCTGCAGCAACTGGGCCGAGTGCGGCTGGTTTGAGGGGCGGGTGGCTCAGGTGGACCTGGGGCGCGACTTGCTGCCAGGGGAGGACAACCCGGATGAGGACATCAACCCGAATGCCATCTACCTGAACATCGAGTGAGGCTGCTGGGAGGGCAGGCGCAGCGTCAGCTGCATTCCCTGTCACTGTGTTGAGGGCCGCTTTTGAGGTTGTTTTTTGTTGCTGGGGGGTGCCAGATGAGTACGGAGAAAGTGATACGCACTGTTGAGGTGACGTTGCCGCTGTCGCTGCCTCTCCTGGCATGGCTGCATCAGCAGGGCGCAGACCGCTGGTTCGAGGCCGACACCCAGCAATCATATTCAACTACCTATATCCGCCTCGTCACTCTCAATCCCTGTGCATTACAGGTACCCCGCGCAGCAGGGGGCAGACCGCTGGTACGAAGCCGAGAGCGAGGACCGGCAGTGGCACCGGGTGTTCCAGGCGCCGCGGCACAGCTGCGGTGCGCTGCTGTTKTCANNCARGNNGSTCKGYRYGSCAWRGNNTRGTNGGCTGCMTSCSGCMTNCWGCYGCNTNGCNTSSTKCTSCTNCTGCKSMTGCTGCTGCTGCTGCTGCTACTGCTGCTGCTGCTGCAATGTCGATATCATGGCACTGCTGCTGCATGTCTAGTTGTGCTGAGGTTGCTTACCCCGTTCACTGCCCTGACGCCTGTGCTGGAGCGGAGGGAATGTAGCTGCAACTTGTGCCGCAAGCTCATCTGCACTCGCTCAGTGTTGCTGCCATGACCTCGCTGCTACCCTTGCAGTTGTGCTCGAGCTGGGCCCTGACGGCAAGCCGCCACCTGTCCTGCACGCCTATTGTGCAGACTCTGACTTGTGCCATCTGCCTCATATACCTTGCAGTGGTGCTGGAGCTGGGCCCCGGCGGCCGCCAGCTGTTCCCGGACTTCAACCCTCCGGCCGAGCAGCTGCGCGCCCAGCTGCTGAGTCAAGCGCCGGTGGCCACGCCCGCCAAGCGCAAGAGCAGCGGCGGGCGGTCAACGGGCAAGAGCAAGGGTAAGCAGAAGCGGGCGCGGCGGGGGGCCCACATGACAGATGATGAAGAGGAGGAGCAGGAGGAGCAGGAGGAGCAGGATTCAGACCCAGATGAGGTGCAGCCGCACAAGCGAGGCGGCGGCGGCGGGCGCGGCGGCGGGAAAGGCAGCGGTAGACGCGGCGGTGGCAGTGGTGGCAATGGCAGCGGCAGCGGGAAGGGCAAGGCGAAAGGCAGTGCTGGCAAGCGCAGCCGGTCGCCGCCTCCGCCTGGCTGGGACGACGGAGAGGCGGGGCCTTCCCTGCAGCGAGGCCGCGCGCAGCAGCCTCCGGCCGCGCTGCATGCCAGCCAGCACAACCACCGGCAGCAGCCGGGCGGGCTGGGCAG
>JADXDR010000037.1:591493-611406 GCA_025026875.1 Chlorella ohadii
ACTACAGCTCTGTGCCCGACCCGCCAGGAGCGCCGATCAAGGCGGGGGCACTTGAAAAGATTGAGCTGGAGCGGTTCATGGTGAGATGCTGTGCTGCTGCTAGGTTGGTAGCATGGCTTGCTACCGCAGGATAGATGCCGTGGCAAACATTCAGCGTGGCACGGGCTATGCAAAGCCCCGCTCCCCGCCGACAGCATCTCAGCTGTTGCATTCAGTGTGGGCGCACAGCTGCCCGCCTGCCATCCTTCCCTCCATCTGTGGTGCAGTGCCACACCCACTTTGTTCACGAGTTTGGTCCCCGCGTCAGCGTGGTTGTTGGGCAGAATGGCAGCGGCAAGAGCGCGCTGCTGCAGGTGGGTTTGGTGTGGGGGACTCTGTGTGCCGCTTGGGTCGTGTGCCGTGTGCAGCCTGGAGAGTCTTGTGGCTCGGGCATTGTGATGCGGCTGCACAGGCAGGCCTTCGCTCTCTTAATGTGCCGCCCTCCCAACCTGCAGCACCAGGGCTGCAGCCCGCTGCCTGCATGGCTGCACCACACTGCCATGCATGCAGCCTCCCCTGCGCTTACCTTCAGTGGCCTGCCTGCTGCCGGCGCATCACATCACACCCGCAGGCGCTGCAGTGCTGCCTGGGCGTGCGTGCGGCGGCCACGGGGCGCTATGGCTCGCTCAAGAAGTTTGTGCAGAGTGAAGACGGGCACGCGGTGATCCGCCTCACGCTGGTAAGCGCTGCCAACCTTGATCTGGCATTCAGTTGGCACTTTGCTGCTCTGCGATGCAAGATCCAATCAGGTTGCAGTGCAGCGCTGTGCCTCCCCGTTCTTTTGCGGATGCCGCCCTCCCTCACACAACCCTTCCTACATTTCTTACTCGTATGCAGTGGAACACGGGCCCAGATGCGTACCGCCGCTCGGAGCTGGGGCCCAAGGCCACCATCGTGCGCCGCTTCTCGGCCACAGGCACCAGCAGCTTTGAAGTTCTGGACTGCACTGGACGGGTGGTGAGTGATGCTGCCACACTCCGTTGCAGTGCTTGGCGTTGCACATTAGCCCTTTTTGACGGAAGGCTTACAGCTTCTGTGGCTGCTACTCTTTACTGCAGGCGCTGCGAGGTACCAAGGAGGTGCTGGCAATGGTGGACGCGCTGGGCATCGACGGCGGCAACGTGGCCATGGTGCTCACCCAGGCACGCCTCCAGCTGCAATCTGCCTTGTCCGGATGCGTCAGGAGCCTGCTTATCTCGCCGAGGCGCGGTCTTCTATCTGCGCGCGATTGCCTGCAAGATGAGCAGCCACCTGTCACCAGCCTGCACCTCGGCACCTACCGCGCTGTCCTGGGTGTACTGCCCCTTCCGCAGGAGATGGCCAAGAGCTTTGCGGGGCAAAAGAGCGAGCGGGAGAAGTTCACGGGCTTCATGGAGGCCACCGAGTTCGACACGTGAGGCTGCTTTTGTTTGAAATTTTACAATATCACAAAGTGACATCGTAACAATGTCACCGGGTTCATGGAGGCCACCGAGTTCGACACGCGAGGCTCGCTTTTGTTAACACTATTGAACACAAACAGTAAAATTAGAGTTGCACGTCTCCCCGGACATGTGGAGGCACCGAGTTTGACACGTGAGCCTGTTGCTTGTTTGATGTCAACAGTGTTTCCTTGCAGCAACAAATCGTGCCATCTTTTCGCCACATGCTTCCCACGTCTTTGAGCCTGACAAATGCCAGCGCCCCCTGCATTCTTTGCCGCAGGACGCTGGAGTGCCTGCGCAACGCCCAGGAGCACTCATGTTTCGCTCTACCATTGCTTCCCGCCTCAGGCTTCCGTATCATATCGGCGCCCCCTGCATTCTTTGCCGCAGGACGCTGGAGTGCCTGCGTAACGCCCAGGAGCGTATATCTGAAATGGAGGCTGCGCTCGAAGAGCTGGCGGCCGCCATTGAGCGGCTGGGGGGCGAGCTGCAGGCCAAGGAGCAGCTGGTTGTGCAGCTGCAAGGTGCGCTTTTTGCAATGCCAGTTGTCGATCAAAGCGCACACACCTGGGAGCATTTGCCGGTGCATCTCATGGTGCCAAGGAGCAGCTGATTGTGCAGCTGCAAGGTGCACTTCTACCACTGTTGCCCGCTGATCAGAGCACCTGTAAGCACGCATGAGTTCATTTGCTGGTTAAACCCCCAGCCGCCCGTGGCGGCGATCTGCTGCCCGCGTCCACTCCCACCCTCCCCACCCACTGGCCCCCAGAGGTGGACGCCTGGTCCAAGCACCAGCAGGCGCTGGAGTGCGTGGCGGCTTGGGCGCTCATCCTGGCCAAAGAGCAGGAGATTGCGGTGCGAAGACAATGGCTGGGTGTGGTTTTGTGTGTGGCGGAGAGGGGGCAGGGCTGTGATGTACTGAGGGCGCCCATGCTGCCATCCACGCCCTCCGCATTCCTCGCACATTTGCTGCTGTAGGCTCTCACGCGATTGCGCCTGTTACGTGTATGCTGTGGGTTTTCACTTCCTTGCCGCAGGCCAAGCAGGAGGAGCTGGGCACCGCGCTGCCGGCGCTGCGCGAGGCCGCAGAGGCGCAGGTGGCGTCCTTTAGGGAGCAGCTGCGCGGCATCGAGGGCCGGCTGGATGAGCTGGGGCACCGCCTGCAGGTGGGTGCTGCAAACTGTGGGGCTGTTTTTTNGCGTGGAAACCGGCATGATTTGGCTGGCTGGGGGCAGGCATCGAGGGCCGGCTGGATGAGCTGGGGAACCGCCTGCAGGTGGGCTTGACATATTTGGCAGGCACTGTTTTTATTGCTTATGTGTGGAGAAGGAATCGAGGGCCAGCTGGATGGACTGGGCACCGCCTGCAGACCTGTAGAATTGTCTCCACTCCTGCCAACTCCCCTCGTGGCCCTCAGGAGTCGGAGGCGGCGGGGCGGGAGCGTGAGGCGGAGTTTCGGCAAGTGCGAGAGGATTTGAAGGCCCAGGCAAGCTGTGAGGTTGGGTTCGCTGGGTGGCGCCGGTGCTTTGGCTTGTAAGACCAGCTTGGAGGGGCGTCCAGCAGGCCCCCGTGGTGAACTTGCCCGTGCAGAGCGCAAAGCAAGCATGCACGCCGCTCGGAATGGACTCTTAACCTGCCCTAATTCGCGCTGCCATACTCCTCGCTTATTTCGTCAGAAAACCAAGGTGCACGCGGCGCAAACGGCGCTGAGGGACAGTGAGGCTGAGCTCGAAGCACTGGCGGCGGAGAAGGAGGTTAGTATGCCTATGGTCCCATGTTTAATTGTTGTTGTTCATCTCTGTGTGCTGTGTGGCGCTGAGGACAGCGAGGCTGAGCTCGAAGCACTGGCGGCAGAGAAGGAGGTGGGTGGGAGCTGCATTCGTTTGTGTGCAATTGGAGCAATTGGATTGGGCAATTGAGCAGCATGACCGAGCTGCTGAGCGCAGAAAAGAGGGTTGGGGGTGGTGCATGGTGCGGTCGGCATAATCCCTGCGCATCAGATCCATTGTGCGCTGCTCCTGCATCAATTTTCAAGTGCAAAACAACTTGTTTTCTGCCCCGCAGTCTTTGGAGGCGGCCAACCGGGATGTCACTGCTGAGCTGGAGGCCAGGTGGGCAGCGTGCTTTGCCTGGCGTGCGGCTGCGCTTTGGCCTGGCTGATGGGCCAGCGGCTGCTATTGTTACAGGGCGGCTGCTGTTGTTTGGTGCCCCCCGTACTTTCAGCGGCTGGCTGCTCAGCACTGCCCCAATTGATGCTCCTCTCGTGTGTTAACCACTGTTCCCATCTGCCCGCAGCACCCAGCAAGTGATGGACCGGCACCGCCAGCGGGTGGCGGCGGCTCGAAATGCCGTGGAGCGAGCGGGGGTGGCCGCCTCGGATGCTCGCCAGTATGTGGCTGAGCGGGAGGCAGCGGCAGAACAAGCGCAGGTGACTGGAAAACAAATCAAAATGTGCCGAGGAGCGGTTGCAGTGGGGTGGCTAGCCTTCCAATACGTTTGGGGCTGTGGTCAGCTCTTCAACCCGCACACATGCATATCTGCTCCCTGCGCCTTGCAGGCGGCCCATAAGGCGGCCAGCCGCAGCTCGATTGAGGCCCAGGACCGAGTGCGGCAGCTGGAGGGGGAGCTGCGCCGCCTGCAGGCCTCGCAGGGTGGGTGCATGGCTGGCTGGGTGTTGGTGGTTGTTGCACTGTCTGCTGGTTGCTGTTCAAATGTTCAGGGAGCTGCGCCGTCTGCAGGCCTCCCAGGGTGGGTTGCGGGGGCGGGTTGCAGGGGTGGCGTGCATTTCATGGCGGGTTCGCGGGTGGGTGGGTGCCTGTTGTTCGACTGGCTGGATGTGTTTCCTAGTCTGCATGCCGGGAAAGGTTTGTTTATTTGAAACGGTGGGTGCTGGCATGCATCCTCGCCATGGCTATGCCACAACCCGCTCTGACCAACACCGCAGGCGACCGGCTGGCGCGGTTCGGCGGCGCGGGAGCCACGGAGCTGCACCAGGCGGTGGCTGCGGCGGTGGCGGCAGGGCGCTTCCGCCACCCGCCCATCCAAATCGGCTCGCAGCTCAGCCTGGCCGACGACCGGTGCGCTCGCTGCTTCGGCCCTGCAGTGCGTGCTCGCACAGTTGGTGTGAAATGTGGCTGGTGGGGACCCGGCCTGGCTGCACATGGTGGTGGCTAGCGGTACTAGGGCCGAAGCTCCGCTCGGCATGCCCGCAAGCTACCACCACGCCTCTGTTGCCGGGTGTCTTGCTTACCGCACGGTGCCTCGCACCCTCCTGCCCCCGTGCCGAGCAGGTGGGCCCTTGCGATGGAGGCCGCCCTGCGCAACCTGCTGGACGCCTGGATTGTGGACAGCCAAGCCGACGCCACGCAGCTGAGGGTGCGTACGATCTGAGTTCTTGGTGTGCTGCTCTGTACAAAGCAACTGCCCATGCGCAGGCCAAGCGCAGGCCAGTTCTCACCACCTGCCTTGCCCCACCCTCATCTGCCGGTCAATCCAGCCCAGCCCGCCTTGCCCATTTCCTGCCCCTGCAGAGGCTGCGCAGCCAGCTGCGCCAGCCGCTGGATCGCCTGACGGTTGTGGTCATGCCATATCACCACCCGCTGCACAACATTCCTGCCAGCGCGCTGCTGCCTGAGGATTTGGTAACCTGCTTGCGGTGAGGGAAAGGAAGGGAAGGGGTGTGCAGCTGCAGCCAGCTTGGGAGTGTTGATGCTGCTCATGCTCAATGCAATCAATCGTGCGTATGCAGGCATGTGCCGGTTGGGACAAGGCACGCCAATGCCGCCTGCTCGCACTGAGCCCAATCATCCCCCTGACATCCATCCACCCACTCCACTGCAGCGTGCTGCGTTTTGAAGAGGGGCCGCATGCCCACGTGGTGAAGAACGTGCTGATTGACCAGGCAGCCATCGAGCGCACGGTGCGCTTACACACCGGGATTGGTTCAAGTCATGTGGACAGACATGCTGGGGCGGCATGCATTGCACCATTCAGGAAATGCTATCCAACAGCTATCCAGGCCTGCCGGCTGCTGAAATGACTGCTCCCCTCTGCCCTGTGCTGGTGAGCAGGTACTGACGCACACGCAGCGGGAGGCACTGGAGTTGGTGCGCAACGGCTCCCTCTGGTGCGCCATGCTTGCGCTTCATTGCGTGTTGACCGCATTTTTGTGCAGCTGCTGGAGCTGTTGCGCAGCGGCTGCTCCTGGTGCGCGGTGCTGTTGCGTGTTGCATTTCAAACACTTCTGTACAGCTGTTGCATTTTGGCCACGCCCTGTGCAGCCGCTGGCCAGCACCATCCAGCCAGCCATGCGCAAGGCAGGCTCCCTCACACTGCAAGCACTGCGACGTTATTGGTTTCCTTTGTTGGCTTCTCGCGCCGCAGGCGGCAGTACGCCCTGGCCAACGCGTACGCCCAGGATGGCTCAGTGGCCTACCTGCGCGGCCAGACGCAGATCAGCCGCCCGCCGCCGCCGGGCCTGCGCCGCCCCCGCCTCGTGCGCGACGTCAGCCAGCAGGTGGGGCTGCTGTGGTGGGGGAGGCTCTTTGTTTGGTCTCTGCGTGAGTGCATCTGACGCCCGGGCCTCGTGCGCGACGTCAGCCAGCGGGTGGTGCATGTCTTCTTACCCATCATCCAGCTGTGTTTATATGTGTGTTTTGGTAACAGGGCACTGGCGGCGGCGCTCACACGTGTTGCCTTCCTCATTCTTCGCAGGTCGGCGAGTGCCAGCGGGAGCTGCGGGAGGCCCAGAGGCGGGTGGCGGAGGCTCAGGCGGTGGAGCGGCAGGCGCATGCGGATGCCAAGCAGGCGCGAGAGGAGCTGACCGCCGCCAAGCGGCGGCAGCAGGTGGGTGCTCAGCATCGCTGCTTTCTTGGGTGGATGCGACTGCCTGCGGGCAGCTGAGCACCGCCAAGAGGCGGCAGCAAGTGGGTGCTCAGCGGGGCCGCTTTAGGGAGGGAGCGGGCGACTGCCACCACGCAGTACGGAGACGTGCACCAACCTCACATCCTGTGTTGCTGTTTCAAGCCAGTACTCTCAACTGTCTCCACTTGTCCCCATGTCACAGGGTGCGGAGCGGGAGCGCGCAACTGCCAAAACCCAGTACGATGAAGTGCACACCGAGCAGCCGCTGGCGATTGACCCAGCAGAGGGCGGGGAGGCGGGGCGCCGCCTGGCGCAGCTGGCAAACCAGCTATTGGAGGCAGAGGTGGGTGTTGAGTGTATTGAGTTGCATGTGCCTCCTGAGCAGCAGCCTAACTGACTGCTTCACGTCCTCAACCGTTGGCATGCACCCAGTCTGCCTCGCATCAAATCCACGTTGTATTGTGCGCAGGTTTGTATTGTGCGCAGGTGAAAAAGGATGTGCTGGAGGATGAGCTAAAGCCTACTGGTTGATTGCCGTGTGTTTATACTCTGCGCTTCTCAATGCTCTATCTGCAGGTGCAAAGGGACGTGTTAGAAGACGAGCTGAAGCGGGAGCAGGAGGAGGCTGAGCGCCTGCAGCGCCGCCTGCAAGATCTCAAGGCAGTGCCACGGGTAAGCTCGGCTGTCGGAACGGATATGTGGCTGTGTTTTATCGGGCAAGGGTGGAGGCTGCAGCGCCACCTGGAGGAGCTCAAGGCGGTGCCATGGGTGTGCTGGATCGCTGGATGAGGGCTTAGTTGATGGGAACGTGTGGTGCTGCAGGACGCAGTGGTGTCCCCTCCCACAGATCCACACCCAACCAAACCGAGTCTTCCTCTGCCGCCCTGCTCCGCAGGACGCCAGCCACCAGCTGGAGCGGTGGCAGCAGGACATTGTGGACTTGGGTCACGAGAAGCGGGGGGTTGAGACCGAGCTGGCGGCGGCGGAGGCCGCTTGCGCTGAGCACATGGCCCAGGTGGGCGCTGGCACAGCAGGCTTGGTGGGTGCTGGCGTGTGACCTTGGGGCAGGATGAAATGAGTTGTGTGCTGACAGCGGCGGAGGCCAGGTGCGCGGAACGCATGGCGCAGGTGGGTGCTGGCACATTGCGAAAGCGGACATGATATAAACAATGGTGGCAATCACACATCTGATTGCGCATTGCGCCAGAGGAGATTGATCACGCTGCCATGCACAGCACTCGGCTGAAGCCTGCCCACTCCCACTCGCCCCCGCATTTCGCCCCAACTACCTTCCTGCTGCAGTCTGCGGCGCTGCGGCGGGAGGTGCACGACGCGGAGGCGCAGCTGGCCATGATGCTTGACCTTGCAGAGCAGGTTGGTGGTTGTTGCTGCTCTGGCTGGCCGCGTGCTGAACGACCCAGGCTGTAGCCATCGCGAAGGAGGTGCTGCCCACGACCTGGCGTGGCGGCGCAATGCATCGGCGTTGGCTAAGGCAAGCTTGCAAATGATGACAAACAAATGAACTTCACCCCGTCCATCCATTCTCCCACCTTCTGGTGCAGACCTGCTCACGAGACGAGGCCGCTGAGCGCCGCAACCAGCTGATCGCCGCCTGGCGGGAGGAGGGGCAGTCTGACGAGGTGAGGCACTCAGTGCAGCCAGCATGAGCAATGTGCATTGCGTTGAAACTGCACAACGCAGGACACGGCTGCAGTGCCTGCATGCAGCCGCTGCTGGCGAGGCTTGCTGCAAGCAGGCCCGCGTGCGTGAAAATATCCCTCGCCGCGCTCACCCATGCAGGCCATCAACCAGCTGCTGCATGACGTGCCCGGCCTGACCGTCAGGTGCGCTGCGCCTGCTGTGGTCGCTGCGCCTGCTCTGGTCTCTCTGCACAATTGCCTGCTCTGCAGCCTGCTGGGATGGACAGCATGGGATGCAGGTTTTAGTTGCAGTTGAGCATCCACCCAAGCCACAGCTTGATGCCAGCGCATGGCATGCCCACTGACTAAACCAGCCTGTATCACTTACTATGCAGGATCGAGACGGTGGAGCGCAAGATTGCTGGCTACGCAGCGGCGGGGCTGACGGCGGCGGAAGCGCAGCGTCAGGTGGGTGCTGGTTTGCACGCTTCCATGCACTGACTAGAAGCGCTGCACGGCCCACGAGTCACTAAAGCCGCGCATACCTATTCCTTGCGCAGGCTGAGAAGCTGCGGCTGCGCATCCACAAGCTGCACGTGCACCGCCAACAACCAATAAGCAGTGCATTGCCCATTCGTGTTGTGTTGCAGGCTGAGAAGCTGCGGCTGCGCATCCACAAGCTGCGCGTGCGCTACGAGACGGCCGAAGCGCTGTGCGAGAAGTTCGAGATCGGCCATCAGCTGCGCCGCAAGTGGGTTTATGCTGCTCGCATTTTTNGGGGGTTGGGATTTGGGTAGTTGGCTGCGCCGTAAGTGGGATTATCGTTGATGTGCAGGGCGAGGGCTTTAGTAGCAGCCAATTTGCTGTGCAGCAAGCGGCCCTCACATACAAATGGCGCAAGTGCAAGAACCGCTCTGCTACATGGCAACCGCCTTGCCTCAACCTCCACATGCACTTCCGACCCTCCTTTGCCTGGCTCCCAGGAAGTTCAAGGAGCTGCGGGGCAACATTGCCACCGCGCTGTCCAAGGGCTTCCAGCCTTGCTCCATTGCTCACTCCTGCTTGCGATCCTGCTCCCGCCCTGCCAGGAAGTTCAAGGAGCTGCGGGGCAACATCGCGACTGCGCTGTCCAAAGCGTTCCAGCGCTACCTGCGCCCCCGCAACCACATGGGGTCTATCGAGGTGAGGCGGGACTCTACGAAAGGAGCTCCTGTTTTGCTGTTTGTTATTTTTTAGGCTGCGCGGGCGCAGCCATGTGGGGTCCATTCATGTGGGCCACACACTGCATGCTGCTTAGAAGTTCAGATGGGTGCAGATCAGGGGCGTACTAGTTTTAGTCGGCAGTACTGCTGTGTTTAAATGCACAATCGGAGGCGCTTACCATACAGATCAAACTGTTTGACCTTTTGCAGGTGAACTATAAGGAGCGGCGGCTGATCTTCGAGGTGCAGCTGGACGGTCACGAGCGGCCAACGCGCAACCTGAAGGTGGGTAGGCCATGCGGAGGGCTGTCACGTTCAGTCTGGAGTGTGGCAGGGGCCGGGGAGCGTACGTTTGCGCCCTGCATCTGCCGCAAGCATGCCACTGCGGCCACAGGCTGCTGATCAGCAAGCATCAATGCTGGCTCACCTTGCCCAAGAGGCTGCAGACAAGTGGATCGCATGGCTTTACTTGTTGCTGACGTTTCCTTGCTGATGGGTGCACTCCCCTGCCTGCCCTCCGCATCAAGCAGGACCTGTCGGGCGGCGAGCGCTCCTACACATCCCTGGCCTTCATCCTGGCCCTGGGTAAGCCATATGTTGAACGTCGTCAGCTACCTTTCAGAGGAAGTCTTCTCTCACCCCATGCCCCCTTGCCTGGCCGCCGCAAGCGCCCACGCATTGCACGCCATGAACTGTGCACCCTGCCAAGTGGCTTGGACATGAGCATTGCGTTCTGCAGGTGCTGCAGTGGTCGCGAACCGCTTGGTGGCGTCGCAGCACTCACCTGCTGCCGCCCCTACCCCCATGCCTGTCAGGCCGGGTGGGCATCAACCCGCCCTTCCACGCGCTTGACGAGTTTGATGTTGTGAGTACTGCTGTGCTCGCTGTGCTACCTCTGTGCCTGCTGTGCTGCCTGCTGTGCGGCTGATGTGCTGCCCGCGGCGCCTGCTGTGCTGCGTGCTGGGCCTGCTGCGGCTGTGTGTGGTCGCTGCTTCTCCTGTCCCTTGTCTGCTCCCTCTTCCCCTTCCTTGTGTGTCTTGCCACGCCCACTCTCTGAGCAACCGTGTCAACCTTCGCTTGCTTGTCCTCACTTCTGCAGTTCATGGACCAGAGTTACCACCGCGGCTGCTTCATGTTCCTCCCTCTGCATTTTGCATCCATGTTACAGTAATTTTCATTGCTTCCCCATCTGCAGTTCATGGACGGGAGCTACCGCCGCGGCTGCTTCATGTATCTGTTCGAGTTCCAGCTGCAGCACCCGGACCGCCAGCTCCTGCTGTTCACGCCCCAGGTGCGCCCCTGGGCGCTTCGGGCGCTGCTGCTGCTGCTGCTGCTGCTGCTGCTGGTGGTGGTGGTGCCGCGGTTGCTGGTGCCCCCAACTGCCCGCATGCCGCCGTGCTTCCTTGAGCGATCCGTGCTGCTGGCACCGCGCCACGGCGGCCATGTCTTGCAACGCATGCCTGCTGGCATCTCGTCTCCCCACAGGACGCAGCTGTTGGTGAAGCACGCCAAGGATCTGGTGAACGTGGCCTTCACACCTGCCTGAGCACCTTCTGTATTCACCGTGCTGCGCAGGACTCATCAGTGGTGGAGGATGCCAAGGGCCTGGCATGCCGTGAATGAGCACCTCATATTGGCCTGCACTTGGTTCGCTTTTACACACACTGCAGGACTCCTCAGTGGTGAAGGATGCCAGGGAGCTGGTGGAGGCCAAGTACGGCCCGCAGACGGACGACTTTGTCAAGGTGAGTTAAGCCACCCTTTCACTGCTTGTGTTTTAATTGGTTTGTTTTGCCCAAGTGGAGTGGACGGCGGGAACGGCCCGCGGCCGGACGACTTTGTCAAGGTGCGCCTGCCTAAGTGCGCTGCACAGCCATGAGGTTGTTGTGCGCCAGTTCTCCCAGTGCGCCGGGCACGTACAGCGACGTACAGCTGGAGGGCCTGGTCAGAACGTGAGGCCAGGAGGCACCTGGCTGTGGCGGCCGGGGCTGTCACGACAGGCGGGTGCCGCTGTTTCTCCTCCCAGCAGCCTGCTGGTGATCGCTCCTCGCCTCCTCTTCTCTATGCAGGTGCATGTCTTGCCAAAGCCCCGCGAGCGGTAACAGCCACCTGCCGGCACAGCGACCAGGCCCGCCGCCGCTGATCCGCCTGCCGTGGAGGTGGCGATAGCACGGCGCGTGCAGCTCCATACCCCATGTGGCAGCCAGCTAGAGCTTGCCTGGGGCTTGTCCTCACGTGTACATTCATTACCACTTGCTACCGAGCTGTCTGCTGCTGACCGACTGACCATTGTGTTGCCGCGCTGCTCAAGCTGCCAACTCGCACACATTTGTATCAAGCACTTGCAAATTGACCGAGAAAACGACACGCATGGCCTTATTGCGGCAGCGGCGGCGGCAGCGTGCGATCGCATGGCAGCAAGGGCAGGATTTGGTCTCTGACAGAATTGGTAAGGCCCACCTACCCTGTCCTGATTGCTTCAAAAACAGAAAAGCGCGCATATGAGCGCTATGCCGCTCGGTGTGAGGGCTGTGTCGCTGGACGACCTGCCTCACGCTCTGATCACTCGCGTGGCGCGCTTCCTGGGCTGTAATAGGGCCAGGTACGAGAGGCAGATGTGCACAGGGCCAGAAGGAAAGCCACAAGCTCCCTGACCCGCGCCGCCCTTGCCTTGTGCGCAGTGCCGCCTTGAAGGCCACGTGCAGGGCGACATGGCAGGCGTTTTGTGCTGAACCGGGCGCTTGGCACCCCAGCATCCCTGACTGCCAACCGCAGCAGGCCGCCAGTCTGCTGGTGTTCCTGCGCCGCCGTCGGCCCCGCCTGGAGACCGTCGGTTCAGGCGCCATTCATCAGCTTGCTCTGCGTGGCGGGCTGGATGCGCTGGAGTATGTGCTGGCGCCCTGCATGGCAGGTGAGGGGACTTGGATTGCGCTGTGTGGAAGGTCAGGAGAGAGGAAGCATTGCGCGACGGTTTGCTGCAGGCTGCAGGCTTGCTGACCGTCGGCGGCTCAAGCTTCGGTGCCTGAAGTTCTGCGCCTGCCTAAATGCAGGCGTCACCCAGCTGGTCTTTCACAAGTTTGAGCCGCAGCTGACTTGGGGCTACGACTGGTTGGCGGGGCTGCGCCAGCTGCGCTCGCTCGATACATCGGGGGATCCCAGGGGCGTGCCTCCTGTCATGTCTCAGCTGCCACTTGTGGAGCTGCACTCAGCCTCCACTGACGGCTACCGCCACCTACCCACTTCCCTGACGGGGCTGACCTTCTTTGTGTCGGATAAGTTCATCGTTCCTGACACCGATGTGGCAGCGCTGGCAGCGCTGGTGAACCTGCGGCAGCTGGTTGTCGATGCCAGCTGGTACGATGACCACGTACTGGACATGGTGAGTGCACTTACTGGCAAACGGCTTGAACTGCATTGGTTTGGCAAGGCATGGCGGTAGGCCCATACCTATCTCTGGAGCATGTGCTGGGCACTTTGCCTCTGGTGACTCACACTGCACATCCACTTATTCGTGCAACCCACACCTGGACTTCTTTTCTGCGTCCAGGATGAGCTGCCCAACTTGGCGGGCATGCAGCACCTGGAGCTGTTTTCGATGTCAACAGTGGCTTTCTTGTCAGGCGGCATCTACGATGAGCCGGTGAGTCGATGTGCGCTTGATGAGCCGCCGCAACCAATCACATAGCGCCGTGATGCCAAGCACCGATGATTTGTGTTTCGAACCCTCCCGCATGCAGGCCGCCAGCATCCGTGCTAAGTTGCCCTTGCACCGCTTCAAGTTTGATGTCACCACTCACCATCTGCCGCAACTCAACGACGGGCTGCCGTGGCACACCGACGGCCCGTACAATGGGCAGGGCCGCAGCCTGTGATGTGCGCTGGTGTTGGGCAGGCTCTGGCGAATGGGCAGGTGTCACACTACTGTGGTGCCGAAACCTGATCCGTTCAATGTTCAAGATCACGTCCTGTGCCTGCACCTGACCGACCATTGCACCACTGTGCTGCTTAAGCTGCCACATTCTTATCAAGCATGCCGCTGCAACACAGGCACCACTTGGCTTGGCTATTCCGTGGCGCCAAGCTGAGAGAGCAAGTGGCTGGTATCAGGCAGTGTGGGCTGAAATGTTTGAATCATATGATGCATCACGCCTGTGCAGCATGCAACCTTACATGATGGCACTGTGCAGCTGACTTGGCCGGCCAAAAAAGCACAAACACGGAAATGGGCAAGCAGATCGGGCATCAGTGGCTGGTGATTAACTTGCTGGCACATGCCAGGGGCTTGGAACCTAGGATCACGTGCAACGGTGCTGGGAGGCAGATAAATGCAGGTACCAGGCAGTGGGTGTGGAGCGGCATCAAAAGGCAGGCAGGCACGTTACATTCAACATGTGGCATGTGTACATTGGGCGGCAAGGCAGGATGAGGCTTGATGGTCACATCACAGGGAGCGGTCAGCTAGAGTGGTCAGCGAACAAGGCCGGAGACGGCGCCAGTAACGGGGCCAGTGACGCCACCTACAGGGCCACCGCCGCCCCCGGGGTTGCCGCCGGTGACACCGCCGACAATGCCGCCAACGGTTCCACCAACCTGCTGAGCAGCACCACCAGCTGCATTGGTCACCGGCTGGGTGGCAGCGGCGGCGCCACCGGCAGGGCCCTGCTGTGCGGCGGCGCCAGTCGTGCCAGGCTGGGTTGCGCCAGTTACAGCGCCGGTGGCGGGGGCCAGGGCATCAGTGGACAGGAGGGGGATATTGTTGTCGGCTGCCACTTGCTTCACAGCCTGGGTGGCCTGGTCGACCAGCGCCTGGGCCTGAGGGGTGAGCTGGACCGCTGGGCGGACGCAGTCGCCGCTGCCTGCGAGCAGGGCGGGGCGCGCAGGTGGGCAGGTGAGGGAGGTAGTTGGGACAGATGTGTCGGCAGCAGGAAGGGATCAGGGTGGACACACGAAAGCAATAGAAGCTTTAGAAAAGCACGGGCAGGGCATGCTAATACCCGTGCTCGGGCAGCCTGCTGAGCACGGAACTTGCAAACGCAGAAGCCGGCACTGCCCACATGCAGCAAACCGCCCTGGCTGCTACCCCGGCCATCCTCCCCAACCTATCCAGTTGGCCTTGCTTACCAAGCACGGAGCCAATTGTGACGCAGGCCTGCACGTCGGCCACCACCTGGATGCAGCCTGCGGGGCAGGAGGGAGGGGGAGGCACGGCACGTGGGAAACTGTAGGAAGGCACGCGGCCTGCAACCTTAACGTCGTTTCAAAAGAGTGAGTTCAAGAGAGGGCGCCTGGTTCTGATGCAGGGTGTGGCATGATGCCTCCTATGCAGCGTGTGCCAGCCTGGCATGACGTTGCACAGCGCAGCAGGCCCAGGCACCGCGCCATTGCAAGCACAGCACCAGCGGGGCACTCACCCAGGTTCACATACACCTGAGGGGCCAGGGCAGCGAGTGGACGGCAGNTGAGAGGAAATGTCAGCATGCTGGATCAGGATNGGCGTGGCAGCACAGAGCACCAAGCATCTTGCAGTGGTGCAGAGGTGTGCACGGAGTGCTCCTCTTCGTGCCAGCGGCGGGTGCTGGGCAGCGGCAATTCCACCTGGACTGCCCTCCTTGCCGGCAGCCTGGCGCCAGCACTCACCCCATTGACGTTGACCAGGCCGGTCTGGCTGGTGTTGCGGGCATCAGGGGAGTTGACGTTCTGCTGAGAGCACGCGGGCGGGTTGTTGTTCTTGCCAAACAGGCAGCAGACTGCGTCGGTCTGCTTCAGCTTGCGGCCTGCAAGGGCACAGGGGTGGGGGTGGGGTGCAACACGTTGGAGGGTGGGCAGAGGACTGCTGGTGCACCGTGGAACGGACAATGCTGCTCATGTGCTTCATCATAGCACGCTTGGTCCCCGCAGCGAGAGTTGAACAGAACAGATGCATCTAAAGATGATGTGATGGCGGATGCGGGTGGTGCACAAGGGGTGGCGAACGGCCGTGCCGCAGCCACGCAAATTATTACCAACTATTGCAGCACAGCCGGCCCTCACCAAAGCGGGTGTTGCTCGACTTGAGCAGCCCATCCTGGTTGGTAGCCCTGCAAAGGGTGGGAGAGAAGGGGGCAGCGTGAGGTGGAAGGGAACACGAAGCTGGCTGACCGCCGCCGCTTCCCTCGCCGGCGGCGGCCGCGGCAGCCGCCCTCCCAACCCTACCCGACGGCCCCGTCAAGCCGCGTCTACGCGTCCCCTCACTCACCCAGACAGGGCCGCACAGGCCAGCAGTGCGGCCAGGAGCAGCAGCAGGCGCGACATTGGCAGCAGTGGCTTAAGGGGGCTGGANGTTGGGGGGAGCTACTGCTGGGGAGGCTGGCCTGTTGGCAACGAAATATCAAAGGAATGGCGAGCAAGTGCGCTCTGGCGAATCATATGGAGACTGGCTTCCTGTTGTGGGCGACGCATGGGCGGTTGTGCCCACTTCCCTCCTGCCGCCGCGACTTCCTTCCTGCCGCCGGCGGATTCCCAGGCGCACACCATCTCAATATAAAATGCCAATCGGCTGGAGAGCTTTAACGTGTGCACCACACGCGTGCAGACTGACGCAGGACATAAATGCCCACCCTGACAGAAGGCTCAAACCGATGCTGCTGAGCGTGCCCTCTCGTCTCCCTTTCGCTCTTCAGGGGTAGTTCAGCGCACTGGAACGCAGCGCTGCACGGCAAGCTTCTCACTCGCTTGACTCCCTGCCCACTTGCAACGTATGCTGGCGCCACCCTGCCAATTGTGATGGATGCCGCAGTGCAATTTGGGAGCACCACAGGCACAGGTGAGCGACTCAGTGACATGCGGCCAATTTCTCTGTCCAGCATCAAAAGTCTCACAATGCAACAACCAACCTGGCACGACATTGAACTGTGTGGCACACTGTCCCAGAAGGTAACACACAACACCGCAGGCAAAACAAGAAGTAGGGGCAGCCATGAAACAACGAAGCAGCCAAACGTCAGCCATCCGCTGCTCCCGCCGCCGCCTGCCGCGCCGCCGAGCGCACCCGCCGCTCCTCGCCAAGCAGCTTGCACATGCGGCGGTGCCCGCCCTGCCGCCAGTCGGCGTGCGAACAGGCTGTGCCGCAGTACCACACCGCAAAACAGGCACTGCAGCATGAGTGGAAAGGGGGNAAGCCAGGGGCTGGGTGCCGCCGGTGACATTGCTACATGCACAGCAGGGCTCAAAGCTTGCCGGCCGGCAGGGTGACGCCTTCATGCAGCACCTCAAGGCGTGCCATCCACCCGCTTGCACTCCCCTGCTCACCTGCACCGCAGGCTGCCCTCGCCCTACCCCGCCGCCGGCCCGCCGCCCGCCTGCAGGTTGGAGCAGTGCAGGTAGGTGCAGCTGCGCCCTGCCGCCGCACGTGCCAACTCAAGCTGCCTGGCCTGCGCCAGCTCGGGCAGCGCCTGGTGTCGCTTCACAACCGCTGCCGCACGCTCGGCTGCCGGCAGCACCTCCTGCAGACACTGTGCCCGCTCTTTGGCTGGAGAAGCTGCATCCACGGCTGGTGCACTGGCCTGCTGTGCATGCAGTTGCTCAGCCGCCTGGGCCGCTTCCTCCGCCAGATCAGCAGGGATTGCGCCACCGGCTGTGCCGTCAGCGATCTGGCTGACCGCAGCCTCAAGCTGGCCCACCGCCCACATGCAGCGGTCGAGCAGCGGGGCAGCCTGCACAGCAGCAGACAGCAGCAGAGGGATCAGCTGTATGGCATCAACTGGTGTGGTGGACCATAGCCATGGCTGTGCATGCCTTGCATAGTGCATCCGCTTGCAGCCCAGCCAGGTGCTGCCACAGAGCACTCACCGGCTCTGCACTGTCCAACTCCACCAGCTGTTGTGCGCAGTCAGCTGCCGTGCGCAGCAAGCCAACGCAGGCAAAGGAGCAGGCCAGGCCGCTGCTTGCTTTGCCAGGCAGCTGGGCCAACACGCTGGCCCGGAAGTGAAGGTTTGAATCCTCCTGCATGTGCAAAATGCAGATATCATAGTGGGATGAGCTGCTCATTTGCTGCAGCATGTAAGGATGGCAGGCCAGTAACCGCAAGCCGAGGCTGGCATTCAAATAGGGTGGCTGATTTCTTCCAAGCCCCACAACACACAGCCCGCACGCACCTGCTCTAACCATGCCAGTACTGCAGCGGCCGGCTCCAAGTGATCTACGCCAACCAGGCCTGGCCACATGTCCGCCACAAATAGCAGCGAGGCAGCCACTTCCCTTACAGACTGTGGCGGCTGCGGCGCAGAGCCAGCTGGCGCAGCAGCTGCGGGTGTCGTCGCGGCTTTCAGCGCTGCCCAATGGGTGGCAAATAGAGCGCGTGCCTCTTCCGCGGGGCGCTGCAACCTGCACCATTGAGGGCTTGCACTAAACGCAAAGCATGTACAGACACAAGCAGTGGGGCAATCTGCATGGCATGCCTGCGAGTGTATGAGCTCACCCATCAGGAGGTCGGTAAGGCAGGGCTGCCGTAAGCTCAGGAGGCAGATACGGCAGGGCTGCTGCCTCGAGAGTTGCGTGCATCGCTCGCAGCAGCCAGTTCCAAGGATTCCCCGTCAGTAGGGATCCACCGGTGGCTAGGTGGTTCACCAGGCGGCAAAGCTGGCTGTGCAGCATGGCAGCCGCACTGCTGCAAGCGTGGCGGCCGGCTGCTGCCGCCTCGGACCGTGGTGTACCAGTCAGCACTGAAAGGGCAAATGCTATGACTTGAATCAGCTGCTCGGAAAGGGACATGGCTGCGTTACTGACACCAGGCAGGTCACGGAAGCTGGCTTCGAGCTGCAGCAGCAGCGGCTGCAGCCGCAGCCCTGCCGCAGCTGCCTGCGGCCATATGCTGAGCTCATCTGCTGGCACAGCCGTGATTGGCGACAAGGCACACCTCGGCACAGTAGCCAGGTNGNTGCACCAAGTAGCAAGATTGTGGAGCCATTCCAGCTGNTCGATGCCTGCTGGGCATGCCCCGGTCGCAGCAGACAGCAGCGCCGTTGCAAGCTGGGGCAGCACTCCCAACATCAACGCTGCCACCTGCTCCAGATCGGGTGTGCCTGGCGCTGTGCTGCCGCGAGCCTGGCTGTAATTCTGGCCAGGCATATCCACGGTCGCCAAGCTGACTAGCTGCGTTATATTCTGCACGCTGACAACCCATGCCCTGGCGTGGTTGCACCGTTCTGCATCGGTCGGGCACTGTGCCGGCAGTGAGTGCATGATGCAGACCGCTGCTTTGACTGCCGCTGCCAAGCCGCCCTGCTGCCGCAGCTGCCGCAACAGCGCTGGCACCAAGCACTCATTGCGCATTGCGCTTGCAATGTGAAGCAGGTTGCTGCCAGCGTAGTTCAGGTCAATAGTGTAGCCGCAGCGGCTGTCCCCCTCCAGATCAAGGGCCAGGCCGGGCAAACCGCGTGCCAGCAGTAGGCTGGCGAGCAGCTGCTGCAGGGCAGCGTCTGCGCGGATGGCGGCGGCGTGCTTGGACCAGACAGGCAGCACCCCAAGGGCCTCCACTATGAGCCCAAAAAACAGCTGCGACTCAACATAGTCGCTCGTCGTCACTGCGAGTGACCAGGGCCGGCAGGGAGTGCGGAAATGTGCATCGCACGGCATGGCATGGCTGGACAGGGGATGGCTGCAGATAGACNCCAAGAATCGAGCCAGCAAGCAGCAGCCATAATCCCCACCATAGCGCACAGGTTTGCTCACTATTGTCATCAGGGTAGTAAGCAGGCAGAACCATCAGCAGCTGTGCCATTTCCCGCAGCCATGGCAGCAGCACTTGCGGCCGAGCAGTGCTGGCTGCAAACGCCGCCGCCGCGTCCCGCCGCTCAGGAGAAACACACAGCAGGTCCATCACAGCGCCAACTGCCTGTGCGTATGTGAAGCAGTGCGCTGCCAGCTCAGCCAGAGTTCCGGGCTGCATTGCCCTTCGGGAAGCGCGGGCCGCTGAGAGCAGCCGGGGCGAGCCCTGCAGCACCGGCTGCACAGCGGCAGCCACGCGCAGGCTGTCACTGCTGGACATATCGAGCCGCTCAGCCAGAAGAGCACAGCTCTGCAATGCGGCGCTGGTTGTGGCCAGCTGAGCAATGGCTCACCTACGGCGGCGGCATGCTGGAGGCGGCGCCTGAGTTCAAATACTTAGGCGTCGTGTTCCACTGCTGCCGCCCAATAGGGGAGTCTGCCGCCCCTGCCCGGGCTGGGGTGGCACGCTTGGTAGCCGCCTTGTTTGAGGGACGCTGTGCTGAGCTGGGGTTGGAGGCCACACGACTGTTGCTGATCCTTTACAGCACATTTGTGGACTCCACCCTGTCCTACGCCGCAGCAGTGTGGGCCCCCGGCCTGGCGCTGGCAGCAGCCCGGCGGCCCGTGGTCGGCGCATGCGGCCTGTCGGCTGCGGAGCTGCAGCACCACCGCAACCTGCGGCGCTTGCTGGGCCTGCCGTCGCGCACGCCCACAGCCACAGTGCTGGGGGAGGCGGGCCAGCCGCCGCTACACATCAGATGGCGGGGGCAGGCGGCCCGCTGCTGGAGCAGCCTGGTGGCAGCCCCCGCAGGCAGCCTGATGCATGCTGTGCTGGAGGGCGGCCTGCAGATGGCGGCAGCCCACAGCGATGCGCCCCTAGCACACCTGCCATGGGTGGCGCAGCTGCAACGGGCGCTGGAGGCAGCAGGGGTGCCGTTTGACCCCCAGCAGCGGGAGCAGCTGCGGCCGGATGCAGTGCAGCAGGCGGCTATGCAGCATTA
>JADXDR010000037.1:612229-665999 GCA_025026875.1 Chlorella ohadii
GCACGCAGAGTCCCCCTCGCTACCTTTGAGCCCAAGACTCCAAACCACCCTCCCCTCTCTCTCCCTCTTTGTTTGTTTATGTGGCCATTTCTCTCCCCCCAGCCCTGTGGGCCACCTGGGGGCGTGTAGTCGCCTCGCACGACAGACATGTAACAGCCAGCCAGCCAGCCAGCCAGCCAGCAGCTGGCAGGTCGGCAGACGAGCGATGTGCCGCTGCCGCCACCGGCGCCGACACAAGCCTGATCGCCGAGGCCAGCTGCAGCACAGCCCTGCATGATCGGGATGGGCTTCAGACAGCTCGAAAGCGGGGCTAAGCGGCCCAGGCTCAACTTGGCCGAGCGCTCTCACTGGCGGAGCCTCGGCAGCTCTTCTGTATCCGGGAAGAACGCCTGAGCTGCCTGCTCCAGCTTGCCAACGAGCGGGCCAGCCGCAAGGGCCTCCTCGGCCGTGGCCGGCGGGCTGCTGAAGCGCTGCTGAAGCTCTTGCAGCAGGTGCAGCAGCCTGTCGGTCATGGAGGCCCCTGATAAGTAGAGGCAAACAAAGATGGGCTGATCGGAGCTGCCAGGCATTGGATGCCCGCTCATTGCCGCCGACGACATGACGGCATTTGGCCGCAGCCCTGCGCGCACGCTTTTGACCTCCCAAACTCCTTGCCAGGGCTCTGCACCCCCTGCACTGTACTAGGCTCGCCCGCGCATTCTTCCAGGCACGCATGAGTTTCATGTGCCCCGTAAACGGCCGTCAATGCTGGCACGTGTGCCACGGCATGGCGCACTCACTTCTGCACAATCTGCGAGCGTCTCGAGCATGCGTTCGCATTACCCATTGCGCAGACGCACGTCATTTGCCAGTGTGCAGGTTCCAGCACAGTAGCCGCAGCGGATGNCTGTGTGCACTTCCTGCCGGCGATCAGACAGCCTGTCGCTGCGTTGGTGCCAAGACAGCTGGGCGGGCCCACACTGCGAGCCCGAGTGCCGCTGCATGCCGCTGTAGCTGGTCAATGCCATGGCTGTATGGTGCAAGTATTACACTTACAAGCTGCAACAAAAACACCTGTTCAATAGTGCAGCCAGAGATGGCTCCATGCTTGAGCATACGGCGGCGCAAGGCGGCGGCGCAGCGAGCGGCGCAGCGTGCCGCTGCCGCGCCACTGTCAGGGGAGCCATGCATGCGTCTGCACCATCTGGGCGGCACGACCTTGCATAATTCAGCCCTACTGCACCGGAAAACGTGCGAAGGGCAGCGATGGGTTCGGAGGGCGCTGGTGGAGAGCTTTCGGAGGCTGCTGCGCATGTGCTCTACAGCCCAGCCATCATGCCGCTTGTGTTTCAACACCTGGGAGGCCTGCCGGAGCGGTGAGTGGAGCTGCCGCGAGCTTGCAGTGGGGTTGTGCCGCCTGATCGCGCATCCAGCAGCCGCTTGTGGATGCTGTTATTGACACAAGTGCACTACCACACCGAGCGCCACCTGACATGCTCGCTGCCGCCACCGCCGCCGCCGCCTGTGCACCAGGCACCGCACAATCCCGCTTGTTTGCCGCTCATGGCTGGAGCTGCTGCACAGCCCGCACCTGCTGCGTGACCTGAGCATCAGCCTGGATTGCAGCCGCCCCGGCATGCTGTCCGCCTTTTGCGCCTGGCTCGCGCAGCGAGGTGAGGAGCAGCTTGGTGTGTTCTTGCGATGACGCTGACCCGTTGCCTCCTCAATAGCTGTTTTGCCACAGAATGGCCAGCCGCTCGCATCAAGTGTTTCCAACCACATCATGCCACACCCCAGTTTCGCTATTGGCTTCCTCCCACTGCAGCTGCGGGCCATGCGCAGCGCCTTGAGCTGGAGCTGCGGGCCGAAGGCATAGCCCCAGCTCTCAAGGGGGATGCCGAGGTGCATACGCTGTTTGCCACTCTTCAGGTGCGGTCTGCTGGGGCTGATGAGCTGCTGTGATTGATCATGTCTGTTGGCCTGTGCACTTCAATGCCAAGCTGTGCTGCACCCCTGTTTGCGCGCACCAGGATGCCGCACGCATGCAAGCGTTTACCAACTGCCGCACAGAAACCATCGCCCATCCCGCTGTGCACCTCCGTCCTCCGTACAGGCCTGCGGCGCAGGCGGCTGCCTGCGCGAGCTGCGCCTACGTGCCGACAGCCAGCTGACGGTCAGCCCCGACGCGCTGGGCCCGCTGTGCGCTTGTCTGGAGCGCCTGTCGCTTCGCGCGCACTCGCGCAGCCACGAGAGCGCCAGCACAGCCATCTATGCATTCGGCCTTGAGGCGCTCACTGCACTCAAAGAGCTAGAGCTTGTGGGCAGTGCAGTGGAGCTGCACCGCTGCCACCTGCCACCGCGCCTGACGCAGCTGCACCTGCAGGGATTCCGAGACCTGACCAGCAGCATGCGGCACTCGCTGCCGCGCCAGGCAAGCACGGGGTGGGGGCTGCAGGGGCGCTGCCATGTGCATGCGGCACAGGGATTGGCTGCGGCCATTGAGCAGCCCTTGGGACACCCACACCAATGTATGGTAGCCCGCCGTGCCAGCCGCCGCAATTGCAAGCTCGTTTGCAGGCCTGCAACCCCACCCTGCCCTTGCCCCTTCCTGCCCTCAGCTGGAAGCTCTGTCTCAGCTGCGGGCGCTGCACCTTGTGGGCATCTGTGAGTGCTGGGTTTGGGGGCGGGGCCAAGGACAGCCGTTGCCGCCGCCGCCGCAGGCTGGAAGTGCTTTCGAGATGGAACACAGCGGCTGCTTGACCAGCNTCCGCATCTGCTGCGTTCTCGCCACCCCGTCTCCCTCCACCCCTCCACCCTGCAGACGCCAACACGCCCGACTGCTACCGCCCACTGCTTAGCCTGCCGGTCATCGAGACGCTGGCACTGACCAAGTGCGCGCACCTGCCGGCCTGCTTGCCGCAGCTGTCCAGCCTGCGCGCGCTGGTGAGTGGATCAACAGTGCCAGCTGCTGTGCACAGTGCAGTACGAGGGGACGATGCAAACAGCAGGCGGGGTGGGCGGCAGCCCTGCCAACTGAGCTGATATTGTTGCCACAGCCACACGCAGCCACTTGTATTGTGCTCTGCTCCTTGAACAACCGGCCACGCCCTACCCCTTGCACCACTCATTCTCTGCCCCTTTCACCACCACCGCAGTGCCTGGAGAAGGCGCCTATCAGTGACGACCGCCAGGCATCGGCGGAGCTGGGTGCAGCCCTGGCCGGCCTGTCTCAGCTCACGCGCCTGGTGAGCTGCGCTGGCCGGATGCCCCGGCTTCATCTGGTGCTGCTGTGTTTGTCTGCCACAACTGGTGGGGCTGATAGCTCTGCAAGCTTGGCAGTTGCTGTCTTCATATCGGTCCCAACTCGCTTCAACTTTTCACTTGCAATACCTCCACCACTGGCGCATTGCACTCTTCACGCTGCAGGCGATCCGCGGCATGGAGCTGGGCGGGTGCTTGCCCCCAGCCCTGAGCGAGCTGGGCCAGCTGCGCAGCTTGTACCTGGTCCGAGACGGCAACGAGATTGCAAAGTACAACGGGCCGCAGCTGCCGGTGCACGGGCCGTACCTGGAGAGCTTGGAGCAGCTCACACTTGAGCCTCATGTGGCGGACAGCAACCTGCCCGCCCTATCAGAAGCCAGCAGGCTGCAGTCCCTCACCCTGTGCGGCCAGCTGCGCTCGGGCCTGGCACACCTGGCGGTCGCCGCATGGGGGGACAGTCATGCTTCCCTGCGCCAGCTGGCCGTCCTAGAGTGGCCGGTGCCGGAGCGTACCCGGCAGCGGCGCATGGACACACATTGGCTCCAGCTGGGAGAGCGGCTGGAGAGGCAGCAGCTGCGTGCCTCGCTGGCTGTGTCGTATCGCGCTGCCACTTATGATGACATGTGTGCCAGCCAGCCGCTGCTGGCTCTGGCTGACATCCCGCCCTGCTGGGCTTGCTGATAGCTGCCCTGCTGCCGGTGCCCGACTGTTGTTGCCCCCTTTCATGTTTGAACAGCTTGAAAACTGTTGCTGCTATTCCTTGCTCTGCAATTGCCACCCAAACGCGCCGTGCACTGCCTCGTGATCTCTCTGCCTCTCTGCATGTGCATCATGACGTGTTACTTGGCATTGCAGCGGCAGCGTTGGCAGGGAACAATCAACAGGAAAGACAGCGGGAGAGCGCAGAACGGGGCAAACTGGCGGGGAAGAACAAAGGGAGCTGAATCAGGTTGAAGGGAAGGGGGGCGTGCAGCCCACAGGCATGCCGGCACAGCTGCTGCATGGCGGTGGCAGCCTAGCCGGAGGCGCCACCGCCCGCGCATGCTGCGCTAGCCACTTGGTGCCGCCTGCACTGCCGTACTGGCCCTGAGGCAAGGCCATGTGTGGAGGCATTCCTGGGCACTGGCAGGCGCCTGCTGGCTGGCCANGGCTGCGCCTGGCCAGCCGGCGAGCACCGCCAGCAAGCCAAGCACTTGCAGCCTCCATTTACAGCTTCTGGGCGGGCTCCTCCTGGACGTCCAGCAAAGGCCTGGGGCCTGTTGGCTGTGCTGGGCGGCAGCTGGCTGGACAGCTGGCAGCCCCACCAGCGCAAGGCTGCTTACAGCTTCTGGGCGGGCTCCTCCTTGACGTCCAGCACCACGCTGACCTCCACCTGCTGGATGACAAACTCCTCGTGCGCGCTGACGCTGCACCAAAAAGGGCAGGAAAGAGTGGTATACACTGGTCAGTAGGGTGAGGATGGAGGCAGAACTGCCACCTCCTGGATGACAAACTCCTCGTGCGCGTCGACGCTGCGAAAGCAGGAAGGTGAAGCAGTGGGTGAGCCGTATAACGACAAAGTTGCCGAGCTACTCGTGCGCAAATGCCCCCCAGCATATAAGGCTAGCTAGCCCTGCTCCACACATCCCGCCCAAACAACTGCAAAGCACACAACACATCTTGCGCAACGGTTGCCGAGCTGCTTGCGAGCGGCAAACGCCTCCCGCTCCTTCTCTTGCACAGCCACCCGTCCCTCAAACCAACCAAGCAAGCTGCGCACGCACCGGTTGCCGAGCTGCTCGCGGGCAAATGCCTCCCGCTCCTCCACCGCCGCCTTCTTGGCCGCCAGCCAGTTGCGCCACTCGGACAGCTGCTTCTCGCGCTCAGCCAGGAACTCGGTGTCGGCCTGCAAATTAAACCAGGATTAGACCATGTTAAAAGAAAGGAAAAGAGCAGCCGCTCAGACAGCTGCCGCTCGCGCTCCGCCAAAAACTCGGTGTCGGCCTGTTGACGGTTGGTTGATCAAACAGAAAGTCAGCAGCCATTGTGAGGAGTCAGAAAGAGAGCAGCCACTCGGCCGGCGAGCACGTGAACAGGTTCTTGGCAATCTCCCACGACTTCAAAATACCACGACCAATCCTCACCTGGGCCAGCAGCGCCTCGTCCTCCTCCTCGTACCGCTTGGAGTACTTGCGCAGGCTCTTCACAATCTCCTTCTGCTTCTCCTCGCTCAGCAGGCTGGGCGGGCGCGGCCGCCAGTTGAGCTGGAAGAAGCGGTCGTGCGCAGTCCTGTTTGGGTGGGAGGGCAGTGACAATTATTGGACACAGAGGGATGGCAACCACCCCCACCCATGCCCCCTTCCAACAGCAATGTCGACAATCAAGGCTGTGCAACAGACTGCATACACAACTAAGCACTGCCCCGCTCACTTGTACAGTGGCTGCCCGCTGAAGCTCCAGATCTGGAAGCCGTTCTCCATGGCGGCCGCTGCGGCACGAGAAAAACAAACGACCAAGGTTAGACACGCGCAGAAAGCACCCTTCATGCATGATCGTCAGCTGTCCACCCAGAGGGTTCCCCAACTAGGCCCACCCAAGCGGCCCAGCCACTCACCAGCGTTCACAATGGTGGCCACGTAGCGGCCGGTGGGGTCCCAAGCCACCTCCTGCAGCCAAGCAATGGCCAGTTTGCAGGGCATGCATCAGGGGCAACCAATCGCGGAGAAGCCAACAACGCGGCTTGCTCGACACGCAAATGCGCCACCCAGTGCAGCTGTGCCACAAAATGCACCTCACCTGAGCCATAAAGTGCTCGCCCGCCGACAGCAGCCATTCACGTGCAAGCTGCAACCGTGCCACAGAACGGAGCAAAGCCATGCAGTACAAGGCCCCACCTGCGCCATGAAGTGCTCGCCCGCCGACAGCAGCGTCATCTCCTCGCAGTCCCAGAACTCAACCACGCCGTTGTGGCCGCCCTGCAGGGTGGGCATGTGCAGGCGATTCAGACTTCGGGAACAAGAGTGTTTCAGCGCAGGTTCCGACTTCGAGGCAGCGCATGAKGCAGCAGGCATGCGGTGTCACGGCGCACACTGTGCGCGCCTCGCCGGCACGACAGCCAGCKGCAGCAGCAGCAGCAGCAGCAGCAGCAGCAGCAGCAGCAAAGCGCSASGCWCCCCGAGGCSGGCGAGCAGGAGGAAGCGGCCGCTGGGCGACCAGTGCAGGCTGGTGCACTGCTTGTTGGTCATGGTGTGCAGCAGCGTCACGCCCCGCGCACTGCTCTTGTTGTCCTTCATGTTGTAGATGGACACTGCGAGTCGGGAAAAGGAGGGAAACAGTTAGATTAATGAATCAATTCCAGGAAATTTTCGTTACGAATGCTCTTGTTGTCCTTCATGTTGTAGATGGACACTGCAGCCATGGCAGAAGGATGGAATGCCATGTGAGCACGAGGTGTGGTCGCACCCAGCCTCGGTCCGCACGCGCTGCTCATCCACAGCCCGCCGGCCCGCCCTCAAACCAGTCGCAATCCAGTACCATTTGGTGACCCCCGCCCTCATTGCGCACCCGTGGGGCGGGAGCCGTCTCCGTGCAGCAGCGCAAAGCGGGAGCCGCGCGGCTCCCACGCAAACTGCTGGATCTTCTCGCTCTTGTTGGCCAGCTCAAGCATGTCGATGGGGCAGTCCTTCTCGCTGCAGGACAGAATCAAGGATGAACAAATCAAAGGACGACAAAATCGGCAAGAAAAAAGCTGCTGAAGAAGAGCTGAGAAGCAGGCTCCAGCATGTCGATGGGGCAGTCCTTCTCGCTGCATGGAAAACAATGGCAACAGCAGATGCAATGAGCAGAGCTGAGAGCCGGCGACAGCATGTTGACAGGGCAGTCCTTCTCGCTGCAAAAGTGTGAGACATTCGAGAGGAAGGACGTGAGGGCATTTGAAGTGCAGCACGCAGGGACTCGGCAGTGGCAGCCACCGCCTGCTGTGCATCCGCGCTGGTAACAAACAACAACCAAATGCACGCCTTGCCCTCACCGCAGGGAGAAGAGCTCGAAGTTGGTGGTGGTGCTCTTCTTGGTCTTGGTCCACTTGTCCACCTGCGCAGCGGTGAGGCAAACGAACAACCTTTGAGCAGCGGCAAGACAGACATAGCAGAGCACGTGGAAGGGCGGGTGCAGCAGACAGGCTAAAACATCGGCTGCCCTACTGGATGCAAACGCATCCCACATGGAAAGCAGCGCACCTGCACCGCCAGGTAATCGCCCTGCGGGTGCCACGTCATCGTGATGCCTGCAGGGGGACAGAAACAGTCACGGGTGAGCGCGCTGCTCACGCAGAGGCAATCCGCAGGCGCTGTTTGGGCGGGGCAGGGACGGCACGATGTGGGCGGGCAAACACGAAAGGAGAGCTGGCTCGTTTTTCGTTGAGCTCTGGCTGGCTGCCTGGTGAGCACCAATACCAATACCAATGCTGCGTTGAGTGAAGAGGTGATTGCAGGTCCTTCTGGGGCAGCAGCTCCTCGCGGCCGGGCCAGCCTTACCCAGAGCACACCCCGCACAGAAACAAACAAACGCATATCAGCAAGAGCTCACCAGCGACCGAGAAGAGGTTCTTCTGGCGCAGCTCCTCGCGGCTGGGCAGCTTCATGATCACCACACGAGCAGGCAGGTTGCCCTGCTCAGCCTGGTAGGCAGCCAGCGTGGCGTCGGGAGCAGCCGGGGACCACTCCCAGTCCTGGAGGGTGATGAACGGGGGAGGGCGGGCGGGTGCAAGGTGTGTAGGGCAGGAGCGGCATTGGGTGCGATGGTGCTGCTGAACGGTGCGAGCCACAGGGCGTTCTCAAGTTGTCGAGGCTAGCCAGCCCACACACAAAACAAGGCATGGTGTTTGAGGCAGCGACCTCCGCTGGCCAAACAATCCGCAGGATCTGCAGAATTCCAGGTTGTTTTGATCATGTACATGCAAGTTTAATGCCATTAAAAACAGCAAAAAATGTCGCACCTGCACGTTCTCCATCTTGATCGACCGCTTGTCCAGCATGGTCATCTCGGGCGCCTGGTACACGCTGCAAATGGATAAAAGCAGAGGAAAAGTTGGATGGCTAGCCATGCGACCAGAGGGCTGGGCGGATTGCTGCGCGCCTGGTACACGCTGCAGGTGGAAAGCAATGCAGAGGGAAGGGATACCGCTTAGTCAGAGAGCTGGGCGGTTGGGCGGGCGCGCGGTATACGCAGCAGGTAGAAAGCAGCGTGCAGATGCAGAGGGAGGAAGGTATAAGCCGGTACATGCGCTGCAGGCGAAAACAGTAAGCAGCTGCGCAGCCCACCTGATGGCATTGGCCTTCATGTGCGCCAGAAGCACGGGGGCATCGCCGCCGCCGCTCCAGCGGAAGGCGGGCCACCGCATGCCGCGGTCGGGCCGCGCCATCGCGCCCTGCAGGTGGAAAAGATAAGGTTAATCGGGTCTGGGTATGCAGGGCCTTTGAGGTACAGAGACAGCAGCCGGGTGCGTCACAAATGCAAGCGGGATGTGACACGCAGTGCAGCCACCCATGCTGCCGGCGAGCAGCCAGCAAATGCCAGCGACCAAAGCATGCACAGCGCACAGCAGCAGGCGCTCACCACAGCGTACTCCTCGTGCGGTCCGTCAAACGTGCGCAGCCGCTTGCCCGTGCGAATCTCCCACACAATCGCCAGAAACTGCATTGAGTGTCGGCAAGAGGGATGCAAGCTGCTGAGTTGTACAGAAGCAGCAAGCACGCGGCAGCGGCAGTTGCCAGGAGCGGGCGATGCCTCTCACATCAAACCCAAGCCCAAGCAAAAGGCCTTCCAGTCCAGGCGAATGCTGCCGCAACGATGAATGGCTCGTAAAGCAAAGTCGAACAGGCAGCTGGGGCAATGTGTGCCCAGGCATCCAGGCAGTGCATGGCGACACAGCAATTTGCCATACGTGCAGCGCATGGCTCACGTGGGGGCGGCCCTGTGGCCCTGGCGGGAATCCAGACAAGGTGAGCATGCACAACACCACAACGCCACAGTACGAGAGCGACAGAAGGCAGGTTTGATTTCAGCACTCACGTGGGGGCGGCCCTGGGGCCCCGCGGGGAACTCCGAGAAGGTCAGCATGTACTTTTCGCAGGGCGAGAACAGCAGGCTCTGCACGTTGGGGTGCCTGCAAAGCAAGGGTCGGGCGAGAACAGGTCGGTAAGGTCGTCAGCCCAGAGCGCGGGGAGCCTGGGACAGGATGGCCGCGTGCAATGCTGCGCATGGGATGCGGAACATCGCACGAGGCAGGCAGCGTGCAAGCCCACAAAAAACCGATGCAGCGGGACTCACCCCACGCGCTGCAGGCGCTCGAACGACTTGCCGCCCCAGAGCGCCACGCCTTGCCGGTGCACGGTGGCCAGCATGCTGCCGCGGGGGGACCACTCCACAAACGCCTCTGCGAAAAACGGCAAGTGGGGTGCGGCAGATGGGGGTTCAGATGTGGGTGGTGAAGCAGCGATCGTCGGAGTACTGTGGCCGCGAGTTTCTGCCATGCATGCGTGCTTGCCATGCATGCGTGCTTGCCGACACCGAGGAAATGCCACCACCAACCAACAGAAGTGCAACCCCGTCTAAAACCAGCCAGGGGCCGCACCCGTCCAGAAGGAGCGCTTGTACACGCTCTCTCCTCTTGCCCAGACATCTCCGAAAACCACACGAAAATGACAAGCACCAACCACCAATGAGAAGCCAGCGCACCCGTCCAGAAGGAGCGCTTGTACACGCTCTCCTCCTGCTGCTTGGCCGCGTCGTTCCAGCACACCTCCGACTCGTCGCCGTACCTGCTCAGGTTTGGAACGAGCATTGTTAAGCAAGCATTGCCGAGTTGGGCATTCCAGGACCTCCTGGCTGAGAAGGTTGAAAACTGTCCGGAAAATAGTGCGACTCCTGCAGCGCGCGGCCGCCAACGCATGCCACAGCTTGGGAAGTGAGCACATCGCAGGCGCAGCACACCATGGTTACAGCACAGCATGGCCACAGCACAGCACAGCACAGCGTGCGCACCGCAGCACAAACTGGTCGCGGCCGCGCTTGTCGGTCAGCCAGTCGAGCAGGTTCTCTCCGGGAGTGAACACGCGCTCTCCAGGCTCCTCATACGCATCAGGCACCTGCACAGCAGGCACAGCAGGCAGGTCTCAGCTGACACAGCAGTGCGCGCCATGCACAGCAACCCTGGTGCAACCGCTGGATAGCCAGACCCGTGAGCAAAAAAANCAAGCTCCCCTCGCTGTGACCAGCGAGCACTACCGTCCGCAACAGCAAGCTCCCTCGCTGTGACCAGCAAGCACTATTCACCACCAACCGCAGCCGTCCCCCACCTTGGCCAGCCGCTCAAACTCGTCGTAGAGGCAGGCAGCAAACTTGTGCGCCTTGTCCAGCTGGTAGCCGTTCAGGGCGGCCTGCAACAGGAAATTTGGCAGAAACAGTACATTGATGTTTAGAATGTTTAGAGCAGCAGTCGGACTTGTCCAGCTGGTAGCCGTTCAGGGCGGCCTTCGGGGCAGCACATGGGAGAGAAGCAAGATCTGATGAGCATAAGAACGGCAGCGACGCTAAGCAGCCCGGATGCACTTGTATAACATGCACACCCTATCACAAACGCGTGCACACTACCAGCCCAGCGCACCTGAGCCGCGCGCGCCTGCTCCACATTCTCGTACTCGACAAAAGCGTAGCTGCGAATAGAGGAAGGGGGCAGATCCACAGAGTGTGTTCATATGTAGCCGACTCACGACGGCCAATGGTGTGGCGACACAGCGCCACGCTGCTTCCGTGGTGCCAACTGCCTTGCCACGGGTGCATTACTGATGACGAAACCAAACACTGCATCTCAACATCCCGTGGCTCTGAACAATTGCTCAACCCTTGGACATCTTGCTGGCCTCGTCCACGGGGGTCAGTAACAACCACACATGATGACATCATCTCCTTAAATGAAATACTGCACATGTGCTCACCCCTTGGACATCTTGCTGGCCTCGTCCACGGGGTGGAACAGGCCGCCCTCCCGGATGCGACCGCTGCCGCTCAGGATCTGCGCAGCGGTTTCAGAACAAATGGCCGGTTTCAAGGCAATGTGGGGACGGATCATCAAAACCTGGTTGGCCCTTGCCAGGCCGTCAGATTCAAGAGGCTGGAATGTGGCATGGGTTCCAACATGTTCATTTACCCAACTCTGCAATGCCCGGATCTCTCCAACAGTTTGCTTCATCTTGCCTTTGTGAGGATGGCGGTCAGCTTCTCGTACTTCTCAGGGCCCACCTGGGGCAGATTGTCCACCACTGCAAGCAAACAAGTGATACAGCGAGAGAGCGGAGTCAGCATGTTGTCCACCACTGCAACGAACAAAAGGCACAAAAGGCACCGTCAGCAGGGAGAGGGCGGCCGTAGCAGGGCAGCAACGCACACCCTCGGCAGCAGAGAGCAGCGGCGGCAAATGCGTAAGCACCAGCAACTCCAGCGCAGCAGCGGGCGGCTGCAATCGGCGGCCACTGTTGCCCGCCGCTGAGCTGGGTGCTGCCATGTGCTGGGCAGGCTCTCATGCCAGCCGCTGCTGCCGCGCTGCCTCTCAAACCGGCGCCTCCTTCCAGCAGCACTCCAGGCCGCTCGTTGCCAGCTGCTGCCACTGTAGAGCTCCGCTGCCGCTGCGTCCATCGCCTCAGGGCGTGCCCTGCCGCTGTCACGCCCTAGATGCCCTCCCTGCCCAGCAAGTGCTGCTTCGGCTGGCAACCACTGCCTCAGCATGCCTCAGCACCGAACCACAACTGCAAGCTGATCAGCTAGCCAACTAGCTCACCCAGCACGTTGCCAAAGCCGCTCTCAGAGCTGATCTCCTCCTCCTGGTTGTCCTCATCGGTGTCAGAGGGGATGCCCATGTCCTCGCCCTGTGCAAGGGTGACAGGGCAAGCGTGAGAAAAGCACAGGGATGGAGGTGGCTCTGCTGTGCCGGGTACCTCCTCCAACATGCATCAGCAAGCCTGGTAAACAGCACTTGCTGCATGCTGCGCAGCAGCAGCAGGCGAGCATGCAAATAGAGGGGCACTCCCCAGCTCCTGCAGCATCTCGGTCCTCCAGGTCAATCACAAGCAGCAGCAATAACCACGCTGTAATAATCAGTTCCCATCAAACGTAAAATTCACCCACCTCGGGCAGCATCACATCCTCCAGGTCAAAGTCACCAAAGGGGAAGCCGCGCGGCTGCCTGCAGCCAAAGAAAGAACAGCCAGGCAAGCACACACGATGAAGGCTGAGAGCCCGGAGCGCAGCAACAACCGCGGCATAACATGGCGTGCAGGCGGCAAAGCGCGCCAAATAGGGAGCATGGCACACCAGATGGATGGCGTGCGATTCAGGCTGCTCTTGCAGATGGCAAATGACGCAATGCATCGGCCACACAGCCGTGTATCGCGGCAGCCACACAATGGCGGCCGGTTGCGGACGGAAGCGATCCACTCTATTGGTACGGGCAGCAGCTCCGCATGTGCAGCAACAGCAGTCCCAATCGCAGGAAACCCACAGAGCAGAGAGATCAGCATCAGGCGCAGCAGCGGCCTCACCCCTCGAACATTTTCTCCTCCTCCGGCCGCAGCATGGCTGTGGGGCCGCCCATCGCTGCCTGCTGCCTGCAGCCGCTGCCGCTGCTGCGCTAGCTGGCTGCACACACGGGATGGCAGGGAGCAAACGAGCGGCACACATTAGAGGCGGACAGCAGGCGGCAGCAGGCGGCAGCGGTGGCGGCAGCGGCGAGGGCCCGGCGGCTGCGATCGCCAGGCGCCGCAGCACCGCGGCCATCGGCGTATCGATCGCAGCTCGAGCCTTCTGCCGATCCCACGGCCGCTGGGCGCCGCACAAGCCCGCAGGCGGCCGGCATGGCCCGGCCGCTCGAGGGCAGCCCGCGCTCCGCTGCAACCCCAGCAGCTGCACACGCATGCACAGCGCACATCGCGCCGGCTGCAGGCAAGGGAGGCGCCCATCACCCAGAGCGCAGAGCAGGCCAGTGCTCGTGCACCGGCGCTCCTGCACGCCAATCCGAGGCACTCACTCGCTCGCTGCAGGCTGGTGCACTCGGGGCGGCGGGCGGCGCAGGGAAAAGGTGAGGGTGTGCCTGCGGCTGGCTGAGACCTGTGCTTGAAGCCGCTGCTTGCTCGCTGGATCACACAGCGGGCCAGGCGGCGAGTGGGCATCAAATGCGATGTGCATGCCACCGCCGCCACCGCCGCCACGCTGGACGCCGCCGCGAGAGCTCTCGAGCTTGAAAGCTCCCGCATTGGAGCCACGCCCTGGCGTTCCAGCTTTGCAGTGCATCAAGCCACTTGCCACTGCATGCACACGTAAGCTCATCTTGTTGCATGTCAGGGCACAGGAAGCCTGGCGAAGTACAGTTTCGGTGCTATCGGGGCCCATGGAGGTTGGCTGCCCAAGGTTTGCTGCTTCAGCTGGCTGCCCAGGACAGAGTTTGACACCACTGATCACCTCAAAAGTGGCACTGTCGACTTGCATGTGAAGTTACATGGGTGAGCTGCGGGCCTGCACTTTGGGCCGCGGTGTGCCAATGGGCGGCAGGCGCTAAGAGTGCATACAGCAGTGCATATATCTTGTGCGAGGTGAACCAGTCTGTTTCAGGTCAGAGGCAGGGTGTCAAATAAATTGGGCTTGGGCCAGGCAGCGAGAAAAGAGGGCGGGAGCAGAGCAGTGCAAGGAAGGGTGTGCGGTATGGGTTGCATTTGGGATGATACGGGTGTGGTGGCAATGGGGGAAGGGCGAGCAGTAGACCAAGTAGGGTGGAAGCGATCAACGTCAACCGCTGTCCTACAGCAGCAGGGCCAGGGCCAGCGCGGAGAGCAGCGCGGCGGCAAAGGCAGCGGGCGCGCCGGCGGCGGCGCCGCTGGCGGCCGTCTGCGGCACGGTGGGCAGCTCCGCGGGAGCGGAAGAGGGGGCAGGGGCGGGCCAGCCKTACTCATCCAGCTGGGGAGCAGTCTCAGGCTCAACAGCCGGCATGTCGGCGCCGCTGTCGGTGCTGCTGCTCTCCACGCTCTTCATGCCCACGGCGCCCGCGCCGCCCGCCTGGCAGCCCACCTGCAGGTCAAGGTAAAAGCAAGGCAAGCAAGGTGAGGCTCAGCAAAGGCAGGCATGCAAAACGTGCGGCTGCTCGGTGCAGCAGCGCTGAGGACAGCAGCTGTGCACAGGTCGAGCAACACATCCGCATTCCCAGCCAGCGGGTCTCACGTTGAACTTCTCCTTCATCTGGTCCTTGGGGATCGGGTTGCGGATCCAGTCGATCAGCTGGTGCATGGTCACAAACTGCACAGCGCGGGGGTGGCGAGCGGGAGGGCNAGGGGGCAGTCAGACAGCAGCCGCAGTTACACAAGCTTTGCCTCAGCTGGTCAAGCTTGCTCGCCGCCCCAGCCAACTTGCAATCTCCCACTCCCTTACGACTGGGTTGTTTGGGTCCCCCTCAACTCACCCACACATCCTGGTCGGGCTTGTTGAGGGCGTAGTCCATGAACTTCTGCACGTACTTCTGGTTGGCGGTCTGCGTCATCCACGGCATGTGCATGTAGATAGGCACGGGGGCGCGGTTGCCCTCGTACGCCTGCGGGCAGAGGCCGGGGGAGGGAGAGGCAGACATGAGCGTGAGCATCGGCACCCAATGCTGCAGGCTTGGCATGGTAAGCCGGCGCAACAGGGATGGCCATAGCAATCAGCACAGTGCTGGAGCCCCATCCATCCGCAGAGGCTGCCCTGCGCCTGCTTCCCAGCCCGCCTGCCGCTCAGCGAGAGGCTGTAACGACAATGCAACGGGCTGCACACGGGCTGTCTTTGCGCAACCCAAGTTTCCCAGCCCTGCGCACCGCGTCAAAGTTGATCTTGAGCAGCTGGAACACGTCGCCTCCGGGGTCCATGGCATAGGCGTCCATGGGGTAGTTGGAGGTCTGCGAATAAGAGCGAACAAGGCAGGCAGGCAAAGCACGATCAGGGCCAGCAGTGCTTGTGCAGCAGGACAGCATGCCGCCAGGGTGGCTGCAGGAACTAACACAACTGCATCATCCCGGCGGCAGCTGAGCCAGTTGCACACACTGCTGCAAACGCCCCCGCAGCAAGTCTGCGGTGCTCAGGGGTATTGTATGCGCACCTGCAGCACCCAGACGGGCACCTCCCACAGGCCCCGGTACTTCTCGTCCTTGGTGCAGGAGCCGTCAGGACCGGTGGCATCGCAGATCTGTAGGGCAGTAAGACGAGGGCGGCAGGGGCAGGGCGGGTTGGTTTCACGCGGTTTGGCTGCACACCTGCAGGGTGCGTGCCGCAACGCATGCGCATGCTGCTGCTGGCGTCCTGCAGGTGTAGGGACTGCTGCACCCGGACGCGGCGTGTTTTTGACCGACAAAGCCAACAACACAATATAGCAGACCTGGGGGATGCCGTTGTCAAAAGTGTAGGGCCAGAGCCGGTTGCCGCCGTCCTTGGAAGTGGGCCACATGCCGTCCTTGGTCCAGTGCTCGTTGATGGACGAGTCGTACAGGAAGCCAGCCTCCGACTGGACCTGCGGAGAGTGCAAAAATAGGCCAGTGTGCGGATGGTGAACGCTGGTCACCTGGGCCTGCGACGCAACAGCTGCAATGCAGTGCCCATCAAGTGCCCATCCACCTGCGGTGGGGCGCCACCACAAGCACCAACCCAGAGACAACAGAAGGCAGAACATGGTGTCAGCACCCACTGCTGCCAGCCCACCCACCTTGCGGATGCCTGGGTTGGTGATGAGGAAGGGGTTGCGCATGCCCACCATGTCGCTCTCCGGGATGCCGCACGACTCGTTCAGCCACGTGCGCACGCTCACAATCTGGTCTGCTCGGGGAGGAGCAGCGGGCAAGGGGAAGGCATGAAACAACTGGGGACAGCGCGCACTGCTGCATTTCCCAAACCTGCACGCCCTCGGCGTAAATAAGAAGCAGTACAACAGCATTCACATAGTACCCGAGCTGAACCGTCGACATGCAGGTCAGCCCTCTGATGCCCTCCTGTCTGCTGCTCTGCTCACCCTCCTTCTCGGCATTGATCGGGGGGTCCAGGCGAACGTGGTCACGGGTGTGCAGTGCAATCTCGTGGCCCTCCCGCCACAGCTGCTTCACCAGGTTGCAGTACGGCTCGGTGTCGTACTTGATGGTGAACCTGGAATGTTAAATGGCAAGTCAAGACATCAGGAGAGCGGGAGACAACAGCCTGCGGTACGTTGCTCACTGGCAAGCCAGCTGAGCATCCTGTACAGCTCAGAACACTGCAGTGCAGCCGCTCCAGGCTCTACTGAAGCCCAACAGCAGCGGCGGCAGCAGCAGCAGCAGCGCAGTGTTTGCCTCACCAGGTCAGGGGGATGGCGCAGCCGTTGGGGTTCTTGCGGTTGCCCACCGTCTTCTTCACGGCGTCCACGATGGAGGGGATGATGCCGTCGTCGTGCTGCAGNAGGGCATTGGTGNAGTGGCAATGATGAAGGGTCAGGNACATGTGGGCATGACAAGCAAGGCAACGCTGCATTGGAAGGGGCAAGACGGCAATGCCTGGCAATGGAAGAGCAGCCAAGCGTACCGTGTAGAGGATGAACTGCGGCATCTGGTCCTTGGGCAGCGGCGCCTCGTAGCTGGCGCAGCGGCAGTTGTTCTCGGGCTTGCAGCTCGAGGGGTCGCAGTCGTAGTCGGGCTTGAGGGGCAGGGTGCCTGCGGGGAGGCGGTCGGGGCTGATCGATAGACTGCGGCACCCACACCCACACCCAGCTGCGGCGGCGGCGCGGCGCTGCCATTCCCACCCGCCGCGTTCGCCCCGCATTGGCGACTGAAATCGCAGATCTGCGGCCCCAATTGCGAGCGCGGCACGTGCAGGGCGTGGGGGAGGCCGGGCAGGGCCGGCGGCAGCTGGCGGGTGGTTGGGGCAGAGGCCGGCTCACCCGCAGAGGCGCCGATGGCCAGCGCGCAGGCCACCAGGGCCAGCGCCGTGAGCTTCATGGCGTCAGGGACAGGGGGTCCCAGTCGAGGAGGCTGCGGGGGAGGGCGGCAATGACCCGGCAACACGGTTGGCGCCCGCCGCGCGGCTGCTGACCACAGCTAACAATATTGGCAGTCGTGCTCAGCGCTGCCGCACAGCAGCGCTTCCACCGGTCCCCACCACCCATCCATCTCCGCACCTTGGCAACTGCCCACGCAGGGGCGGGCGTTTGGCTGTCTCACACGCTCCTCTGGCCGATGCCCGGTGAAGGGGAACAACGAGGCGAGAAGGAGGGCGAGGCAACACGGCAGAACGGCTCATGAGGGCGGGCCGCCCGCAGCATGGGCAGCACGGCAAGCGTGGGCATCTTGCATCTCAATGAATGAAGGTTGAGTCATCCTTGTGTGGTGGAAGGCCCTGCCATGAGGCCCTCTCCTGAGTGTTGTGCCTGTGGCAAACCACCCACCGCCCCTACGATGCTGTTGCACATCCCTACACTCAACTGGCCCAACCTCTCCCAAGCCAGCTGGTGCACCTGCTCTTTGCAAGGGCATTCGCAACTGAGGCGATTACCCCCATGCACCTGTGCAGTGTTCTTTCCAGCAGGTATTCATCGCGCAGCGCATCGGTACCCATCGCTCAACCACTGCCAAGGGTGCCGCTGCCGCCGCTGCCCATCAGCTCCCTGCATCAAGAGCCGCCGCTGCCACTGCCGCTGCCGCTGCTGCCGCTATCACCGCCGCTGGCATCGCTGCAGGTGCCGCCGGGTGCCAGCAGGAAGAGCAGGCAGCGCAGCCAGCCGTCCTGCAGCGAGGCCAGCACCTGTGTGGCCTGCCCCGCAGGCATCCTGGCCGCATTAGGGTGGGGCCGCTCCTTGCTCAGCTGCGTACGGTAAAGCCGCCCCTCTTGCGCACACTCTCAAGCACGATGTGCTCGCAGTACTCGGCTGGGCTGCAATGCAGGTGGATCCGCCAGCTTGATGTGCTCATAGCAAGCATAGCATGCATCATCTGGACCAGCGGCACAGGTGCAGCTGGGCCATCAAGGGGTGCAGATGCAGTACGTTGGGTTGCATCATGCAGTACGTTGGCAAAGATTCCCCCCGCACTTTGAACGAAACTTGGCCAGGTGCCGCTTGGCAGTGGCGTGGGCAGCAAAACCGGGGGGCAGCTCCAGCCTCCACTTGTCGGACCGCGCAAACGCCTGCAGTGTGCCATGAACAAGTCATTTGCTACCACCAGTTGGCGACTGAGTTGTAGCGGCAGCTGTAGCACGGATGGCGGCGGCAGGCAGGGGCAGCAGGCAGGGTGCACCAAGGCAAGCCGTGCAACAGGGGGAACGCAGCTGCTGCTGAGCCAGCCGTACACCAGCAGCTTTGCAGCAGCATGGTGGCTGCAGGGGCGACACTGCATTGCCCCGGCGCAGCACAAATTCACTGCCCTCCAACCTGCAGGGTGCTGCAGGTTTCGCACAGGGTCGAGCCGCGGCAGGGCAGCAGCTTCATGCTGTAGATTGACACAGGCCCGCCTGGCTGCAGCTCAGCAGTAAACGCAGCGAGCGTCCAGCTCAGCAGCTTCAAGTAGGCCGCACTGCCTGCAGGGCATTCACAATGCAGATGGGTTGGTTCTTTCGGCTAGTGTTGGCAGGAGGTTGGGCTGATGTCTGGCAGTTGTTGGCATGGCTGGCCGATCTTATATCCATTGTCTGGCGCAGTTGGGTGGAAGCACAAACGCTGGTCACTAAGGGAGGGGCCCGCACCTGCCGCTGCCTCGAGGCCCAGCTCATCCAGCAAGTCCGTGCACTGGGTTGGGGCACGGAAGTCGTCGCGGGCGCTGACAAAGAGAAGGGCGTCGGCGGGGAGCATGAGCGCCCACGGGTGCTCCTCTTCAAGAGGCGGCCAACTCAGCAGGGCTTACACCAGTTTGTCCAGCGCCAACCGCGCCCCTGCGCAAGAGCGAGAGAGACAAATGCCATTGATCAGCAACAACTGTGCACAGAGCTTGCTGCCTGAAGGGAATTCTTGAGCTGGCCATGGCTGGGATGGCCGCACAGACGATGCACACCACATGGCCAGCACCTGGCGTATGGGCCAATTTAGCATGGTTAGTTAGACGCTGCCCATGCCCACCTGCAGAGCGGATCTGCTGGATGACCCTGAAGACGGGGAGCAGGCCGCCCGGCAGCCGCGACTGGCCCCACGACTGCAGGGCAGTTGCAAGAGCAGGCGTGCGCTGCTGTTGGAAACCAGCTGCCAGGCAGGCAGGTGCAGTATGACGGTGTCATATGTGCCTCTGGAAGGCTGCTGCTAGAGCAGTCTCACCGGAATTTCCAGAGCGCCGCCCACAAAGGTGGCAAGCCCCAGAGCGAGCGCTCCCAGGGCCTTGCGGCTGCTTGCCCCGCCGTCTTGGAGAGAGGGGAACTGCTCGGCTGCAGCAACCGGAAGAGCAGGCCTGGGTTGTGATGGTCAAGCGGCTGGGCACGTGCACAGCGACACAAGGTGCAGGCATGGCCAGTGGCAGCAAGGAAGCACCGCCGCAGCACGGCAGTGTCGGCGGCGTCGGCGGCACCCAGCTCGCTGCTCACCAAGCTGCCTGGCCTCTTGGATGAACTTGACATGTGGCAGCTCAGACATGCCGTCAGTGTGCCCGGGCATGGACAGACCAGCCAGGAAGCGGCCCAGCGGGGAGCAGCAGCCGGCTGGCCACCCTAATTGGGCACACATGCGCAGCAGGGCGTGCTGCTCCGCCCGGCAGTACTTGTCAGAAAGTTTCGGCACTCCTGCGCTTGCCAGCAGGCGGCGTCGCAAAGTTGGCTAGCAGGGAGCCAGTCATCTCATGCACATGTCATGCTGTTGACTTGACAACATGATGAGGCCCTGTAGCTGCTTACCGACAGCAGAGTTGAGCAGGTCTGCAGCCACGCCTGCGTCGCCCAGCTGGCACACAAGCTTAGCCAGCAAGATCAGGCAGTCAAGCATTTGCACATCACCCATAGGGGCCCCTGCAAAGCAAGCAGGGAGCACTTGTGATGGCATGGAGAGGGGCAAAGATGATGCAGGCGACCAAGCAACCCTTGCACCATAATCGACCCCACAGTTGCTGCAACACGCAAGCAGCANTCGTGCAGAAACGGCCCACCCTTGGCNAACAGCCGCCACAAGCGCGGCCGCAAGCTGCTGCGCTGTGGCCGGTGGCTGCGGGCCCCACAGCGCCCGTGCCTCCTTGTCTGCTGCATACTGCCGCAGCCTGCGGGTGAAGGAGTCCCAATCGTCGCCAGAGGCCATCGCCTCGCCCCAATCGTCCTCAAAGCTGCGGCCGCCGGCGCCAGGCTCAAACTCCTCATGAAGGCGGGCGAGCTCCTTTGCAGAGGAGTCCTCCTGCCAGGCCTCCCATACAGGCAGTGCGGGCGGCTGCGCTCCTGGGGGGTTCTGCACACCGGGGAGGGGCGGGCGATGAGGGGAGCAGGTGGGGCAGGGGTGGGATGGGCATGGGCAGGCGGCGGGTGCTGCACTGCAAGTTGCATCGACCCTGCTTGCATCGCCTGCAGCTTGCTGCTGCTCAGCAATCCTGCGCGAATAGGACGGTGCGCACGCTGCTGTTCGGTCACCCTCGGTCACCCACCAGCATGTTGTGCAGGCGCAGCACTTGGTACGGCAGGTCGCCTGCAGCAGTGACCAGCAAACGCTTGGACCGCGGCCACAGCAGGAGCCCCGTGCTCTGATACCACCTGCGGCAACAACACGTGGTTTGATCAACAGCAGGGCTGTGCATGATCAGCAACAGAATGTGTCCTGAGGCGTTTTGGGATGCTGGCAAACAGCACAGCATGCTACAGCAGCTGCAAGCATTGCCGCCTGTGTTACATCAAGCAGCACTGTACAGCGCACGTGTTCCAGACACATCCTTCGTTTCCTGCAAGTGGCAAAAGGAAGCAGCGGGGCAAGTAAGACGAATGAAAACCATGCTGCCGGCGCGTGTTGCATCTTCCACCGTGCGAAAGACCTGTACATCCAGCCATGCATAAGCACGAACATCAAGCCTGCGCATGGTGAAGCCACTGCGACCAGCTGAGCTCACCTGTGTATTCCTCACACGTCTGCAGCACGTGAGAGTGAAGGCAGGGAGCCGGCAGGTTTATCAGGCTGGTGGGCAGCATGTCCGAGTCGGCAGGCCAAAGGCTGTCGCCACCAGTGCTCGCCGCTGGTCGGGCCGGCGGCCAGAGAGCAGCCGGTGCAGTGCAGACATCCTCACAAGCGTTGCTGCGGCAGCGCGCGACATCAGGCCTGCCCCTTCAGCTGCCCCACTTGCCTGGTCGGCTGGCCAGAAGGCCGCCACCCACTCCTGGCTCTGGGCCACCTCCTCAGGAGCGAAAAATCGTGTTGAATCGGGCATGACGCATGGCAGGCATGGGGCAGCTGCCTGCTCTTCTCCACTGCTTGCCTGCACGGCTGCACGATCAGTGGGCCTCAGCGCCTCCACGCCGCGCGTCCGCAGCGCCTGTTCGGAATACCTGCAAGCGTGGGGGGCAGGAATGCGCAAGGTTGGCAGCGGTAAGAGCATGGGAGAACGAGGGTTTAATGCAGCATGCTTGGGACATGGCAGTTTCACTGTCGACCTTCCCGCCTGCAGATCCGGCACGGAGTGTGCGACACTTGCTGTAGCACTGGCCCTACTGGCCCTACCTGTGGCTCAGCACGAACAGCAGCTTCATGGGAGCGTCCGGATCAGCGGCCCAGTCGCGGGCAAGGTCCGCCAAGCGTGCCGCCTGGGCTGCAGGCCAGACGTGCAAGGATGGGCAGTGGAGTGAGGGGCGGTGGCGAGCTGATGCGCTGGGCATGGCACCACGAGAATGTGTGCTTGGTGACCTTTAGATGGTTTCCGCCAACCCATGCATGCCTCAGCAAGCACCAATCCAGCAGCTTGCACGCGTACACGCAGCACTGCAGCGCACCTCCTGGGATGGTTGGCGGTGGCGGGCCCGCGCCAGCAAATACGAGGTCGTAAATGAGGCAGAGCCGGTGGCCAGCAGTGACCGGCAGGATCTCGTGCTCACAATCTGCTCAAGGAAGGGAGGGAGGCATGGCATGGCATGAGCTTGGGCATGATAGGGGAAGGCATGGCATGGCATGGTAGGGCTGCAGCAGGGCAGCGGCATGGCAAGGCAAGGCATGGCATTGCACGGCAGCGGGATGGCATGGCATGGCATGGCATGGCATGGCATGACATGGCATGCACGGCATGGCTAGAAACAACATCACAGGGTGTGCCATGGCAGACCACTCCACACCTGCGTAGAAGGCTGCGAAGCAGGATGCTTTGGCATTTCGTGCTGCCATGTCCACCGCCACCTCGTTGCCGCCATGGCGCACCACCAGCTGGCCGCCCTGCAGACATGTCAGGGTGCACGAGGTTGCATGGGAGCACGGGTAAATGTAAACCGGCGCGGGCCCGCTCTGCGGCAGGCCATGCTTTGGTACTGGACTGCGGCGATTGGCGGCAGGGAAGTCGGGCGGGCACCGCCTGCCGCCACATGCCGCCGCCATGCCGCCATGTTGCCATCCCCCACGCACCTCGTAGGCTGACGGCAGCAGGATGGTGAGCGTGCCAAACACGCCGGGGCCGCCCTTGGGGCTGTCGCGGTGCGGCTTGAAGTGGCTGCCTGGCTCGTACAGCAGCAGCTTGTAGAGCTGTGCGTCCACCTCTGCAGGCAATGCACGTGCATGGCGGGTGAGCGGCCAGCTGGCTGGCCAGGCTCACTGCCATGGCACTGCCATGGCACATGCAAACCCTAAGCAGCGGCCACCCAGGCTCCCTTGACACGTGCAAACCCTAACTAGTTGCTCCTGCCGCGCCGCCAGGGCGGCCCCACCTGTGTCATGGTGGATGCCCAGTCCTGCCTTGGAGCGGCGCACAGCCTCCGGCACAACCTCATCCTCCCAGCCTGCCAAGTCACACGGACGCCACGAACCTCAGCGGCCAGCCGGCAGGCACGTGTGCAGACGCAGAAGCTCACTAGCTGATCAGCGGCCAGCCGGCAGGCACCTNCGTCTCATGCATGCCGCCCATGCCGCTTACGGGGGTTGGTCAGCTGGAAAGCAGACGGGTCCAGCTGCCAGGTGTGCCGCACTGCCGTGTCGGTGACCGTTGCCTCGCCCTGGCCGAATGGCGCAAGCGAGCACACGGCTTTCAATGCTGCTGCCTGGTCTTCCTGCAGCGGCAGCGCAATGCGGCCGCCCGCTGCCGACACCTCCAGGCCTGGGTTGGTGCGGGTCAGGGGGCTGGAGCAAACGAATGTGGTGGGCGCGTCAGCTGCCGCCGCATCGGCGTCTGCGTGGCCTGCAGTGTCGAGCAGGGCGCACAGCCTCTCGCCCAGGCTGGGCGCTGCCATCCTGCTGCCTGGAGGGTGGGCCAAGGGCGTCTCGGCCTTGGTTTCAGGCGACAGCTGCCCTTTAGGCCGTCTGCGAGGGCTTGTTGTCCTCCTGGCTGTGATTGAACGCCATACTGCTCAACCGAACAGCAGCAATGATGGAAGGAGCACTTGGGGCGGCAGCACCGCTGCTGCGGCGCTGCGGCTGCATGAAGGGGCAGCCTGCTCTGCTCTTACCTTGATCCATACCTCACCGGGATGCATGCCTTCTGATCTGGCTCTGCCCTGCATCACCTGCAATAGCACCGTCGCTGCCCCACTTCAAAGGGCTGCCTGCTGGGGCTGCAGCTCAAAAGCTGTGGCCATGGAGCCACGCAGCCCTGCAGCCTGAGTGAGGCCCTGGCGGCCCAGCTGCAGGCTGGCAGCTTCACCCGGCTTGTGGCCTCCCTGATCAGGCTGAGAGGCTGCTGCTGGAGTGCGATGGCCTGCTGGAGCTCGCTGATCAGCTGAAGGATGCCAAGATGGGAGCCGCGCAGCGTCAGGGGCTTGCCAGGTTTGAGCGGCGGGGGCGAGCGGCAGGGCGAGCGGCGGGGCCTCGAGCGCTGCGTCGGTGCCGGCTGGGTGCCCACACAGCTTCCTTGTCACCTCCCTGTCTACCTGCACCCTTTCGCATCGATTTTGCCGCGCTGTGCACACAGCTGGCTGCGCTGGACAGGCAGCTGCAGGGCCCGCTGGGAAGCCGGGGCACCGCCATGCAGGCGGCCGGCCTCCAGCTGTCGGCGGGCTGCCGCGTGCTGTCTGCCGCATGCCAGTCGGCAGCAAGGGCGTGCCGCTTTGATGCCGCCACCATCACTGAATGCTCAGCGGCGGCTGTGCTGCTTGTGGGGAGCGGGCGGCGGCACTTGGAGGCACAGCTGCGAGGCGCCTCGGCCCTGACCGTTCACCCACTGCTGCTGCACTCCTCCCACACATCCATGGCTCGATACTTTGGCCTGCTCACGGACCTGCTTGGCCTGCAGCAGGGGAATGATGCCTGCTTGGCGGCGTTTGCTCGCAGTGCGCTGCCGGCCAAGCAGCTTCTGCCGTGGCTGCTGGTGGCTACGCGCCTGCTCGCAGTCCTTGCATCGCCCCACACACCAGGTGTGCCACATGCGAAACTAAGCTGCGTTTCTGATGCTGACTAGCACAGGATGAGCAAAGCGCTGGCTGTTTGTCACCAGCATCCCATTCCGCACATGTGCTCATGTGCCTTCACCAGCTCAGCTGCCCTCACTGGCACCTTCAGAGGAATTCCAGCAACAAGCTGGACGCCCTGTTTGGCGGCCACAGCATGATCTGCGCAGCAGCGCTGGTCGAAAAGCACTTCCGTGCCCACCAGGTGGCTGTTTCAAAGGACACCCAGCTGCAGGTGTGCCTTCCAGCCTTTGGTCAGTTACTCATGCAGCCTTTGGTCCGTTCCTCATGCGGCATGCTGCCTGCCCCATGGATGCACATGGACTGCCGCCTGTCGCCCTTCACCCATCGTGCTTTGATCTACAGATGCCCTCTCCTCCGTGCAGGATGCTCTGATTCAGCAGCTGTGGGTCTCTTTGGAGCATGCCCTGAGCTGGACTTGAGGGGGCGGCTGCACAATCAACCACCAGCACCCCAGCCACCATGAGTGGCAGCGGCAGCGGGGAGCGCCCGCTCCTATGGTCCCTGCTCAGCTACACGATGCGTGCGCCGTCGTCAGTGTCCCTCAAGCCCCACCTGGTGCAGCTTGCAGAGGCGGCAGCAGCACGTGGCCAGCGCGGTGCATCCTGGCCGCCGCTGCAGCTGGCGGCGCGGGCGGTGCGGCTGGTACCGCTCGAATTGCCACGCTCTCGGTCCGGCGTCGGCGCCGGCCTGAATGCCGACAACTTTCGGCTGCTGCACCTGGCCTCTCTGGGCATGCGGTCCCTCCTGTGCAAGGCCCACCCTAGCAAGGCAGACTCAGGGCTGCTGGCGCTGCCGCTGGCGGCCAAGGCGGCTGCTATGCTGCGCCTGCTGGCTGCGGCGGAGGGGCCGCTGGCGCGTGGCCGGCTGCCCATCAGCCCTGAAGAGCTTGCATCGGCCTGCCACCAGCTGGCGGCCGTGTTTGAGAAGCCTTGCAGCATCGCCGCCATTGACAGCCCAGAGCTCCTGCTGCAGTGGGGGGAGGCGCTGCACACAGGCCTGGGCCTGCTGCGCGAACTGGCTTGCCGGCCCCAGCCGGCGGCAGCTGCCTTCCGCCGGCCAGGCCCCGACATTGCTGGCACAGACTATGTCCCTCCCTCACTAGCCAACCTGGCTGGCCAGCTGGCGCTTGCCTGGCAGAGCAGCTTCTATATTTTCGGCCAGCTCGACTGCCCATTTGTGCACAGCCAGCCCGGCAGGGCGGCGCTTGCCGGCAGCCCTGCGACCCTGCGCCGTGCAGCACGCATGCTGCAGCAGCTGCACACTCTGGGCTGCGCGGCAGTGCACTGGGCTGCAGCTGGTGTGCCAGCGGGGCTGGTGGAGCTCGACCTTCTGTGCTCGGGCCTGCAGAGTCTGCACGATGCTGCTGCTGCTGCGCTGGAGACGCGTGCCCAGCCCGGCGAAGTATGCAGGTGCGGGAGCTGCAGTGCATGGGCACTGCATGCACGTCTGGCGATCCTGGCTTTGCCCTCAAGCTGCGTATGCTATGCTCTCCGACTTGCATTTGCCAATTCACGCGTTTCGCTTACCCATTTCCGTTCCCACGCTGCAGGCCCCTGCAATCCCTGCATGCCGCCCACCTGGAGGCCATGGTGGTGACCGTCCAGCTGCCCCCGCCTCTCGGCTCGGCCAGGGGGTGGGCAGCTGGACAGCGCAGGCGGCCCAAGAGCTCGCTCGCGCAGCCAGGGCTGCCCCAGCTGAGGCAGCAGCCAGCCCTGCTGTGGCCGCTGCGCTCAGCAATGCAGCGACCGCACTGTCGCAGGTACGGGCACCTTGCAATTGCCTGCCGTGGGTCATATTTTGCCCAACAGCCAGCTCGTTTGACCCCAGCCAACCTGCCTGCCTGCCTGCCCCGCGGAAATGCTTCCTCGCTGAATTTCCCTGTCGGTGCTCCCTCAACTGCTGCAGGCGTTGCAGCTGGCGCAGGCTGCCGGTGGCTGCTTGGCTGCCCTCGCAAACTTTGCTACAGCAGCAGCCTCTGAGCTGGGCAGCTCAGATACCGACTTGCAGCGGCAGCTGGCTCAGGCTGCTGATGCCCTGCTGGGTCTCTTTCCCGAGGGCCCCAACCCCCCAGCATTTGCCCAGTACACAGGCACACCTGCTGCACGGGTGCTGCAGTATGTCAGCTGTGAGACCCCTGCCCCTGGCACAGCCGCTGGTCGCTGCTCTGGATGCCTACTGGTCTCTGCCGCAGCAGGCTGCAGCAGCCCGGCTGGAGCTGGGGCTGGCTGTGGCCACCCGGCCGGTCTGCGCCAACCTGCGCTGTCCTAACATCGAGGCGGCTGCGAGCGGCCAGCGCGGCAAGCGATGTGCGTCATGCGTGGCCGTGCGCTGGTGCTCAATGGCCTGTGCCAGGGCTGGCTGGCGGGCACAGACAGGTCCCCACAAGCTGGCCTGCCCCCTGCTGGCCAGCGCCGGTGCTGCAAAGGACCAGGCTGACGAGCCTGCAGCTTGAACGAAAAACACATGTGCAGCCAGTATGCGCAATCATTGTCCTCCTGGCATTGCCCACAGCTGTGCCTGCCTCCTGATGTTTGCTCTGCTTGCATGGACAGCTGTTTGCCAGCCAACCTCCTCATGTAAAGCTTCCGTGTTTGCGTTCAATCCATGCATAGTTACAGCTCTCGATGCAGCACGACTCCACTCTCAAGAAATGCGCGCCTGGCCAAAGCGCTGGCGCAGCTGGGACAGCTGGGACAGGTCGTCGCTGCCGCGGCGCCCGCCGCCGCCGCGCAGCATTGGCGCCTCTGCATCCTCACTTAGCACGCTTCCAAAGCCGCCGCTGCCACCGCCACCTCGCATCAGTTCCTCTGCATCAACATCGAGCTCCATGTCTTGCTCGTCCTCGCTGCTGCCGCCGCCCGCCAGCTCAGCACGCAGCGCCCTCGTTTCAGCGTCGTCATCGGCAGCCATCGTCGCCGCCCGGCGCCAGCGCGCGTCCCMGCCGCTGCCGCCGCSCCCGCCGCGCCCACCGTGTGCCTGCTTGGCGCCACGGCCGGCCAGCTGCAGCCCCTCTGGCGCCTCCTTTCGCTTGGCCTTCATCTTCTGTCGGTGCCGCGCCTCCTGCGGGAAGAAAAGCGGGAGAGCGGGAGGAAGAGATGAGGGGCGATGTTGACAGGCGTGGATTGNTGTCTGGCTTCCGTCCAGCGCCTCGGCTGCCTGTGCCGCCCCGGCCCCTGCCGCCGCCGCTGTCTTCCATCTCGCTGCCGCTGCTGCCGCCGCCGTAGGGGCGGTGGCGCTGCCGTGCGGTGGCCCCTTTTGTCAGCGGGTTCTGCAGCAAATGGGGCGTGAATAATGGAAGCTTAAGAGAGCAGCTAGAGCGATGACCAGCGAACCGACATGATGTGATCTTTGACGTGCGCTCACCAGCACGTGCATGTCCATGTTCCGTTTCACAAGAGCTGCAACATCTGCTGCTTGTCTGGTACAACTTGGAATAAGGGCAGGCATGCTTTGAGCGGCTGCACATTCAGATCCAGTCCAACTCACACCAGTCCTGCAGTACGCAAATCACAACCGCCCCTACCTGCAGCAGTCGCTCAAACTCGCGCAGGCGAGGGTCGCCAGCTGGCCCGCCGCGCCCGCCCAAGCCCAGACCAAAGTCTGAGGCGTCGCCGCCGCCGCGCCGAGCGCGCGCTTTGGCCAGCACCACAACTGCCACGCCCACCATGGCCAGCGGCTGCAGCACCTGCACAGGGAGAGGTCGTTGGGGATTGCGTTAAGTGCATGCTGCCTGCGGGACGGTATGGTGCAGGTCGCATGTGCCACACACAGCACGACCGTAGGTTTGGCTGACCACAGTGTGGATTCTGCAACACGGCACATAGCAGGCATGCAAACGCCTAAGACTGCAAACAATGCAACTGCCCATCGGCCTACCTGCATCCACGCCAGGGCCCCCTGATTTGGCTGGCGCAGCGCCTGGTGTGGAAAGGCGGCTTGATAGATGGCAAGCACTGTGGCATTCAGCATGAATGCCACGTGCCGGCCCTGCCTGCTGGCCACCAGCAGCGGCGCCGGCGCCGGTTGCGCGCCTTGCACTGCTGCCGCTGGGGCAACCCCAAAGCGCTGTGCAAGGGCTGTCAGTGGCTGGCGCAGCAGCAGGCGGGGAGGGCTGCGGGGTGCGGCGGTCACGTTCCAAACTGCCAGCTGGCCGCCGGCAGCCATGAGGAGGTAGCCTGGAAGGACCGCCAGCTGCACCGCCTGCTGCGGCTGCTGCTGGGATTCGCTGCTGCTGGCGGTGCCGCCGCCACTGTTGCTGCCGCTGCTCGGCTGTTGGACGGGGAGGAGGTCTGCAGGTAGCGGCGCCCAGCTGCGGACCGTGCAGCCGGACTGTGTGCCTCGTTCGCCGCCCACGATCAGGGCCAGCAAGCTGCCATTGGTTGCCACAGCGTAGGCTCGGTTTGGGTGCTGCCCGTCAAAGGCAGCCGCCACAATGCTGCTGCCACCCAGGCCCCTGCAGCTCTTGAACGCTGGTGACTGCACACTGCCTGCTGCCGACCCCGCCTCTTCCTCTGGCACTTCCGCTTTCTGCGACTGCTGGCCAGCTCCAGCGGACTCGTGCGGTGCTGTTGCCGCTGGCAGGCTGAGCTGCTGGCTGGCTGTGCCGCTGCTGCCCAGAACAGCCGCTGTGTTGCCTGACGGGCGAACGGCTGTCGGCACCTGCTCCAGGTTCGCACGCCGCACAACCCGCACTGCAGGCAAAGGGAGGGGGAAGCAGATGCTTGGGCTTGGGAGGGCGCAGTGGCACGCACTGACAATTTTGGTTGGCACCGCAGCTGTGAGCAGCATCGGCATGCTGCGCGCGGCGAGTGCAGAAGTAGCACTTGCACAGGTGAACTCACCGCCCAGGCCTGTGGGCCCGCCGTGCTTCAGCACCGCCAGCCGCCCATACCCGTCTGCTGCCACAATGGTGGCTGCTGCCATGCCGCCCCGCGCCACGCTGTGCACCGACATGATTGGCGCACAGCCAGGCGATGCCGCACACGCTTGTGGGCCGCCGCTGCCCGCCCCACTGCCATCGCTGCTGCGACCGCAGGCAGCGGCAGCAGGGGTGCCGCACAGCAGGGCCTCTGGCTGAAAGGCCTCCAGCAGCGAAACGCTGGGCAGCTGGCCGTCTGCAGCTGCATCCTCCCAGCCGCTGCCGGTGCGCCGCTGGGCGCCAGACTGGGCCAGCAGTGTGTGCAAGCGGAGCTCGCCGTTGGCATGCCCCGTCAGCAGCACAGTCGTGTTGTGCACCAAGCGGTATGAACCGAGCGCAATCACCGGAGAGGCCGTGCCTGCGAGTTGAGAGGCAAGGTGGGGCATGGAACGATGGGGCGTGGGGCAAGCTGTGCTACAGCTCAAGCAGGGGACTTCAAGCCAGGCCTTTGCATGGAAAGCCTGCTGGTCATTTTCAACCTCAGCAAACGCTGGCCGACATGAACAAGCAGCACATGATGTGATGGCATGCGCCGCCCACCTGTGTGGTGCTGCGCCACAAGCTGACCGTCCGTGGACAGCAGGAGCAGGCTGCCGGCATCATCGCCCACAGCTAGCAGGCCACCAGCCGCTTCGTTGCGGCCATGCTGCTGTGGCAGGAAGTGCAGCGCGGCGGCGGGCCCCCCCAGCCGCAGCACCGCCAGCGGCTCTGTGTAGTCGCTCCAAGCTGCCGTGCGGCGGTATATTGTTGTGATGCCAGGCAGGCCGCCAGGATCAGGGCAGCCTGCAGGGAGGGGGAGACGATGGCTGGGCGGTGGGCAGCTGGCGGCAGGAAGCGGCGGCGGCGGCAGGGTGCCATGGGGAGCGGCCGATCGGCGAGTGGATCGACGCAAACGGACCTGCTCCTAGGCAGCCGGCATGCACGCCATGCGTCGAGAGGGCCAGGAGCGAGGCGAGCAGCAACCAAGCCGCGCAGGCACAGGCCCTGGCCCCGCATGGCCGCAGTAGGTGCATTCTATGTGATATGAATCGCGCAGCACAATCACGATCGGGGGCAGCCCGGTGCCAATGCAGGCGCACCTTCCCATGCAGGCGGCGGGTGCCTCTCTGGGCCAGCCCCCGCCCCCCCTGGTCTGCGATCACGCAGTCCAACGTTTACCTGCTGAGCTCTGGAACCGGGTCCAGGCGCTGAGGAGGTCAAGCAAGTCTCCGCTCTTGCGTTCGCTGGCCCTGCGGTGCTCGCAACCGATCGGGTAGCTCCTGCAGCCAGCCAGCAGCTCATCCGGCACCCAGAGCCAAAGGCAGCGGCGGGAAGCCCTCCAGCTCGCGCCTTTACACCGCTGTCCAGGTGCGAGTTCGATTGCAGCACCCGGTGGCAGCCGTGGACCCGCCCGCCACTCGCCTGCCCGGCCAGCCGCTGCCCCCGCTGGCGCCGCCGCCTGCAAGTGCGGTTCCCAGCTCGCCCCCTGCGACAGGATGGCGGCGCCCTTTGTGGAGCAGCTCGTGCAGAGCAAGCTGGTGCTGCTGGGGGAGATGGGCTCCGGCAAGACCAGCCTGGTGCAGCGGTTTGTGAGGGGGCAGTACTTTGAGAACCAGGTGAGGCCGGGAGCGGTTTGCCAGGGCGGTCGGCTGCCATGTTTGCTTGTCGGCTGTGTGGGACCAGACTGCTTGCAATGCAACTGCTGACAGTTGCCTGCTGCATGCCCAGCTGGCGATCGGCTGCTGGCTCATGGGCAAAGCAACATGATGCTGTGCGGCTGCCACCCAGCAGTTCTGCACACCATTGCTGCACTTGCTGATCCGCGCTTGCCAACCCACGCCTGCCCTGTCGCCAGGAGTCCACCATCGGTGCCTCGTTCTTCACCAAGACGCTGCCTGAGAAGCACGTCAAGTTTGAGATTTGGTGCGCAGCGCAGAGGCAGCAGCCAGCAAGCTGAGGACAGCCAGCTGACACCCACGTGCATCTGCCTGTGGCCCCCGCCGGTCAGTCAAGGCTTGCCACCACGCGGATGGTATCCCCTCGCACTGCTGACAGGCCTGCTTCTGCTGCCACGATCATGTTGCAGGGATACCGCGGGACAGGAGCGGTACCACAGCCTGGCCCCCATGTACTACCGGGGGGCGGCGGCAGCCATTGTGGTGTTTGACATCACGCACCCCGCCTCCTTTGAGCGCGCCAAGAAGTGAGGGCATGGGTTTTGGGGCAGTTTAGGGGGCCTGCTGCCGAGAAGCTAGGGGACATGGTGTGACGCAGCCGGGGGCATCTGTTGGAGCAGCTGGGGAGGCGTGCTTCAGGCACCCGGCCACAGCGGGGGCAAGCAGCCATCAGACCAGCAAATGACTGTTGTGGGATGCTGATGCTCTGGGCTGCAAGCACTGCTTGGTTCGCGGCTCCCAGACCCGTGGCTGTTTCGGGTTCTCCATGAGTGTCTAATCTGCCCTTGTGCCGCCTATCCTGCGCCTCGGCCCGCCCCCGCAGGTGGGTGTGGGAGCTGCGGCAGAATGTGGCCAACCCTGGCCTCATCATTGCGCTGGTTGGCAACAAGGTGCGGCGCAGTGGAAGCATGAGGTGCACGTGCATCTGCCCACAGCAGGACAGCAGAGTGCGCCGCTGTGCTGCGATGCAGCCTCCACCTGCACATTCCTGGCTGCCGCTTCGGCTGCTGCTTTGGGTTGCATTGACTGCCACTTTGGGCTCCCGCGAGGCTCATTTAACTACCTTGATGAGTTATCTGTCTTGGCAGGTGGACCTGGCTGATGAGTCGCGGGCGGTGCCAGAGGCGGATGCTCGCGCGTATGCAGGTGCGCCGCTGCCGCTGCTTGATGCTCTGTTGCTTTTTCCGCGGCTGGTGTGCAGCTGCTGCTTTCATATACCGCTGCATGGGGCGGTGTGTCGATGCATGTCGCCAGAGCAGCTGGTGTTCTGCAGCGTCCAGCACACCACCCCGCTGTCGCGCTTCGATGCTGTTCCTCCACATAGTTCTACCCGCTCCTGCGCTGCAGCCGAGACGGGCCTCCTTTACTTTGAGACGAGCGCCAAGACCAACATCAACGTGACGCAGCTGTTCGAGGAGGTGGCCGACAAGTGAGCAGGGCGGTGGCACTTGTAGTTGTCTGCTCGTCTTGGGTTGCGCCTTTGCTGCACGAGCGGCACCAGTTGCTACGCCGCTCCGATCCAAGACAGTTTNCCAAGACAGTGAGAGTGCTCGTACTGCTGCAGGCTGCTGCATGGCGGTGGTTTGGCGGCACGCAGCGGTGTGCTGTGCCACAGTTCTGATGCTCTGCACCGCATTCCTTGCCTTGCGCGCAGGCTGCCCAAGGCGGCGGCGCCGCAGCAGCCGGCGGGCGGCATCCAACTGAGCGAGCAGCCAACGCCTGCTCCCCGCAAGGCAGCCGCCTGCTGCTCGTGAGCTCACTCATCTGCTGAGCCTGCTGTGCAGCCTGCTGGCAGCCTGGCAGACCCTCCGGGCACGGCGCTGCTGCTGCCCGGGCACGCAATCGCACAGATAATGCCTCCCCCCTCTGACGCTGCTGGCGCGGACGCCCCCGCCGCTGTACCATCTGCAATGCTGCAACTGTTTCTCCCTCCGCTGCATGCTGCGTGTAAAGTAGCACCTTCGCACCTGCTCCGTTACCTTGCTGCGAATATTGAATGTTTGCTTTGGGCATCCTCCATCAGCTGTAAACAGCTTGTGCTCACGCTGGGCCGGCGGCAGCACCGCAGCGCGTGGATGATCCCCATCCTGTTGCTGGGAATGCCGTTATCCCGCTGCGCTGCGTTACTGAGCTACATCCCGACCTCCCGGAAAGTGCGCCAGCGCACCGCACGCTAGGGCCGCGCAGGGTTGCGGCAGCCGCGTGCCGCCGGCGTGCAGGGCCACCCCCGGCAGCCCAACCCACCCATCCCGGCGCGGCATTGTCGGCCGCCAACCTAGGGGGCGCCGACAAGAGTGGCGACGGCCCGGCGGCGGCGGCCCCGGCAGACGCCGTCAAGGCAGCGCCCCGGCAGCCATGGCACAGGAAGCGCAGCTGCCCACTGTCCACCTGCAGCAGCCCGTGCAGCCAGTCCTAGGTGCAGCAGCAGGCCAGGATGCTGCAGCAGCTGCCGCGGGGGCAGCAGCAGCAGTGCAGGGGCACCCACATGCAGTTGGTCACGCCCCAGGCTCACTAGTGGTGGCAGGCACTGTGCAGATGCCTGCAGTCGTCACAGGGCACAGCTACCAGCAGCAGCTTATGAACGGGATGCCAGTGCTGGGCCAGCCAGCCACGGCGGCAGCACTGCAGCACCCCATGCAGCCCGTCCTGCTGTGGCCGCAGCAGATGCAGCCTGCGATGCTTTGGCCGCAGATGCCCGCCCCGCAGGCGACTGCCCTAGGCCTGCCAGCCGTGCCAGCCCCACAGCCAGGATTTGTGCCGCCATCAACCGCCCTGGCCAGCCCAGCGGAAGCTGCTGCTGCGGCGGCGGCGGCGGCGGCGGCGGCGGCGGCAGCAGCCGTGGCCGCACCAGCNATGGCTGCCTGCACCTGAGTCGCTGCGGAGGGTGGCTGCATCCCAAACGCTGCCACCACGTCGGGTGGCAGGGCAAACGCGGCAGCCACGTCTGGCGGGAGGCCAGCAGGGAATGCCTGCGGTGCCGCTGTCACTGCCGCCACCACCTCTGGAGGGGGCGCCGCCAGAGCCGCCTGCACCGGCAGCACTGGCTGCACAAGCGGCTGCAGCTTGCCTTGCACCACCTCGCCTGCAAGGGCAGTTGCCGAGAACCAAGGGTGTCAGAAAGATGGTCTGAGCAGCAGAGGCAGAGATGCCGCAGCTGCACAGCTGGTCTGCAAGGAGGTGCATGTGACCCAGGGCCGCATACGCATGCAGACGGGCCATTGAGTGAATCCCTCACTTAAGCTGGGAGTGAGCTCCACCGAACCCGCCCGCATGCTGCCGCCCTTGGACATGCGGCTGGCCTTGGCACCACCCGGCGCCGCTGCGGCGCTGCCCGAGGGCCGCTTGCGCTTGCTGCCGCGGCTGGCACTGGGTGCCAGCGCCGGCACGCCATCGCTGCTGCTGCGCCCATCGGACTGGCTGAGGCTGGCCTCTCCACCCGGCTGCGCCACCGTTGCCTCTGGCACCTGGCTGCACTGCCGCTGGTGCTGCACTGCCGCACAGGCCATCAGGACCTTGTGGCAGCGGCGGCACTCCAACAGCTGCGCCGGCAGGGGGGGCGGCGGCAGCGGCSGNGCCCGCGCTGGCGGCGGCGGCGAGGATCAGGAGCTGCAGCAGCTCAGCGTGCGGGCACGCAGCACGCCCAGCGTGGCCGCTGCGCTGGCCGCCAAGCTGGCGCCAAATGTGAAGCTGANCGGGGCGCGCTCCGTGGGCGCCATGTGGCAGACCTGGGTGAGACTGGCACTCTTTGTGACAAAGCCTCTGGGTGAAGCTCTGCAGAGTGGGCTGTCCAAATGTGGGACCAAGGAGCGCCTCTGTGAGTTGCGTTGGCCTTCTGGTTTCGGTGGCATGCAGCGTACTTGGTGCCGGCCCCCTTGCTGCCCACTCATTGCTGCCCTCGCCCTTGGTGCCTGCCTGCCTGCTGCGCAGGTGCACCACGACGGCCAGTCCAAGTTTGTGGGGCGGCTGTCTCGCCAAGCGGCGGCCGTGGGGGCCGACATTGTGACCATCTGGCAGCAGCAGTGCGTGGCGTCCAAGGTGGCGCAACGAGTGAGCAGGGCTGGAGGAATGGGGCAGGTGGCCCGGGCTGTTGAGGTGCCTGCGTGCCTGTTGAGGTGGGCGCGCACAAGCTCGGCTCAACGGCAGGCGAGCTTGCCTGGGGATTGGTTCCTTGCTGCTCGCTCGCCGTGCGCAGCAGCGCTTCACGCCGCGGCTTCTCTGGCCACCCGACCCAACAGGCCCAACGTGACCTCATGCCTGCGCAGCTTCTCTGCCATCTCCCTACATGCTCACTCCGTCCCTGGTGTCGTTTCCAATGCTGCAGGACCGCTCGCTCAACGTGCCCAGCGCCAACTATTCAGCCGACGATGCGCTCATGTCTCAGCTGCGGCAGCTGCAGAGCGCAGCAGAGGTGCAGCAGTTCCTGGAGACCCTGCTGCACGCGCCCAAGGCGCAGCCCAAGCGAGCGGCGCAGGCGGAAGAGGGGGAAGAAGATGAGGCTGAGTGAGGGTGTGCCGCATGCACTGCTCACTCAGGGAATGAATGCTTGTAGCGGCCACAACTGCACTGATGCCACGCGCCGCTTGCTGGGGCCTGCGGCTGGGGCCAAGACACCTGACTTTGCACTGCTTGCGCTGGGGCTGTGCTGTGCCGCCTGACCTGTAAAGCTTGCCACGCATGAGATGCGAACAACTGCCGAGTGCGTGGCAGGGATTGGTGAAGCGGGGCCTGGCCCACAGACTGATGGTGAGGAGAGCAGCATGGCAGGCGGCAACAGCAGTAGCAGATTCGGCCTGTGTAACTTAGGGCAGTCCAGGCACACCCAGCATTGCCTTGCCTTCAGCATGCACTGCCATCATCCAGTTCACTTGGTAAGGTTGCATTGCACTGCTCTCCCATCTCTGCTCAGCTGACCGTGAGGTGCCAACATGGTGCTGCCTGATTTGCAGCAAGCGGCTGCTGGGGATGAGCCCCAAAAAGTTGCAAACCATATGCAAGCATGTTGTGCTACACGCCCAGGGCAACAGTGGGCATGCTCGCATGAATAAATAGGCATTCTTTCTTGCAGCCAGGTTCAGCCATCCGCTGCTCCTGCTGCCGCCTGCTGAGCCGCCTTGCGCGCCCGCCGCTCCTCGCCCAACAGCTTGCATATTCGCCGGTGCCCGCCCTGCCGCCAGTCGGCATGCGAGCAGGCCGTGCCGCAGTACCAAACCGTGAAGCAGGCACTGCAGCAGGAGTGGAAAGAGAAGCAGCCAGGGGTTCAGTGCAGCTGCCAGGGCGAACCTGCCACGTGCACCGCATCTGGCATGGGCAGCAGAGGGCACACGGCAAGCACCTCACCGCAAGCATTGCTGCACTCCCCTGCCCACCTGCACCGCATGCTGCCCTCTCCCTGCCCCGCCGCCGGTCCGCCGCCAGCCTGCAGGTTGGAGCAGCACAGGTAGGCGCAGCCGCGCCCCGCCGCCGCACGTGCCAGCTCAAGCTGCCTGGTCTGCGCCAGCTCGGGCAGCGCTTGGTGCCGCTTCACAACTGCTGCTGCCCGCTCAGCGGCAGGCAGCACCTCCTGCAGCCACCGTGCCCGCTCAATGGCTGGAGATGCTGCATCCGTGGCTGGCGCACTGGCCTGCTGCGCAATCAGTTGGTCAGCAGCCTGGGCCGCTTCCTCCGCCAGATCAGCTGGGATGGCGCCGCCCGCTGTGCCGTCGCCAATCTGGGTGCTGGCCGACACAAGGTGTGAAACCACTAGGCTGCAGCTGTCCACCAGGGCGGCAACCTGCAGCAGGTAGCAAATGGCGGAAGCCACGCTGTGTCACAATAGCTATCGGGTAGCCGCCAGCAGACGGCTGCAGGGCAATGTCGGCTGCTCTGCAATGGAATGCAGTACAGGTCAGGAGTCGGATGGGGAGGGCCGGCTACCCACCTGCTCCACCTCCGCTTCCCCTCCCCCCACNTGCGAGCCGCCCTGCACAGTCGGCCGCCAAGTGCAGCATCCCGCTGCAGGCAAAGGAGCAGGTCAGGCCGCCGCCGCTGCTGGCGCCTGATGCCAACTTGAGCAGCAAGCTGGCCAGTGCGGGCAGCTGTGCATGGTCCTGCATGGCCGAGGAAGCAAGACCGCGGCGAGCGGAGTTGGTGCAATATGCAGGCCCAGGCACGCACTGCGACGCTCAACGCCCAGCTGAAACATCCGAAGCTGTGGAGGCCACTAGGCTCCAAGACACGCACCTGGGCTAGTGGCGCTAGGATGGTGTGGGCGGGCTGCAGAAACCCTGCAACCACCATGCCTGGGCACGCGTCCGCCATTCGCAGCAGCGAGGCAGTCACAGACTCTGCGGCCCGCTGCAGTGCGCCGCTGCGCTCGCTGTCTTCCTCTGCGGCTGCAGCGCCTGCCGCCAGCTCTAGCGCTGCCCAGTGGGTGGCGCAGAGGGTGCGGGCGTGTATGGTGGCAACCGGTTGGACCCTGCGCAGGGAAACCAAGCAGTCAGTGCCATTCCTGTGGCACAAGCGTGCGCAGCACAACAAGGGCTGAGGACAGTCACACGCAGCTGTGGCAGCAGCAGCATGCCTCAAAATGCAGCTTACCCGTCAGCGGGCAGCCCAAGCTGCACTGCTGCCCTGCAAGACATTTCTGCCGCTTCCAGCAGGTTGTCCCACGCGACTGCGTTAGGCACAACCCCGCCGCTGCTCAGGTAATGGATGAGGCGGCACAGCTGTGTGTGCAGCAGAGCAGCATCCGCAGCCAGGCTTGCAATGGCCAAAGTCCCGCTGCCTGCTGCACTGCTGCTTGCTGCCCCGCTGCCTGCTGCCCCACTGCTGCCTGCTGCCCAGCAGCCTGCTGCCCCGCTGCGGCCTGCCTCGCTGCCACTGTCTGCCGCGCTGCTGTCGGCCTCTCTGCCGCTGCCTGTCCCGCCGTCGCTGCCGGCTGCACTGCCGCTGCCGGCCACACTGCCGGCGCTGCGAGCCGCAGTTCCTGTGGCTTGCACCGCGTCCGACAGCCCAATCAGGGCCGGACTGACAACCCGCATCAGCTGCTCGGAAAGGTGCTCCGCTGCCCTGTGGGTGGCTGAATCCTGCAGCTGCCGAAAGCCGGGGTCGAGGCGCGCCAGCAGCGGCTGCAGCCGCAGCCCCGCCGCAGCTGCCTGCACCCACGTGGCGAGGCTGTGGGCTGGCGCCGSCTCCCCGCAGTGGTTCAAGCCCAGCGACAACGTGATGGAGAAGTTGACACACCAGCCTGCAAGGTACCTGCCTTGGTCCTTCYCCGCTGCCGCAGGCACGCCGCCGTCGCCTACAGCCGACAGCAGTGCAGCCGCGAGCCGGGGCAGCAGCTGCAGCAGCAGGGTCGTGACCTGCAGCCACTCCTGCATGCCTGGGCCGCTGCTGCTGCTGCCGCTGCTGCCGCTGACGCTGCTGACGCTGCTGACGCTGCCGCTGCCGCTGCTGCTACTGACGCTGCTGACGCCAGTGCCGGGCTGGCCAGCCGGCGGCTGAGTTGCCTGCCTGACCATCTCAGTGACCAGCTGCACGCCAATGCCCCACACCCGCACAAACTGCCGCTGCGCGCTGTCACCGGGGCACTGCGTCGGCAGCGCGTGCAGCACGCCAGCCGCCGCCGCAACTGCTAGTGAGCAAGCGCCCTCTTGCTGCAGGTGGCGCGTCACCGCAAGCTGCAGCCACCTGCTGCGCACGGCTTTGGTGAGCTTACTGATGGGCGGCTCAAGGCCGGCCAGGCTGGCGGCATCTGAGAGCGGGTATATTGCAGCATAAGCTGCTAGGGCTGGCAGGCCACGGGTGACGAGCAACGCGGCCAGCGCCTGCTGCAGCGCCGCGTCCTGCTCCGCGGCGGCGAGGTGCTGGGTCCAGGCAGGCTCCTTCTGAAGCGAGTCGAGGGTGGCGCCAAACAGCTGCAGCGCATGCGCAGCACTCTGCAGCGGCCCTGCACGGGGTGGGCAGCAGTGATGGGCCAGGTAGGAAGGCAGGGAGGGCGTGGTACATGGCAAGCAGCAAGCAGCAAGCAGCAAGCAGCAAACAAGGGCAGCTCAAGTGCCACAGCGGATGGTCTGCCTTTCTCGGGTGCATGCATGGGGGGCTGGCTGGGAATGGCTCGCATGGATCGTTGCCCACTCCCCCTCAAATATGCCGGCCCGCTCACTCTCATTGCCGCTAAAAAGCTCTACCGGCAGGGCCAGCAGGGCGTGTGCCATCTCTTGCGCCCACGGCAGCAGCGCCTCTGGGCGAGCGGTGCTGCCGGCAAATGTTATTAGGGCGTTCTCATTCGTAGGCACCCGGACCAGCTGCAGCACAGCGTCTAGAGCAGCTGCATCTGCTTCACAATGCAGTGCCAACTGTACTGCAGTCTGTAGCTGCCGCGGCAGCGCGCTGCCCAAAACGGCTGCCCTGCCGGCAGCGAGAGCCAGCGGCGAGGCCCGCAGCACAAGCTGTGCGGCGGCGGCAATGCGTGCAGCATCATTGGCTGGCAGGCCCAGCCCATGGCCAAGTATCACGCACTTAGTCAGTACCAGGCTGGCATTACGCAGCTGGGCATGGGCAGCATGCTGCCAGTCTGCGGGTGCACCGCCGCCGGTCGGCAGGGGCTGCCGATCGGCGAGCTTGCTCAACGCCGCAGCGAGCCCCAGCACCGCCTGGCGCGTCTTCCTGCAGTCGCCAGGGCGCTCGTGAACAAGTTTCAAGCCCTGCCTGAGGCGCTGCAGTTCAAGGGTTTGGCTCGCGCCACTCACTCGTGCAGCCTCTGGCTGGCTTTCTTATCAGGCAGCGAGTCTGTTGGGAGATTAACTAGCTCCTTCACCAGGCCTTGAACATCAGGAGAGCAGGCCGCTGCAGCGCGGCTGCTGAAGTGGGGCGTGAGCTCCTGGAGCAGGCGCAGGGCTCGCACAGACATTGGAAACTTCACCAGGAAAGCGCGCGATTCAGAGACTCGCCAGAGATGAGCCAGAGGCGGGCACGCTGCGGTGGCGATGCCGGTGGTGCGCCGGTGCGGTGTGCATGCTTCCCTTTCGACCGACCGGCGTCCACATCTATTGTTCAGCAAGCTATTGGACTATTCAAGCAGCTTCTAAGAAGCAGCTGCTAGACAGCTCGCCCAATGGAATGCGGTGGTCAGAGGTTGGAGCAGAGCTTGCAAAGCAGGCGTTGCAGCATTGGGCACGGGGGCCGACAGAGGATGGCAGACAGCAGCGGTAAGCAGGCGGCAATGAAATGGAAGGGGGAGTAAATACAAGTACACAGAGCCGAACGAATGGAAAATGGGATGCATGGAAATGCCGCAGCCAGCCCTGCTGCCCCACCGTTTCAGTGACAGCCTGCAGGCTGGGGCCCGGCCCGGCCGCCCAGCGACTTGGGTGCACGACTGAGCCTGAGGCAGACAGGCTTGCGGTGCCTCAGACTCAGTCTCACACCTACTAGCAATGCCGCAGCCTCAGTCCTGCACGTACTGCTGCCCGCTGATCAGCGCAAACTCGGCGCGCTGCAGCTCCCTGCCCAGGTAGTTGGCGTGCTCCAGGTGGGTGCACGGCTGGAAGCCGTGGTCCTTCTCCAGGATCTCCACCTGCAGGGCAGAAGCAGATGCAGTTATCAGTCGTCAGTGGTTGCTTGCTTGCAAGCTTGCGTCGTTGAACAACGGGTCTACATGGCTGGAAGCCGTGGTCCGGCTCCAGGATCTCCACCTGCAGAGGCAAAGGAACATCGAACAACATGGCTTGGTTGCTTGCAAGCTTGCGTTGAATGGAGTGAATAAATTGCGCGGCTGGAAGCCGTGATCCTGCTCCAGAATATCCACCTGCAAAGGAGGTTGGATGTAGCAGTGTTAAGCTGCTTGCAAAAGTGCTATTGCGCAAGCAGAGTCCAGGCGGAGGGGCACAGCAGGGTGAAATGCACGATGCTCGCCGGCTGCAGGAGTGCCCCTGGTACAGCACACGCACCTGCCGGCGGCAGCTGCAGACCTGATCAATAGCACTGCAATTCCTCACTCCATCTCACATCACGCAAGCAGTTAAAACTAGCAGCTGAAGCCCCGCTGCCGACTCACGCTGAGCGCCTTTGCGGTGCGGCCGCGCCACGTCCGTGTGGGCAGCCGCACTTGACCGGGCTTGCACGAGATGACTTCACCCGTGGCAGGGTCGCAGGCCAGGCCTGCAGGGGGCGGGGTCCATGCATGCCAGTCGTCAGTAGGAGAAGTGCTGTGGAGGCATGAGCGTCGCACCGGCAGGCAGGACTATCGTTGCGCTCTGATACTGCCGCCCGCCCAGTGCCCCCGCCGCACCCTGCTCATTGATGAAGTTGGTGTAAAAGTCGGCCATCAGCTCGCCCGCCTCGCGGTCCACTTTGATGATGAAGTAGCCGGCTGCGTCCAGGTCGAGCGGGCGCTTGGACAGCTCATCGTCTAGCGCAGCATCCCAGCGAGGCACCTCCGCCGCCGAAGCCTGCTCGGGCGCCGCCGCGCCCGCTGCTGCGCAATTGGAGCGCTTGCGTTGCTGCCGAATAAGCTGCTGCTGCACCGCCAGGCTGCGCTGCTGCCGGAGCGCGCCGCTCGCAAGGCGCGGCAGCGCCTGGGGCCGCTGGGCTGCCTGGACGCCGGTGAATTGCATTGTGAATGTGCAGATGTGGGTAATAGACATGCTTGCAGGCGGGAAACGAGGCAATGCGCTCGAAAACACCGCAGCCGCAGCAGCGGCAGAAAAAAGTTGCGGGTGCTTTGTCTGATGGCAGGTGCACAGCGTCAAGATCCCGTCCGAAAGCTCACCGAGCCCACCAAGCCCGCCGCTGCGATCCCCCAGCGGTCTCGTCGTTCCGCCCTCCCTGCCAGGTGAGCGACTGCTCGACGAGCGTGGATCGGTGCGTGGAAGTCATCGGGCACTGTGATCGGCCCGCCGCTGCAGCGCAGAGCCCCCTCCCGCCCCTGCCGCCGATCGCCGCCGCCCGCTGCGCACCGTCCGTACCTGGCCACCCCCTGCCCTGCTGCCGCAGTGCGCCTTCCTACCTGCAGCACGCACCAAGATGAACAACTTCCTCTACTTTATCTACCTGGGCTTCTTCCTGTCCCACATCCCCATCACCCTGTTTGTGGACAGCCAGGCGGGTGAGCAAGCTTGCCCGAAGCGTTGCCGATTGCGCACCTGTTCTCCACAGAGATCTGTGCTGCAGCTGCAGCTTCAGCGGCAGGCCGCACTCTCAGCTTCGACAATCCCAATTGTATGCTGCCAGCATCGTCCATGGTTGCGTCTGGTGCCACAGTCAAAGCCCCCGCCACCTTGTTTCCTGCCTGCCTGCAGTGCTGCCGGCGTCCTGGTTCCCGTCTGTGTGTCGCAAAATGATGGCCTGGTACTTTGAGACGCACCGGGACCCCCTGGTGAGGCGGCAGCTGCTTTCCTTGTGTGCCGGCTGCTCAGGGTATGCACAGCGGGTGGCTGCAGGGGGGCCACAGCATGCTGAGCAGCGTGCTGCACGTCCGGCCTGGTGCTGGTCTGCAGCAGCACGTGCAGCTCTGAATGCAGGATGTGGCTGCCCTTGCGCACTTGGCTGTGCTGTCAATGCGGCACATGTGCTTCGTCTTCCCTGCAGGCGCTGATGCTGTTTCAAATGCACCGCCATCCTACCCCCAACCCGCACCCTGCAGATGATGCACCTGCCCGTGTGGTTCAAGACGCTGGTTTACTCGGAGATCTACCTGCAGCTGCCCTTCTTCTTTGTGGCCACCTATGCGTTTGTTGGTAGGTGGTGTGAAGCAAGCGCATTGCGCCTGCTGCCCTGCGCTCCCCTGGCTGTGGCTTGCTGTCACGACACATCTGTGGCAACTTGCGCTGTCTTCCGTGCCGCCGCTGCCGACTCTGCAGCCACTGCCCTTGAGTCGGCAGCGGCTTGGGGTGCCCTCGGCAGCAGCTGTGGCAGCGCTGAGCCTTGCCCTTTTCTTCGTGCTGCTTCTTTGATGCCCCTTTTTACTCGCACCGGTCCATGCCCTGTCCTTTCTCTCCGCCCACCCGCAGGCAAGAAGAACTGGATCCGCATCCCAGCCATCTTCTACGGCGCGTTTGTCACCTCGACCATGCTGCCCATCCTGGCTGAGCTGGCGGTCCACACGGGTGCGAGCCGTTGACTCAACGCCTGTGGGGCGGACTCGATGCTTGTGGGGCAGAGCGCACAATGCGGCTCTGCAGCCCAGGTCACTTTGCTGACCGCACTGGGGAGGCAGGCCGCTGGTGTGCCTGCAACCTGCCGCTGCCGCTGAGCATGTGCTGTCGCTTTGCACTTCTGCCCTTCCCCCTGCCTGCAGGCCCCGGCTACCGCCCTGCAATCGTCACCTCCTTTTATGCGCCCTACCTTCTGGTGCCCCTGTGTCTCGCGCTGCACATGATGGTCACGCCACAGCCCTTCGGCAGCAGCCGCAGCAGCAAGTCCAAGCGGCACTGAGCAAATGGGCGGCTCCTGGTTTGTCCTCGGACGGCACTGAGCAAGCCAGAGCGAGCGGCTCCTGCTGTGTTCCCCCGGGCAGCAAGCGCCCAGCATGTGCAAATTGTCAGCGCGTTGTGCGTTTGATCTTGTTACTTGTTTCTGACATGCATTTGGGTTGCTTTCAGAACTTGCGGTGTGCAAAAAGATGGCTGCCGCGCAGCATGACCAGCGTGGGAGGCAGGCAAGGCAGAGGGATGGAATTGGCGGAGGCGGGGGCAGTGTGGCGTGATGTTGGCATGTAGAGAGAGGCGGTTGGTGAGGGGTGGTTGGCCGCAGCGGGCATGATACAGGGTGAGGGCGGCGAGGGCTGGTGGGCGGAGGATTGCACAACTAATGAAACGAGCTGGGGCTTGGCTTGTGGCCTTAGCCAACCGCAAAGGGGGCGGACAGCCGCTTTGCAACGCAGCAGGCGGTGGGACAAGAACAGAGAAAGGGCCAGCCAGGCGGGCGGCGGCGTTGAGGAAATAACAAATGTGCAGGCTAAACCCCAGGCAAAGCAGGGCAAAGGCGGCGGGTACCAAGAGTCTACGGCATACCAAAGTTAGGTGCGAGGGACGGCGCCCACCCGAACCATCAGCATAATAACTGGTCTACCACATGCGACGGGCACCGTGAACAGGGCCAAGCTTACTAAGCAGAGGGGTGTTGAATGAAAGCCTCATGCGGAGGCGCTTCGAGAGCAGCCAGTGCAGAAAACCATCCAGCATGTATAGCTCTGAACCTCACAGCCGAAGCTGTAGGACTGCACCGCAAACGAGGTGCAGGGGTAGGCACCCGTGCCGGGAGCTTTGGCGCCCAGCCCCGCGCCGTCGGTCAGGCAGGCGGTGGCGGCTGTGACTTCGGACGGCGGCGAGGTGCACAGGCCAGCTGTGATGAGGCTGCGGGTGCTGCCTCCCTTGTAGTCCACTCCATTTGTGTACTTGACGCACTGCTTGGCTTCGGCGCAGCTGTCGGGAGGCGTGGCGATGTCGCAGGTGGCTCGGGCGCCGGTCGCGCTCCTGCAAAGGCGGCGGCGGCAGGCGGTCGGGTGGGCCAAAGTGCAGGGGCCGGCCCGCGGCGGCCTGCCACACGCTGCTGAGGTTGCGCGGTCACGGTCACAGCCGCCCGCGGCGCGTCAGAGCGCGGCTGAGGGAGCGCAACCCTACACCCGGTCCTGGAGGCTACACAGGCCGGCGCCCGCAGGGTCCATGCGGCAACTGAATTGCCGCCAAACACTCACATGAGCGCCAGCAGCGCCACGATCAGCAGCTTCATCCTGCCGTCGAGAGTTTGTGCGGCGCCAGGCCTTCGGTGGAAGCCTGCAAGGCCCTTCAGTAACTGCAGGGAACGGCTGAGGTCAACGGGATGTAGACGAGGCAGGCTGGGAGGGCCGCCTGCGCACCTCTGGCGCTCCCACCTAAGGCCACGCTGTGTACGGCAGCGGCCGCCGCCGACCACCGGCCATCCTGCAGCCTCTGGGGAAGCCTCTGCCCAGCCATCTCACGCTAGTGCCTTTTACACTCGCTGTACTACCGTGTGGAGTGCAAGGCAGGCTGTCAGCACCCCCGCCGCCGCTGCGCACCGCCCCTCGCCGCTCCGCCGCACATCTATGCTCCGCCGCACCAGCTGCCTGACCCCCTCACACGGGCTGGCAAGTGCAGAATCTGTCTTCAACGGATGCTGAGCTGGGGCCGCGCCTGCTGCAGGCGCTCTAGCACGGCTGGGTGGGTATCTGTGTTGTCGAGGTGCAGCTCCGCCAGGCGTGGCATGCGCAGCAAGATGCCCTCCACATCAGAGTCGCTGAGTTTGAGGCGGGTGTTGATCGACAGCACCAGGCAGGTGAGGGCTGTCGCGGCTGACAGCACTGGGGGCAGGGCGGTCAGGCGGTTGCACAGGAGGTCCAAATGCTCCAGCGCTGCATGGATCAGCAGGGAAGGGAAGCGGCTGGCATGAAACATGGCGAGATGCACAGCAGGCGCATGGGTGGCTGCTGTGCAACCCAGGCGATAGCAGCACGCAAGGGCAAAGCGGAAGCGTGCACGCCGGCAGTTGTGTTGCTGCGGCATAGCCATCTCACATCAATGNCCCCTTAAAAAAACTCACTCTCAAGGTAAGGGCCGTTGGGCAGATCGGCGAGCTCGTTGTTGGGCAGGGCCAGCCGCCGCAGCCCTCTCAGCTGGGCCACAGCTGNAGGCAGGNCTTGGNCCCCAGGNCCCCCGCGGACGTCCANGGTGCGTCANGATGTGGGCAATGTGAGGCAGCAGGGCNTCCAGCAGTGCCAGCGCAACGTCCGGCTCCTCTAAGTNCCATGTGCAGCTCTGCAAGCTGAGCCAGCTGCTGCGCTGCCGCGCTGCCGGCAGGGATTGCTGCAGCCAGGGGCGACAGCTGCCATCGCCCTCGAAGGCGCAGGCAGCGCATGGGCGCGCCGGCTGGTGGCGTCGCCGCGGCCAGCAGCGCCGGCAGGGAGGAGAGCTCGACATCCCACAGCTGCAGGGTTGGCGTGCTGTGCTCTGAGTGCCCAAAGATGGCTGAGATCAACCGTCCACCTGGGAACTGCGGGGGTGGAACCGAACCAACTGTGATCAGTTGGGGGCGCTTGCGATTGGCATTGTCGAGCGCCACACGCCGCCAGCTGGGTTTGGGGTCGTGAGTGGGCCATTGCACCCAGACCGGGATGTGCTACACATCTCACCTGAAACGTATCATGGCCTGACTCACTGCCTGACCCAATACTGAAATCATACGTTTGCAGGTTTGGCAGCTGAGCTGGGGCCGGCGGCTGCAGGCTGCCCTCCTGTGCGTCCACTTCAACCAGGCGCAAATGCTGCAGACCTGTACAGCTGGTCAGCCGCTCCGCATGCTGCAGCTGCTCCCTGCTGCAAACAGACAAGCGCCTCAGCTGCGGCAGTCCGTCTGTCGGAGCGGTCAGCAGCTCTGGCGGAGGGTGGTTTGCACTGATGCTGAGCTCCGTCAGCTGCCGCATGCTGCAAATGGACTGCACCACGGCAGGTGCCCAGAGTCGGCTGTCATCAAAGTTGTCATTGTCGAGGGTAAGGCTACGCAGGAGCGAAAACCCAGCCAGCAGGCGGGGCGGCATGCCGTCAGGCCACGAGTCGAGGCTGAGACGGGACAGGGTGGCGGGCAGCTGGCCGAGCAGGTCTGCCGGAGACCATGGCAGGCCAGCTTGCACCATCCCGTATTGTAGAAAGCCGCTGTTGTTGCACTCCATGGCGGACACCAAGGGCGCCACACGCTGCAGCAGCGCCAGCTGCGCCGCAGCCCAGGCTACAAGCTTCTGGTCAGGCCAAAGCAAGAATGAGCCACAGGTCCTGCCTGCCGGCGCTGGCAGGATGAAAGCGCTCCACAGGCCGGGCTCGCTGTAGAAGGCCTCCCGCCAGCTTTTGCACACCAGGGTCACCACGGGTCTGCAGGCAGGCAAGGCAGAGGGGACCTGAGTTTTCGCCTGCGGGTAGGCGGCGAAGGTGAGCGGGCGGTCGCGCCGCCGCCGCCAAGCGCACCGCGCCGCCCGCTCACCCGATCGGGACTGGGCGGCCCATCAGCACGAAGATGCGGCCCAGCAAAGGCGGCGAGAGGTCGGCAAACGAGGCACCGGGCGGCGACTCGGGCTCAGGAGCGCCCTCCATGGCTGTGGACCTGTGTCTGGGTTGTATGGATGCACCCGAAGAAGCAGAAAGCCCACCTCTCGCTCCCGTGCACAGACAAGGCCATGCCGCTGCTGCCGCTGCTGTCGCTGCGCAGCGGCTCACGTCACGGGCGTCATGTTGTGGCCCTGGATCAAGCTGTGCTGCCGAGCCTTGGCGGTCTGTGTGTTGCCCACATTGAATGGCAGTCTTGGAACTGCTCCAAGGTTTGAGCGCACACGTTGTGTGTGAAGTTTCAGCCAGGTATGTGCAGGTGAGGAGGAAGCAGCAGAAAGGGGAAACCAGCAGGACAGGGAAGAGTAGACAACGGAACAGGCAGACATTGGGGCGAGACTCTCAGGAAATTGAGACGAATGCAAGCTGTCTGTTTGCGCATGGCTGCTGGCCGCTCCACGCCGCCACAAGAGCTGCATGGCCGCCGCATGCGCACCGAGCCGGCTCACCAGCTCTCGCAACATGTGTAGAAGTGACTCTCCCACCGCAGGTACTCAAATGCGTCTGGGTGAGTGTTTGTCTTGCAAGCGTGCAGCTCTTTTAGGCGCGGGAGGCCGTACAGAATGTCCACATCAGCGTAGCGCAGCGCGAGGCCGTAGTTGGCAGACACCAACAGGCAGGTGAGCGCTGTCGCAGCCGACAATGCTGGCGGCAGGCTGAGGATCTGGTTGTGCGTGAGGTCCAAATGCTCCAGTGCTGCATAACGAGCAGGAGGTCAGGCCCAGCATGAAGCGCAGTGGAGCGCAAGCAGGCAGGTGGGTCGCTGCAATGCCAATACGCTGCAATGGTCGCTGGACAGCCAATACGGCAGGGAGAGTTGCCTGCAGGGTGATGTTCCAACCCTCAACACAATCGTGCTTCCAGTAACGCCACTTCTAAGCTCACTTTCAAGGTAAGGGCCACCGGGCAGGTCGTCGAGCTCGTTATAGGAGAGCCCCAGCCGCCGCAGGCCTCGCAGCTGGACCACACATGGCGGCAGGCGAGGCCCCAGGCCCCCACAGACGTTCAGGTGTGTCAGCTGGAGAGCGGCGTGAGGGAGCACCGCTTCAAGCAGCGGAATTGCATCGCTGGACCTCTCATCGCCATAAAGGTGCAGCTCTTCAAGCTGCGCCAGCTGCCGCGCTGCCGCGCTGCCGGCTGGGACTGCTGCAGCTTGGGGCGGCAGTTGGCGCCACGCTCCAAGCTTCAAGCAGTGCATGTGGGCGCTGGCTGGCGGCGTCACCGCGGCCAGCAGCGCCGGCAGCGAGGAGAGTTGCACGATGCCCCACAGCTCCAGGGTTGCGGAGCCAGGCGCGGTTTGTTTGAAGGCAGCAGCGCCGAGCAGGCCTCCTGGAACCTGCGGTGGGTTCGGAAACGGCGGTGGGTTGCAGCAACAGACCATGAGTGCGCATGGGACGCCATGTTGGAGTGCACTGCCATGGCGAGGGACTGGCTGCTGTGCCCCTGGCTGGACTGGCTGCATGTCTCACCTGCCAATTTGATGTCAGGAACTCCCGCCGAACCTCATAGTACTGCAGGCTTGGCAGCTGAGCTGGAAGCGGTGGCTGCAGGCTGCCCTCCTGTGCATCCACTTCAACCAGGCGCAAATTCTGCAGGCCGGTGCAGCTGGCCAGCTGCTCGGCATGCTGCAGCGGCTTTCGGCNTGCGCACAGACAAGCGCCTCAGCTGGGGCAGTTGGCCCGNCAGGGCAGCCAGCAGCTCTGGTGGAGGGTGGTGCGCATCAATGCTGAGCTCCGTCAGCTGCCGCATGCTGCAAATGGACTCCAGCATTGCTGGTGCCCAGAATCGGCTGCCATCAAAGACGTCGCTGTTGAGGCTGAGGCTGTGCAGGTTGGGAAACCCAGCCAGCAGGCTGGGCGGCAGGCTGTCAGACCACGAGCAAAAGCTGAGACTGGTCAGAGTGGTGGGCAGTTCGCTCAGCAAATCTGCCGGGGACCAGGGCAGGCCAGCCCGCTGCAGCGCCAATCCTAGCCTGTCGCCATCGGTGCACTCCACAGCAGAGACCAGGCTGTGGACACGCCGCAGCAGCGCACGCTGCGCTATGAACCAGGCCGCAAGCTGCTGCTCAGGCCATTCCGCAAACAAGCAGTAGGCTGCTAGCACAGCAGGCACTTTCAACATGGTCCACAGGCCGGGCTCGCTGTAGAAGGCCTCCCGCCAGCTTCTGCACACCAGGGTCACCACGGGTCTGCAGGCAGGCAAGGCAGAGGGGACCTGAGTTTTCGCCTGCGGGTAGGCGGCGAGCGGGCGGTCGGGCCGCCGCCAGCCGAGCGCACCGCGCCGCCTGCTCACCCGATCTGGGATGGGCGGCCCATCAGCACAAAGATGCGGCCCAGCAAAGGCGGCGAGAGGTCGGCAAACGAGGCACCGGSCGGCGACTCGGGCTCAGGAGCGCCCTCCATGGCTGTGGACCGGGTGTCGGGTTGTATGGATGCACCCGAAGAAGCAGACAGCCAACTTCTCGCCCCCGTGCACAGACAAGGCCATGCCGCTGCCGCCGCTGCTGTCGCTGCGCAGCGCAGCGGGCACACCCGATGCCACATTGGTGCCAATGTCACAGTCAGTAGGGGCATGCATCATAACTTGAAGAAAGAGCAGAGCTGAGAGGGAGAAGCAGCAGAGAACAGCAGTCAAAAGGGGTGAAAGAATGGCAGCACAAGGCATGGCACCTGCACCCAGCGGCAATGTGCCGCCCGGGCGAGCGCCATCCGTGCAACAATAAGGTTTCATTTCTTCGGTGCGCCGGCTTAGACGTTGAATCGGAAGAGCATAATGTCTCCCTCCTGCACCACGTACTCCTTGCCCTCCAGCCGCAGCAGGCCCTTCTCCTGCAAGCATGGGGGCCAGGCATGCCGCAACAGCCGAGGGTTGAGGGGGTGCAAGCAAGGCAGGGAGGCACCATGCACCGTGCCCTCCTGGCGCAGCAGGCGTAGGAGGCTGGGGAACCCAGCGACATTACCGCGACGCACAGCCCATACACCGCCCGGCTGGTTTCCTGGTATCCGAGGCTGCTATCCTGCCCACTAGCCCACTGAACGCACCTTTGCCGCGCCCATGCCGCCCGCGGTGACGTAATCATCGTATGCCACGGTCTCTGCCCGGATGAAGCCCTTCTCAAAGTCTGCAAGCACAATGATGCAAACACAAACCGGTGAGCATGGGGCCACTGTCGGTACTGCGCAGCTATTCACGAGGGCCAGCTCTAACTCATGCTGAGTCCACCCGCCCAGCCTTGGATGCATGGTCCCCACCCGTGTGGATCACGCCGGCCGCCTGCGGCGCGGTGAACCCTTCCTTGATCGTCCACGCCCGCGTTTCCTTCTCGCCGCTGGTGAAGTAGGTGAGCAGGCCCAGCTGCTTGTAGGTGGCGCTGCAGCAGGAGGTAAAAATGGGGGCATGAGTGCAAATTGCTGGTAGGCGCTCGTGCAGTACGTGAGCAGGCCCAGCTGCTTGTACGTGGCGCTGCAACGGGCGGAATGACACAACCAAGAAAGGCATGGAGTGAGGCAACAGGGAGCGAGCGAGCATGCTGGTGTTTACAGCTGCTCACTTCTGGGGCGAGTGGTCCAGCAGGTTCAAATGCTTGCATCCTGCGCAGGCAGGAAGACTTGATCCCCCTCCTCACCGGATCAGCGACTTGAGGCCGCCCTCCTGCACGCCCAGGGCCTCCAGGTACTCGGCAGCCTCCTCCTTGTCCAGCCCGTTCAGCTCCGCCTCCACCTGTTGCATTGGTGAAAATGGGAAGTGAAGTTGCACAGCGGACCCGACAACCCGACCAACCAAGAAGACACGCCTGCTAACATGGGAGCCCCACTTCCAGCATGCAATGAAGCCGCCGTCTGGCAAGGAAGCAAGGACTGTCTTCACCATGGCCCTGCACCTGAACAGGACAGACACACAGGAACAACACCGCACATCAAAAAACGCACGCACCTGCGCCGACACCACCACCACGCCGCTGCCCTCCTCAGCCGCCTTTGCCTGCAGTTGCTGCACAGCGGGAGTGGCGGGGGCGGTAAAAGTTGTTCAGTGGGGCCTGCTTCGCCTAGCAGCATGGTTGCTTGACGCTGGAAAGCTGTCTGACGGCTCCTGGCGCCAGGTTGGCAAAGGCAACCCACCAAACAAGGTGTTGCTTCCAGGTAAGCAAGTGCCAGCGGCTGCACAACCAAAAGCTGCCGTGGCACCAGCAGCGCACGGTGCGGCCGCGCTGCTCTGAGGAGATGGCCACATCACACCTAAGAAATCCCAAAACTCATGTCCATGCCTCGAATATTATCTACTACTGCTCTGAGGAGCAGACAGCCACATCACACCATGGGTGCTCGCGCCAACGTTTTGTATCATTGGTGCCTTGAACTGACCTGCACATACTTGTTGTCTGCCGGAGAGGCCAGGTCGTCCTCTGCCACATTGGCAGCGTACACCATGGGCTTGGCGGTCAGCAGGCACAGCCCCTTGACTGCGGCAGCGGTTCAGGAGGGGGACGCAGCAGGGGGTTGGGCAGCATGGCAAGATGGGGCAGCAAGCGGCCCACCCAGATCCCAACAGCATGCACCTTTCAGGCCGACCGGGTGCCACTTGTCCAGGCTGCGGACAAGCTGGACATGCAGGCTACAAGCATGCTGGAAACGCGGAATGCAAGCTGGGCACGCGGAATGCAAGCTGGGCACGCAGGCTGCAAGCTGGAAGTGCAGGGTGATGGTACAGCAACTGCTCACCCAGCTCCGCCTCCTCCTCGCTGAGATCAACGCTGCGGGCGGGCTTGTTCTGCTCCAGGGCCGCCATGATGCGCTGCAGGGCCGCTGCCTCCACCTCGTTGCGCTTGGCCTCCTCGCCGCTCTTGCCTGCGAAACAGGACAGGTCATTGTGCAAGCTGCATTACTCAGCAAACTATGTTAGATAGGAGCCAGCCTCCACCTCGTTGCGCTTGGCCTCCTCGCCGCTCTTGCCTGCNAAGTGGCACACGGTATGGCAGAGCNTAATTGGCATGCACCCTTATGGCCAGGGCAGCTCCCGCCTCGNCCACCTCGCTGCTCTTGGATGCAAACGGCACACAGCCAGGAAAGCCCCTTGGTCTTTTCAACCGATCACACGCATACGCCTCAAACACAGCTGGACAGCACAGCCACAAATCGACCTCCCTTGCCAGCCTCCCGCGCCCTTGCTCTTCCTCAGCCGCTGCAGCCGCTCTCACACGGCTGGTCAGGACAAGCACAGTCATGGAAAGCTGGGCTCGCCCTTGATCTTCTACAGCCGCTCACTTAAAACATTTAGTCAACACAGCAAGCCAAAGGGAAACCTTGGCTCACCCTTGGTCTTTTTGAGCCGCTCCAGCCGCTTCTCTATCTGGGTGATGTCCGCCAGCGCCAGCTCAAAGTTGATGGTGTCTGCACAGACACAAAAGGAAGTTAAAACAGTTCAACCTAGCGTAGTTCGGAGTTGGTAGTGCCCCGCCAGCGCCGGCTCAAAGTTAGTGGTGTCTGCGAGCGCACACACGGACGAGAGCTCAACGCAATAGAGTAAGGACCGCAGGGAGGCTGGGCAGAAGCCGGAGGGATCCGTTTGCACGGGCCATGCACAGCCACACAAGCCTCTGCTGCAATCCGCCTGCACCAAAACAAGCCCTCACCAGTGTCGTCAATGGGGTCCACCCGCCCCGCCACGTGCACCACATCGCCGTCCTCAAAGCAGCGCACCACCTGCACACAACGAAGCGGCAGGTCGATGGCTCAGCAGGCTGGAAGTGGTCAGCTGCGTGGGAGTGCCGCGGAACAGAGGCGCCTACTGCAGGCATGCGATGCACCTGCATGATGCTGCCACACTCCCGAAATCGCAAGTGCGCAGTATCGCCCTGCTCAGCGCACAGGCACAACCCAACCCACACCTGCACGATGCTGTCGCACTCGTACCGCCCCCGTCACAGCTACATCCCGCCCAGGGCAGGCCATCCTGCTGACCCTGCCAGCACAAAGCGCACCTGCACGATGCTGTCGCACTCCTACCATCGATAATGCCCCCCACTCAGTGCTGCCTCAAGGCCCACCTGCACGATGCTGTCGCACTCCCACTGTCCCGACCACGTTGCATCCCCATCATGGCAGGACACACCTGCACGATGCTGTCGCACCCTTACAACCCAGTCAAAGCTTCATCTGCCCACCTGCACAATGCTGTCGCACTCCCGGATGTTTGCCAGGAACTGGTTGCCCAGGCCCTCGCCCTTGCTGGCGCCCTTCACCAGCCCCGCAATGTCCTGGGGAGACACAATGGGGCGGGGTGGAATAGAGGGGTGGGTGGTGCATGACAGAGGGCAG
>JADXDR010000037.1:681734-701728 GCA_025026875.1 Chlorella ohadii
ATKACATGCACCACCTCCTTGCCGCCGCTGGCGGGGGTGCCTGCAAAGGCCGTGAGTAAAGGCGCTCAGCTGCACCATTGAATCGTGGCTATTGAGCAGAAGAGAGGTTTCAGGCCGGCAAGCTGATGCATCTGGCACCCAAGCAGCTGCCACTTGGCCATTCAAGGAGGCTGCGTATGCAGTGCACAGCACAGCGCATTTTTAAGCAAGACTCACGTGCCAGCCGCTCGGCACGGTACCCCGGCGGGAAGATGGCCTTTTCATTGTGGAAGGCGGGGTGTAGCCACTCCACATCGCCCAGCGCCACCACTGCAAAGCACGGGATGCACAGCAGGTGGTACAGCAGAACGCTCTGCAGACCAGGAAGCCTGTAGTGGAGTACGCACGAGAGGCGGCTCACTGGCTCACTGAATCAAGGGGCGGTAACACAATACATGCCCCGCGCACCTGTGAGCGTCTTGTTCAGCTGCATTGGCAGCCCCAGCGGCCCGCTGCTGCCCTCTGCATCTGCTGCTCCGCCGACCTTGGCCTGCGACTTGCGCTTCTTGGCGGCGGGCTTGGCTGCAGGCTCTGGCTCCGCCTCCTGCTGCTCCTCCTCGTCTGCAGCATGCCAGTGGAGGAAGTTTACCAGGCAGCCTGCAGCAGCCAAAGCTTGCACCCTAACAGCAGCCCAGCAGCCAACCCTGGGCCTTGCACCAAGCCGAACGACGAATTCGCAACCAGTATCCACGCACACACACAGCCTCACCAGCCTCGCCGTCAGTGTTGTTCTTCGACACCATGCTGGGCGGCAGGTTGCCCTCCTGTGCCACAAATGAATGATGGAACTTTGAAGTGCAAGTGATGTCCCGCTTGGTAATCAACTCTGCTGCCTGCCGCTGATGCCACCAGGACACTTGGCCTCCAACCCAACAGCAGGCTCATGCAAAGCAAGCTGGGCATACCTTGAAATAGGTCTCGAGCTCGGACAGCGCCACTCGGAACTGGCTGGCCTTCTTGCAACTGCAGGTGCGGCAGACAAGCCACAATCGCCATGCAGCTTGCAGGCCATAATAAGCAAACCAAAGACAGACGCGTAGAATCCTGGGCGCACAACTGCAGCACTTCTGCACCGCAACGCAGCCTCCTGGCTCTGGAGGCCCCAGCCCGGCAACTCCAGGCCCAACCGCCCAACCGCCCAACTCACTGCTGCGGTGCATGCCAGCCATGCTCCAAGCCCTCCAGGAAAGTGCCCATGCAGCGCGCGCCGCCGCCCGCCCGCTTCTTGGAGGCTCCCTTCTCCACTGCAGGAACGGTTACGCATACTTCGAGGTGAGGTGGGCAGCATGGTGACGTGAGGGGACTCTAGGTGCTGCCGCAGCGGCGGCGGCAGCAGCGGGCGGCAGGGGCAGCACTAGCAGCCAAGGGCGCAGCAGAGTCCAAGGCAGGACATTGCATCCTCGTTGTGGGGACAGCGCTTGCCTGCCAAGGGGTTCACGCCGCTGACCTCTGCCGTGCCAAAGTACTGGACCGGCACGTAAGCCTGGTTCTTAAGCTGCGCAGCTGCACAGCAGCATGGTGTGCAGTGGAAAGATTTGTGAGAAATGAGACGCATACAGGCAGGCGGGGCACCTTGCAGCAGCCATGTCAAGCAGGCCAGGCCTGCACAGCTGCACCGCCTGATCACGAACGCACCCACAAACAGCAGGCGCACCCTGCCAACAAGCTGCAATGCATTGCAAGCACCCCTGGCACGCCGCTCAACACACCAGCTGCTTCCCAAACAGCTGCAATGCATGGCACACCCACCTGGCAGGCCGCGGGCCAGCGCCTCCTCCCGAGTGATGACCAGGAAGGGCCAGTGCGGATAGCCCCGCACTTGGAACCAGCCCACCTCGCCCACTCGCAGCGGGCGGGGCGGCGCAGGCTGGCTGTCGGCTTCCGCTGTGCCAGCAGCAGCAGCGCCCTCCTGGGCGCCCTCGCTCGCTGCGGCAGGGAGGCTGCCATCGGCTGGCGCAGGCTCCGCAGGCGCTGCTGCTGCTGCTGCTGCTGCCGCTGAGGGCAGCTCATCCTCCTCGTCTGCCTGCGCCCCACCCTGCTGCACMGCCTGTGGCGATGGCTCGTAATCGGCCACTTCCCCGTCCTCACCTGCAAAGTGAGCTGCCACTAAAGGTTCCACAGATGCCTCKCGCTGCTGCTGCTCAGCTGCCTGCTGCTGCTGGCCCTGCTCAGCTGCCTGCTGCTGCTGGCCCTGCCACTGGCCCTGGCACTGCTGAGGCTGCTGCTGGCCCTGCGCCTGCTGAGGCTGCTGCGCCTGCGCCTGCTGCTGCGCCTGCGCCTGCGCCTGCTGCGCCTGCCCGTTGCTTTGCCCCGGCAGCAGCAGGCGCTGAAGCAGAGCCTTCATCTCGAGTGCTGATGAGGGTTGCCTGCGGTCAGGGAGTGGGGAGGGCAGCCTTAACTAAGGGTTGCCACAGCGCGGATGCCATCACGAGTTGCCAAGTATCTGCAGGACAACTGGATCAGCACACTGCACCCACCCTTGCAGAAGCAGCAGACATATGTGCACCTCCATCACCCCGGCAACCCACCTCAGTTGCTGCATCAGGGCCGCATCCTGCGCATACCCAGCCGCGGGAAACAGCAGCGCCTGCACACATGCAGCGTGGGTTCAGGATGTGCGACGGTTTCATTAGCGGCGTCCTTGCTCCAGGCATGCAAATTGGCAGGCATTAGGTGCAGTGCGCAAACAGCCGAAACAGTACCCAACGCCATGTATGTACAGCCCAGCAGCCTGTCCATATTCATTACAAAGTGCACCCACCGGCAGCGGCTTCCCGTTCGTGCAGCCCGCATCCGCTTTGTTTTGGCGCCAGACAGTCAGCAGGTCTGAGCAAACGGCGGTCTGCTCACGGGTCAGCCCGCCCAGCCACTCCGTTTTCTTCTGGATTGTGATCTGTAACGGGCATAAGAAAGACAGCGACTTGTGCTGAGCTGGTGGCTAGCAGCCAGCTGTGATTTACGGTTGATACAACGCACTGCAGGCAGCCTGCATGCGCGTGAAGCGGTCCCGCCTGCTTTGCACGTTATACAACTGCCCTGCCCAGCCCAGCCCAGTTAAAGCCAAAGCCCAGGAATAGGCGCACATTCAGGGCCCACGCTGGGTGGTTGGCATTGGGCGGCTTTCCGCTGTTGATCTTGATGCTGTCTGGCAGCTGGGCAGCCAGCGCCAGTGCCCGCTGGATGGCTACGCCACCGCTGCTGCCCCTCTCGCCACCGCTGCCGCCGCTGCCCCTCTCGCCGCCGCTGCCCTTGCTGCCCTCAGCGCTGCGAGCCGTTGTGTGGGCGGTTGCAGCTGGGCCCAGGCAGGAGCGGCTGGCGACTGTGGCCCACCGCTCTCGCTCCTCTGCCTGCAGCTGCTCGCCGTACCGCTGCTTGGCATACGCGGTCAGCTCCGTGAGGCGCTGCTGCAGCAGGCGCTTGCGCGCCGGCTCGCAGCCGCCGGTGTGCAGCAGGCGGCGCAGCAGGGCCATGGTGGCTGACATGGAGGCGCCAGATGCAAAGGGCAGCTCCTCTCCGGCATGCACCAGCAGGCGCACTCGCTCTAGGGCAAGCACCTCCTCCTGCCGCTCGCCGTCTGCATAGTGCACCTGCATGTGGGTGCAGCATGGGGGTGCAGCCAGCAGCTTGGCAAGGACACGCGTTGCGCAGGAGAGGAGCCTGCCGCCTGCTGTACAGTCCTGGCGGCAGGCAGTGTGCAAGCGCGCGGGGCGTGGAGGCAATGGTGTGCCAGGCAACCGCAGGGTGCGGCGGCGCCGGATTGCAACGCAACACTCGAACGGGGCTTCGCTTTGCTGGCTGCGAGCGCACCTTGTGCTTGCCACTGTCCTTGCAGTACGCCTTCACTTGGCCCAGGTACCATGCGTCATCGTCAGGCCAGTAGATGCGTACAGTGCGGCCCTCCAGCCGCCGCGGCGACAGCTTGCCTGCGAGTCGGTTGGCGGGCGGGTGGGTGGGGCGGGCAGACATGGACCCAGGAAGAGCGGCAAGCCCGGCTGCTGGGCTGGGCTGTCGCGCGGAGAAGTGCAGCAACCAAGAGCGCAAGCAACGCAGCTGGTCCTGCCTGCCTGCGCAGGCCCATTGGCAGCGGTGCCATGTTTGTTTGAGGCATGCCGGCGCGAGCACCCACCTGCATCCACCTCCATGAACATCAACCGCTGCGTTTCCTGCTCCTGGAACACCTGGTACGCCTCCAGCAGCTCCCCCCGCCGCCGCTCCGCCTCTGCCTGCTTGGCGGCCGCCATTGCAGCGCGCTCCGCGACCACAACCGGGTCCGCCGAGCGGGTGGCGGCAGGTGCGGCGGCGGCGGCAGGAGGCTGAGCCTCAGCTGCCTGCTCGCCATCTGCACTGCCCTGTGCGCCATCTGGCCGCGACGCTCGCCTGGGGCGCCGGCTCTCCCGCTCAGGCTGCTCCTGCGGGGCGGGGCGCTTGCGGCTGGCGGGCTGTGGGCCTCCCTGCTGGGCCGCAGCCGCCTCCAGCGACACCAGAGTCATGCCGATCTGCAGCCAGCGCCTGCCCCCCGACCAGCAGCCGCGCTCGGGCCTGGACGCGCGGGGCCTGCTCAAGTTGCTGCTGCTTTGAATGGGCTGGCGGCCTCCATCAAATCGTGCGGCCCTGAGGCAATTATCGAAATCTCAGTGGCCGCTCGCTACGAACGTTTGAAGCGCAAATTTGTGGGGTTTTGTACTGTTGGGGCTGATCGCGCATTCAACATGCACATGCACCAGAATACGAAATCAGGCGAGCGATGTGCTGGTGGCGGGGTGGGATCCTCGACATTTCTGCCGCCGCCGCCGCCGCTGCTGTCGGGCTCGGTCCGGTCTCAGCCTTCCAGCCGTTGGCTGGCAAATGGAACCCCAGGCACGCACTTTTGTGATTGGGTGCAACGCCCTGCTCTGTTTGCCGATGGCACTGAAAGACATGGAAAGCTGCCCAGGATGCTGCCTGGTCCATGAAGAGCCATGCTCAACTCGTGGCGGCGGCTGGCCGCACAAAGCCGCCTCTCCAGCTTGGCACCACAGCAGGTCGCAGCATAGTGCATCTTACCGATTGAGCTATACTAAGCTTTAATAGATAAGGTGCTGATATATCATGCGGTTCGTCAAGGGCAGCTATCCACGCTGTCCCCCTCGACACCAGGCAGCAGGGTGGTGGGCACGCTTCGAGCTGTCCAGCGGTCGTATTCGTCAGGCCCCGGGCAGCCGTCCTCAGCCAGCGTGTAATTGTACGTCAGCTGGCCGCCCTGCAGCACACCTGCCAGGCAGAGCTCCCGCTCCCGCACAAACTGACCCTCTGCAGGCAGGCGGGCAGGGAGGTGGGCGGCGGGCAGCAGGCACGTCAGGTGGCGCAAGGCGTCATCATGGCGGCAATCTGAAGCCTCGCTGCTGCAAAGACGTGGCACCGGCAGCACTGCGCAGTGTATATGCAGAGCAGCAAACATTCTCGCCTGCATCATAGTCAGTGGTGCGGGTGAAAAAGTGGACGACGCCGCCTTTGCCGGCGCACTCCCAGCCCAGAAATCGGTCCTGCGAGCAAATGGCACATGTTTAGTGTGCGCAAGCAAGCCAAAATGCGGCGTCCCTTCATACCAGACCGCCTGCTGCGCCTCACCCGAACGAATGCTCCCTTGACAAGCGTACCGTTGTCAGATATCTGCATCACTTGGGCGCAGCAGTGATAGGACAGTGGAAGTGCGGTTCAGAGGACCAGGCTGCCGCCGCTCAAGCCGGCACTGCCTGCCGCCAAGCCCCAGCACCCCAGCACCCCAGCCCGTACCTGCGTGTACATCACAAACCCGTTGCCGTCAGGCAGCCACTGGCGGGAGAGGAGCATGGACGGACCGCCGTCCACCCCTTCCCGCTCTTCAGCCCACAGCCCGGCAAAGCCGGGCGGGATGCCCTCGTTGGCAGGCTGGCTGAGCAGCGCGGCCGCCAAGGGCGCAGCAGCCAGCAACGCCAGGGCTGCTGCTACGCAGGCTAACGTAGCGCGCTGCATGACGCTCTGTGTTAAGGACGGGAGGGAAAGTCGTTGTGGGAGGGGGATGTGCAGCGGCGGCGGTGGGCCGGCGGCGGCGGCCATGCCCGCAACAATGTCGGCGCGAATCTTGGCGTGCGGAGGTCAACTCAGCGCTTCTAGCTGTCACGAGAGCAACGCGCAGGCCGGTGGCGCTCGCAGCCTCGCGCAGAAGCCCTACTCGCGCCGATTAAGCGCCGGCACGGCTGCTGGGCTGCTCTCAAGGAACTGATTGTGCCGATCGAGTATATTACTGCGCGAACGTGTCGCTAGCTCGCACCACCTGAGAGTGCCGGCGCTGTGCGCTGCCGCCACTGCCGTCCAGGCAGGGGGTCTCTGCACGTCTTAATGCATCAAATGGTGCAAGTGAAGGTACAGAAACCAGCTTCATTCGACGTGGTACACTTCAGGTAGGCGTAAACGAGCCCTCGTCATTGCTGCTGCCGCCTTGCCAAACGAGCAGGAGGCGTGCTGATCGGCACCGAGCCCTCCTGCCGCACTCTGCAAGACCTGATCCGGCAGCCGCTGGGGCACCGTATAGCTAATGAGTTAGCAGCGCAAAGTCCTCAGGGGTCGCAAGAGACTGTGGCTGCACATTACGCAGAACCGTGTCTGTTGCTTGTGTTGCAGCAGGGCCACTGGCGCAACTTTCTCTACGCATGCATGCAGCAGGGCCAGCCATTTACACATGGGAGCGGGGCTATGTGTATCGTGTTCAACATTTGCGTGGGTCATTCGAATTGGTGTGCAACGCCATGGCCATTAAAGCGACATGCGTTCCTTTACGGCTTGTGCACCTGCAGCTGCAGGCAGGCAGCTGCCCTCCCTCTCATTCTGCATCCAGCGGCGCAGTGCGCTCCTCCGAATAGATGCCGAGGTACGCTTCTTTTGGGAAGCCTGTGGGTAGAAGTGGCACCAGATGGCAGCTGTTTGGAAGGTTGAAGTCGCATACAGCAGCAGGTATCGGCTGCATTGCATGCAAGAGCCTGGCGGCACCGCCCCCGGTTCCAGCGAGGCGGCACATGTGAACAGCATCTCTCACTCACGCTCTGGGTCAATGGCGTGCGTGTTGACGGTGGAAGTGAGCCACAGGCGCAGCAGGTGGCGCCGGTTCTCAAAGCCCTGTGGCAGGATGCGCCATGTAACTGAGCAACGGGCAAGGGTGGCGCGCACGGAGAGCAGGCATAGCCGGAGGCATTGGTACACCACCAAAGCCACGCTATGCACTGTGTCTCCTGCCAGGTTGCCAAGCGGCCAGTGCTTCCCTCACTCGATCATTGCCACCTCGCTTTCGTACTGAACTAACCACAAATGTCTTTCACTCCACTCACCGGGTGGTCCACGTATGCTGTGCGGAAGTGAAGTTGCGTCCAGTTGTAGATCAGCTGCACATCGCCCGGCTGCAGGTCTGTGCGCAGGGCAGGGCAGGAGGGAGGTTTGTCAGGGGGCAAACGGTGTCTTGGGCTGCTGTGCGCCGGCCGCCGCTGTTCTGCTCAGCAGAGCTGTGCTGCCCAAGTCACGCTCTCAGCACACGGTGACCCACGAACACCCCCTGCTGCAAGCTTGCAGCCGCTCGCCTCAACAACCAGAGCCATGTGATGGGCTCATCCTGCGCCTCACCCCAATCCAGGTGCAGATCGGGGGAGTCCGCCAAATCGGTCACAGCCTGTAGCGCCTCCAGCTGCTTGGGCGTGAGGCGGGGCACCTCTGGGAAGCGCTGCACTTGCGGCGCACAATTGGAGGGCAGTTCCTCACTGAAATGCGTGCAAGGCGCGTGTGGAGCTCAATGGCGCGGCTGCATTACAGGGCGGGGGCGCGCCAGCTGCTGACCAAGAAGCCAGTGCCTCTGCAGCTTCTGATGCTGAGGTTGCTGCCCACTGGGGCTGCTGGTGCTTGACACGTGGGACAGGCAGGCATTCTGCAAGTGTAGCCCACCTGCGCCTCCTTGATGTATTTGTCGTTGTAAAAGAAGGTCAGGTGGCCCTGCATGAAGATATGCATACATGGGGCTTGTATGGGTGCAGTCGGCGCTTGTGTGGAAGAGTGCCACGCCAGCAGACCCGGACAGCTTGCAAGCTGTCACGCGCATCGGCAGCCGTCTTTCAGTCATGCTGCACATCTGCATACCAACTCACATGTTTTGCCTGCCAAATCTCACCTTGTACACGGAGAGCACCGGCAGCTCGAGGTACGGCTGCTCTCCCGGCCCCACCTCGCCCTTCTTGTCAAAGTGGTACGTCTTGGCTAGCTCCTGCCAGAAGAATGCAGGGATGCAGGAACAGCTAGTGTTTGGAGTGGTCAATGGTGATGGAGTCACAGACAAATGCATGGCGCAGCCAGCTGGCCAGCAGCAATGCCAAATCAGCCGCAATTGTAATGCAGCTGCGCACCTCCACCAGGTCTGGCCGGGCCTCCAGCAGCCGGTTGTAAATGCTGATGCTGCTGGCCCAGCGGCTGCATGATGAAGGAGGCGGAGGATTTAACTTACAAGGGCAGCGGTGGGGTGGCAAGCAGAGCGTCTATTGCTACTGTAAAGCCTCAGCAACCACCATGCAAGCAGCATGTGTGTTGCACCACAGCCGCCGCACCTGAGCCCTCCCTCCTTTGCGCGTTTCAGGCACAGCAGGCCCACCAAGTCGGCATCGTCCACGTGCCAGGGCTGCACTTTCAGTGATAGAAGGAATCCGTTCAATGCATGCCATTGTGCAAAGCCTGCTGGTCAGAAAGCCTTGCGGAAGCATGCAACTGCGCTGAGACAAGCGGCAGTGCACGCGGTATGGCTGAAGGCAGGCCCGCACCTGCGCAGCGTTGGTGGCGTACACGCGCACATCATCCGCGTTGGGGTCCAGCCCCTGCACAAATAAGGATGCGCACATCAATGCCTGTCAGCCATGCAATAATCCAACTGGCTGATGTGACGCTGCAAGCTGGTTGGCAATTGGTGCATCGATCACCCCCGCTACTGCCGCCCGCTGCATGGTGCAGTCGGCAGCCGTGCGCGTGCTCCTGCTATGTGCACAGCGCCATCCGCTGCGCAAGCTGCTGCTGCCGCTGTGCCTGCTGAGCCGGCTGGTTCCATGCTGCGCCTGCTGTGCCCATGCTGTGTGCGCTGCGCCTCACCAGATCCTTCACGTGGCCCACCTGCAGGGTTAGGGGCAGCACAGATCAGGTCAAGCACACTTGACGATAGCCAGGTGTCACAGCTGCAGGAGCACCCGCCGGCAGTGCAAGTGAAGCGGTGGAAGTGAAAACTATCCGCAGCATCGATACCAGCAGTGGCAGCATGCAGTGCGGCGCCTCACCAAGTGCCCCTTGGCGTTCTGGCTGCGGGGCTGGCCCCAGTAGAGGCCCACGCCCAACCAGGCGGCCACCACCTCCGCCCGGCTCAGCCGCTCGATGGGGAAGCCTGCTTGCAGCGAGCGAGTAATATTGTGTGGAAGTGGTTCATTCAGCAGGTGGATTGCGGTGTGGGCACTTGCCACCCTGGTCAACCGTTTGGGCTGCCCTTGTCAAGCAGCACGCGGCAGCCACCTGGCGCCTCCGCATGCCCAAGCCCTCACCCCGTTGCAAGCAGCTGCCTCGCACCTCGCAGCAGGAAGAAGCCGCGCCCAAACACCACGCTGTCCCGAATCTGCTCCAGCTTGGTTCCCAGGCCGGGCAGCGGGAAGTCGGCCTTGGTCAGCTCCTGCAGTGCGTGGGTGGGGGGCGGTGGCGCAGCCTAGACTGCGCAGCTCTCGAACAGGCTGGTCAGCTCCTGAACAGGCTGGTCGGCAGCGGTGTGCTTGATAGGCGCAGATTCCGCAGGAGGTGCCCGTGCTATGATGCATGAGCAAGGGCGGCCATCATCCCTGAAACACACCCAATCCCAGGTCCGTTCAGCATGTGCCAGCAGCCGCCCAGGGGAGCTGGTTAGTCATCCCGCGCCCGCAAACCGACGGCGGCAAGGGCGGCAAGCGCAGGCACGCATGCATCGGCTGCGCCGGCGGCGGCGCTGCTGCCCCCTGGGCGCACCGGCACAGGCTTGCCGCTGGCCACAGCTCGCTGGGCGGCATCAACGATCTCCTGCTGATCTTGGGGGCTCAATATGTATTGCCAAGTGGAAGGGTCTGATGCCAGCACTTCAGGGGCCGTCCAGGCGGCCGGGTCCTGCAGTGGCTGCCCCAGCACCGCGCCATGGGAGGCACCGTCTCCTCCCCGGCCCATGGTTGGCGACAGGTCCTGAATGGTGGACCGAAGGGGCAGAACCGTTGCAAAAGGATGGCTGGGGCAACAGTTTGCTGGTGCCCTTTCGCTGGCGGCAGGCACACGGCGCCGCGCAGCGCCGCGGCCCTGTGCAAGCACAGCCTGCTTGCACAGCCGCTTTACACACAAGCAGTGTGGATAGGTTGCACCCTGTCTGTTTTCTGGTTTGCTGACTTGCGATTGGGGAAGTCAGCATCATGAGCAGCAAGAGCCTAGGGGACCTGGTGAAGGCCGGCAGCGCCCCGGCGGCGGGGGATCTGGAGCTGGATGATGGCATCGACTACCGGCAGCCGCGCGGCGACGTGTGCACCGATCTGAGCCTCAAAGAGCTCTCCGCCACCGACAACCATGGCGTCGCACGGGGTGAGTGCTTGCAAACGCCCCGGAGGGCTGATCGCTGCGCTGGATGCATCATGGTAGCGCCGTCGTGAGAATGCTGCAGGGCGGGCGAGCGCTGCTCTTTTACCAGCCTGCCCTCCACGCCGCCGCCGCCGCCGCCGCCGCCGCCGCCACATCATCGCCGCCCGCGGCACTCGCCCCCCGGCATTTCAGCCCAACCTACCATGCATTCCGCCTCCCCTGCAGGCACGTATGCCCAGGAGAAGGTTCCCTCTCCCAAGACCACCGGCTGGCTTCGCTTCTTGGTGTGGGAAGGCGGCACAGGTGAGCGCCGCGGCCGCTGGCTCCAGCTGGCCAGGGGCCGGCCGCATTTGCAGGCACGCATGCCCCCGACCATTACAGTTCCCAGATCTGGCATGCTCTCCCCTGAAGTGTCTCTTGGGACTGTGGCTTGTGGTCGGCTGCCATGGCGGCCGCCCCTGTCTCGCCAGTCCATGCCATCCACGTCCCACCCCAAAGGGACCAGCCCATCTGACCTACCCCATCACTGCTTCCCCGCCCCATCCACCCTTGCAGGCTGGGATGCCTTCTTCACCTGCGCCTCCGCCCAGGTCAGCATTGCTCTGTTTTGAAGCTGTGCAGCGCATCACAGGATCGCTGCTGCCCAGCTCCGCAGCACATGGCGGTGTGCGCTCAGCGCCGCCGCCGCCGCTACCCCGCCCTGCCTGCACCTGCGTCAAACCGGCCGGAGCGCACACCTGCATTCCTTGCACATTCCTTACACCCTGATGTGACTTTGATGAACGCATGCTCAACTACCATTACCTTGCTCTATGCTACTAATGCTATAATGCACCATGCAGGTGGGCCAAGTCATCCTCAGCCTGCCCCACTCGCTGGCGCAGACGGGCATGGTCGCCGGTGAGCGCCAGGCTGTGCCGCCACCACCGTGCTGCACTGCCTATGCTGCCAAAGCTTGCCCGCAAGCAGCAGACCCTGCTTGCATGGTGGCACGGCGCTGACCGCGGCACTGAGATCACTGCCATCACCCGCACCCTGCATCCCAGCACCCTGCACCCCAGCACTCACCCTGCCGCTCGCCTCCCCCCTTGGCACCCGTGCAGGCATCTTGCTGATGCTGCTCTTTGCCTCGCTGGCCATGTGGACCGTGTACCTCATGGTGGTCCTGTATCTGGACAACAAGTCGCGCAAAATCAAGGAGGGCACCTGGTGAGCACCCTGGGCTTGCCCTTTGTGTGAAACCACTGCTCGGCAGCTTGAGAAGGGGCTGGGCGCCGGCGCAAGGTCTCGGGCGTTTGCAACGGTGCCGCCCTTGCACCCAGTGTGTGCTGCGTCGCTGCTGCCACCTCAGCGCACCCACGTTGCACGCAGCTCAGCTGCCGCCGCAGCCCCGAAGGACTCAACATGCAGGCTCATATTGTTGCATGCCTCGCCCAAGCTTCCCTGCTGCGATACGCTGCGCAGGTACAACGACGAGAAGAAGCGCAGCATCGCCAACCAATATCATGAAGTGATGGCGGCCGCCACCAACAAGTGGCTTGGGATCTTCTCACGAGTCGTGGTCATCATCGCACTGGTGAGCGCTGCTCTTGCGACGTGTGTAGCAGTATGCTCTGAATGTGAGCGGGGTGGAACGAGGTCGCTGAAGCCGTCTTTGAGTGGTTGACATCAAGGTACAGCAGGTGTGAACGCTCAAGGTGTGTAAGTTACACTCTCCCTCTTCCTCTCTCTTCACATGCAACTCACAAGCAACCGCGTTGCATTCGCGGGTACCCATCTTTGCAGAGCGGCCTGGGGGCGTGTTTACTGCACGCCCTTCTTCCTCACTCTCTTGTCGTCGCAGGGCGGCCTGGCGGTGGCCCAATCATCGCCTCCCATGCTGTCACAGTGCTCGCTCCCCTGCTGCAGTCAGCTATCCGTGCCACAAACCCCGCCCTCGTCTCTGCAGGGCGGCCTGGCGGTGGCCCAGATCATCGCCTCCTCCTCCAACTTCCACCGCATGATCCCGGAGCTCAGCAAGCGGTGCGTTTTGGGGCAGGGCTCAGCTGCCACTGATCCGTAGAGATTGCAACTGAGCAGCTGTTGAGTGATCGAACTGCGGTGAGCTTGTGAAGTGCCCGCTTGCTGTGAACCTCGCCTTGCACAGTGACTCAGACTCGGCAAGCGTTTGAGCGGCACCAACACCAATGGCACACGTTCCCTGACCCTCCCTCCTCCCTGCCTCGCAGCGACTGGGCGCTCGTGTTTGGCGGCGTGGCGATGTGCATGTCCCTGATCCCCAACTTCCGCAACTTCCGCCTCTTCTCCTTCATCGCGCTGGTGGCCACCACCTTCACGTCCTGGGTGAGCGGGCACTCATGCTTGTTGAATGGTATTGTAAGCAAACTCCCCAACGGCCAAAGGTTAAACAAGGCTTCAGAGGAGAAACTTGAGGGTGCACGGCTCATGCGTTGAGCGGCTGAAACAACCCCCGCCAGCGGCGGCCGCCCGTTCGGTGGCGGCAGCACCGCCGCCCTGCTCTTCCCTCCGGCCTCCGCCTTCAACCCTCACTCGACTCCTGTGCCTCCCCTTTCGTGCTTCACAGTACATGGTGGCCATGGGCATCAAGGGCTCTGGCAACGAGGGCCTGAAGAGCCAGGCATGGACCGACCAGACCCCCTCCGCCGGATGGGAGGGCTTCTTTGCGGGCGCCTCCAACATCATCTTTACATTCGGTCAGCTTACGCTCTGATTAAGCAGGGGGGCAGTGAGGGTAGCGGCTGGTTAGCACCTGCATGGAAGCGGCTTGCTGGTAGACGATGTGATGTTGACGTGCATGGCCCCGGCCGGTGCAACGCTGCCCATTGCTTGCCTCCAGCCACGGCCTCAACCGAGCACTCCCGCTACCCCCCTGTCCGCAGGCGGCCATGCCATGCTGCTGGAAGTCATGGACTCCATGTTCAAACCCTACAAATTCCACAAGGTAACAATGCTATGAACTTGCTTCTTTTCTGGGGCGCTCTGCCCGCCGGCCTGCGTGGCAATTAATTCAAGATTGCGTCCAGGTTGGCACTCTGGCTGGCTGCCGCTTCACTTTCCTGTCGCTACAGTTGCACCGACTCTCAACCGACTCTGCTCCCACCACCCAACCGCAGGTGTTCTACGGCTCCTACCTGTACGTCTACACCCTGGTGCTGCCCAACTCCATGTTCATCTTCTGGGGCTGGCCGGAGCAGGCGGCGCAGTGAGTCAGGGGGCATTTCGCGCTGGGCGGGCTTCGACCAGGAAACTGAAGTTAGCAGCAGGCTGTCAACACCGCACTGCTGTCTCGTACGGTGGGCAGTGCTGAGCAGCTGTGTGCCATCTGTGCACTGGTCGGGCATTCATCCTCATCCAGCTCCCTCCAACTGCCCAAAAACAACTCCCCCTTACAGGTACGGCAACGTGTATGCCTACATGCCGGCGTCCGTGGCCCGAGACATCTCCATTGTGCTCATGGTGGCGCACCAGGTCATCGTGTTCGGACTGGTGAGCAGCCAGAGGAATATATGTTTCTTTGGAGCTGCTGGTAACAGTGGTATCCAACCTGCCAGCAGGGCGACAAAACGCCTGGCTGGGTCCTGTGCATGCAGCGGACGGGATCCGACCTGGCCAGCGTGGCATGCGCACGGGTGGCAGCTGCCACCCACCGTCCTTCCTCTCTCCCTCCTTGCCCTGTGGCTTGCAGTTCGCGTTTCCCATTTTTTTCATGGTCGAGAAGTGGGCGGGCGTGCACAACGGGGCCTACTGGAAGCGCCTGCTTTGCCGCCTGCCCATCGGTCAGTTAGCGGGCGCCGCCGCCGCCGCCGCGCTGCTGGGTGCTTGGCGCGGGCAAGGGCAGGGGCCTGCCCTTGTGCCAGGGCACTGCCCACTGCACTAATCAATGCCATGCTAGCTTGCAACCCTGCAAAAGATAGGGAGGCTGCTCTGCAAAGGGTTGCGTCGCCGCTGCATGCGCTGCCCACGCCCAACCAACAGGCGCACCTCACAACCAACTCTTGCTGTGTCGCCGCTCCCTCTGATAATGCAGCTGCTCTGCTTTGGTTGATAAGCCTCGCATTCCCCTTCTTCGGAGTTATTAACGACGTTTTGGGGGCCTTTACAACCACCTTTGAGGTGATTCCAGCTGCCCAGAGGTGTCTCCGGCCCTCCCTGCCCCGCCGCGCCGCCAAACCCCAAAGCCGCCACCTCCTCTTCCCTGCCACCTTTCCAGCACCCCCAGAATGACTTCCCTTTCTTCTTATCTTCGTTCTACAGACCTTTATCATTCCCTGCCTGGCCTACAACTGGCACTACCAGTTCTCCAAGAACGCCGAGCAACACCGCTTCGAGTCCACCAAGCCGCCCACCAGCAACAAGTGAGGCCACGGTGTGGGTGGGATTCCCTCCTTCACAGGCCCTAACCTGCTTGTATCGACTACTGTCCTGCATGTGTGCACAAGGGCCTGCAGGCTCATTCAACTGCTGGCAGCTTGCACCTTACGTGCCTGCCGCCCGCTCGCCCTGCTCTCCGTCCCGCAGGTGGTTGAGCCGCCTGGGCGGCTGGAGGACCATTTTCTACTTCAACTGGGTCATCATCGTTTTCACAGCCGTTTTTGGATTCGGAATGGGTGGTTATGCGTCCATCAAGGTGCGTGGCATGGGTTCTGATGCTCAGATGCGCATGCTGCACATACCTGTAGGATGGGCGCTAGCTGCCCTGCTAAGCTCGTTCCAACAATCTCTGCCAACACATCCATTCACCGTCCCCTCCCCCATCAGGCCTTTGTTGAAAGCATCCAGGACTTTGGCGTGTTTGCAGCCTGCTACAACTGCTGAGCACCGCTGGCCGCCAGCAGGCCCAGTGCTCATGCATCCCAAGAACCAATTGGCAGAGCGCTGGGCACGCTCCGCCTCTGCTAGGCTGGCACGCATGCGTGTCGTCCGCCCGGCCAAACCCGCCCCACCATTCTTAGCTTGGAGCCTCAGAAATTCGCTCCCCTGCGTTGTCATTACAAATTCGGAGCCTGGCGCATTTCATCCTGCCACTCTTCCCTCTGCCTTCTTCCAAGCCAGCCCCGCCACGTGTGCACAAGATTAGCCACACTGGCTGTGCACCCTTTTGCATCCTGCCAGCTCTTCCCAGTCTGTACGGTATTCCGTCCCATTCCGCGTTTTTCCATTGAAACTCCGAACCCACCCGGCCTTGCAGCGCCAATGTCTTTCTTTCTCACCACTGCTATTCCTTCCCGCACCCCCACTGTTCCACACGTCCCCCTGCCGTGGCCCTTGAACCATTTTCATTGACGGTCTGTTGCCCACACCGTTGTGATATGCTCTGGGAACCACCGATGTGTCAGTGATATGTTGTTAGGCAAAGCAGACGGGCATGGCTCTGGTGGGCAGCTGCTCATGGGGTGAGCGGCGGCGGCGGCCGCTGGCCCATGCAATGCTTGCCAACGGACCTGCGATCGAGATTGTGCGATTGCTCGCTTTCCGATCCGCAGCTCCACAGCTGGGAGGCTTTGGGTTAGCGCTCAGCCCGCTATGCTCTCGCTGCTAGCGGCCCGCGCGGCGCCCGGCGCGCCGGGTACTGCGATCGCGGCTGCCTCCTGTGCTGCTTGGCGCGGCTGGAGCGGCAGGCNATTTAGCAGCACGCCCGCCGCCGCCGCCGCTGCCGCCGCCGAGCCGCCGCCAGCCGNCTGGCAGCGCTGCTGCGCCCGGTAGCAGCAGCTCTAGTGAGGACGAGCGGGCTGCCACCCTGCCGGTTGAGCAGCTGGCCAAGGCGCTGCTGGCGGGCAATGCGCGGGGGCAGCTGACGACGGTCNAAGGCGGGCAGCCCAGCACACGACCAGAGCAAGGTCTCTTCCAGCGTCGTGCCGTACCTGTGCCCCAAGGGTGCGTGGCTGTTGCCCATTGGCATGGATGTGGGTCTGCATAGCTGGATGGCGTTTCAGCTAGTGAGCTGCAGAATTAGCCGATGCTCAAGGCTTGAGAGCACGCTAAGTTGACTGGCTGCTTAGCACCGTTGCGGAGTGCAGTTGTGCATGCATGCTGGTAGCTGCCGCTGCTGGTTGGGGCCTGCCCAAGTGATGCCGGCTGGGTGCTGTGATGATTAGCTTACTGCCAGCAGCATAAATAGCCAACCTTTTGTGCGAACTTCGGCCGCAGGCGAGGCGCCGGTTGTGCTGCTGGGCGAGCAGGACGCGGAGCACCTGCAAAACCTGGGGGAGGATGCAAAGGTGCGTGGCTGCTGTGCAGATCTGGCCGTGCACCTAGCGGCCTTCCAGTGCTCAGCGGCTGGGTGTCGCTGGCTGCAGGGCTGTGTGTCAGGCACCAGGCTTCAGCACTCGTGTGACCTGTTGCGTCTCTCGTGATCTGCCACACTTTTGTTGCAGGCCTCTCTGGCCACGGGCCACATCTCCCCGCCCTGGTTCATTCAGCGGCTGCGCGGCACCGGCTGGCTGCCGCGGCGGGTCGCGCTGCTTGGACTGCTGGAGCCCCTGCCCGATGCAGAGGTGGGCAAGAGTTAGAAGGCTCNATAATGCAATGTGTGNCATGCGCGGCCGTGGTGACAGCTGCTGAGCTGAGCCTGCTGGCCCTGCTGTAGCAGCTGCCTGATGCAGACGTGTAGCAGGCGGGCCAAACTTTCATGAATGCAGCCTTGGAGCCCATGCCCCCTACTCCTGCCTCCTTTCCTTTCCCCATCAGGCCCAGTTTGCGCTGGGCCAGGCCCGCAAGGCCTACACCTCCGCCCCTGCCCTGCCCGCTCACCCTCCGATTCTTACCCAGCCCCACCAATCCGTACCTGCCGCAGGCCCAATTTGCGCTGGATCAAGCCCGCAAGGCCTACGCCGCCGCCCCCGCCTTGTCGGCCCTGCTGCCCCGGGAGGAGCGGCTCAGCGCAGCGGGCCTGCGAGGCTTCCGCCTCGGCTCGCTGTCACAGTGTGTGTACGTGGATCACGCGGGGCGGCAGCACAATGTGGCGCCGCAGGTATGGTCGAGCAGAGGCTGACTATCCCCTTGGCAGGAGCTGGGTGACTGCTACTCGCAACCGCTGGCCATGCCGCATCTGCTGGTTGCAACACACAATGATAGTTCTGTCTTGCATTCGCTGCCTCTCCACCCTCACAGGACCTGGACACCTGCCACTTGGACCGCTGGCCCTGCAGCATGTTCTGCATTCCTCCACGAACTAGTTGCACTTTGAAGACGCCTCCTCGTGTTTTTTTTTGTTGAACTGTGCAGGACTTGGACGCCTGCTACCTCGACCCGCTGGCCCTGCCGCNATCTGCTGGTTGCAACACACAACGGTAGTTTTATCTTGCATTCCCTGCCTCTCCNACCATCGCAGGAGCTGGATGCCTGCTACCTCGACCCGCTGGCCCTGCCGCAGCACGACCTGCTGGCCGAGCTGAACCAGCAGGTGGGTGTGATGCATGGATGCATCGCCGGTGGTTAATGTTGACAGACGCAAACTTGGTGGGGTTGGATCAAGTTGTTCCGGTTTTCCTGCAGCCCCTGCAATCCTCTGGCACATGCTCAGTGCTGCCCAGAAGGCACCCCTCTCCGCAGATGGAGTGGCTGCCGCAGCTGCAGCTGTTCTGTGCGGCGTACCTTGGAGTGCACACCAGCGGGGTGCTGCTCACCGAAGCGGATCGCATGGGTGAGGAGTTGGTTTTGCAGCCGGATGATGGATTGCAAGCGTGTGCAGCTGGCGTGCTGTTGTGCAGCTTGCGAGGGAAACGTAAGTGTGTGCTGCTGACCGAGGCAGGAAGATGCTGGTCTCTAGTCGTGCAAACGGGAGGTGCCGCCTCATAACAGCCACCCAGCTACTCAGACTTCAATCGATACACCACCTGCTGCCCTGCAGGCTTTACCCTGTTTGGCCGGCCCGCAGTGGAGGCGATTGAGGGGCCGGATGGCAAGGCTCAAGTGGACCTGCAGGCGGCACAGCAGCAGCGCTGGCGGCAGTTCCGCATTGGCTCCGCCCGCGAGCTGAGGTGAGCTTCTCTGGAGTCACTGGGGCGCAGCCTGGCAATAATATCTCGTTTGAGTTTGAGGTATGAATTCGTTTGCAGCGCACTGTTGCTACTGCTGTGTTCTCAATATTGCCGAGGCTGTGGAGCCGCAGCACCAGGATCACCCCACACACCTGCAGGAACAAGCAGGCGTGTCTGAAGCTGCTGCGGTGATGCTTCCAATATTAGCCGCGACTTTTCATCAACTGTGCCCTGCAGGAGCAAGCAGGCGTTCCTGGAGCTGCTGCAGCAGATGAAGGAGGAGGTGAAGGCGGCCACCGGGGCGGAGCTCTGAGCAGGCCGCTGACCAATGCTGAAAGCAGCGGCCCAGGGCTGAGCTGTGAGCATGCAGGCAGCATGCAGCAGCGGGACAGTCTGCCGCAGGAGATGCCCCCTGCCCCAGCAAGTAGCAGCTGATTCCTTTGCTGCGTTGTGGTACGCGATGAGGCTGCCTTCGTGGCCCGCTCATGGAAAGACTGGCTGTCACAAGCAGTGACTGTTCAACTTGTTCAACTAGAGAGGCGCTGCAGACAAGGACGACGCTCAACAAGCTCAAAGTTAATGCATAGAAAGCGCAACTTGACACCTGCTATTACGATGCTTGCTGCTGCGGCTGCTCCTCTTTCACATCCGGCTGCTGCTCCTGCTGCTGCTGTTGCCGCTGCTCCTGCTGGTGCTGCGCATCTGCTTCCCCCGCTACGCCTGCTGCGCCCTGGCTGCCGCCTGGCGACGCCTTTCCTGCCCCTGCTGCCGCTGCCGCACCCTCTTTTGCCGCCCCTGCCACTGCTGCCGCTGCTGCTGCCAAAGGTTCAGCAGAGGCTGGCTGCCGCGCTTGCGAGGCCGGAGCAGGTGCTTCAGCTGCCCCTTTGCCTCTGCTCTGCCGAGCCGCCTCGAATGCCGCATTGGCAGCCTCATGCGTGTCGAAGAAGGCCTGCAGCAAGGCACATGGCAGCAGCCAATGAGGCAAGGCCGTTGAATGGAGCAATGGGAAGCTGTGCGTGGCAACGGCTGCCTGGCGCAAGGCAGGGCCAGATTGCTTGATTCACAGGGCACACCGCTGGGTTGGCGCAAGGGTGCGAAGATGCGCTCGCTTGGACCATCTCTGCTTCTAAGGCTAACGCACCGCAGGGCGCAAGCGGCAGAGCGACGCCCACACTGGGCGTTTTGGGCTGCTCACCTGGAGCATCTCCCCTCCCACGCCAGAACATATGTTGCGCACAKTCAGCAGTGGGCATATCAAACAGCTTCAAGTTGTTGCTCGCCTGGAYCATCTCCCCTCCCACGCNWGANCANATGMRGCNSCASYKMCKYKASTGGGNCANRARC
>JADXDR010000037.1:701734-800790 GCA_025026875.1 Chlorella ohadii
CCCTCCTGCYCCAGCAGTGAATGACATATGGCTCGGGTGGGACCCCACGAGGGAATCAGGGACGATTTCGAAGCAGTGCACAGCAGCAGGAACAGGGTGAGGCGGGCTATTCAGGGGAAAAATGCAGGCTCGAAAGCAACAGCTCAGAGCACAAACACGTTCCAACGAGTGCATGCATGGGCGAGGGGGTTGTGGAAAAGCGATGTATAATCAGCGGGCACCTGGAGCGCGGAGTTGGGCACCGCTCGAAACACGCCATCCTTGCGCATCGGCAGGCTGCTGGCGCTCCAGTAGGAGAACAAGCTCTGCACCTGCAAGGCAAGTTTAGAAGCAATACAGCATGGAGTAATTGAGTCACGCCGGCGCGGCACTTTGGTCAGCTGACTCGTATTGGCTGTGGTGCACTGGCCGCAGCAGCAACACACCGCACAACGTTCAACCCAGTACCAGACACTTTCCACAGCGCCGTTCTGCGTGCTCCCTCTGCTTCTGCTTCAGCCTGACAAGGCATCACCGTGCAATGTTCAACCCAGTACCAAAACGTTTCCCCAGCGCCCCTCACCGCCTGCTCCCCCTGCTTCTGCTTTAGCCGCTTGCTCTTGGCGCTGTCGGCTACTCCCCTGCTCCGCTGCCGCTTGCCGCTCGCCCGGCCGCCCTCTCCAGGCGAGCTGCCCTCGGCTGCTAGAGCGCCGGAGCTATTGCGCCGCACCTGCGGGCATGAGACGCAGGGATGGACCCCCGATGAAGTCCGCAAATCCACAATTGAGTGGGCAGCCCGCGACGATGCCTGCATGTGCCTGCACACCCTGCAAATGCAGGCACACCCTCCAGACCAAGCAGACTGACACTGAGCTGGCAACCTCGGCTTGGCGCCTTGCCCCAGGGGGTAACGCACCGCGGGCTTGCAAAGCGCACAGCCACCGGCCAGTCGCCTCCCCCCAGCCGCCAGCCGCCATGTTTTCCCCGCCCTAATCTTTGCAAAATGCACAGCCGCCGCTCGGCACTCCTATTTTCTGCCCCAAAAAGGTTTCACAATGTTTCACAGTACGCACCGCGGGCTTGCGGGACACGTCGTCCTTGGTGCCCTTGCGCCCGCCGCCAGCTCAGCACTCAGCTTCCCTGCCCCCAAAAGGTTTCAAAATTTCAACAAAACGCACCCCGGGCTTGCGGGACACATCATCCTTGGTGCCCTTGCGCCCGCACACGCCGTAGGTGCCATCCTCCATCTTTGCAAATACGAGCACGTCGCCTGGAGCGGTAGGGGGCAGCAGGAACATTGCTAGAAGCCGGCACGGCACTCTTGAGAACAGTGCGGCAGGGGCCGGAAAGGTCAGCAGACACCAGTCTGCCATCTCGGTGGCCCAGCGGCAGCAGACAGATGTGGTGCAAGCAGGGCAGGGATGCAGGCTGCTGGAAGTTCAGAGGCTGGTGCTGCGACATCGCAGCCCCAAACTGCCCGCATTGAGCTCGCAAGCGCCCCGCGTACCTGCGCTGAGCCCGTACTTTTGCTGCACCCCCATCGTGTCCTCCAGCAGGTACATGCGGCTGGTGGACATACAGACAGAGTGGAAGGTGGATTGGCGCAGGTACACGCACACCTTCGTGCACAAGGCGATGCCTGCTCCTGCCATTGGCTGGCACCTGAGCACTTCAGGCCGCACCTGCTCTGGTTGTTCACCCSSCTGTTGCACGCACAGGGGTGCTGCACGCTGCTGCTGCTGCTGCTGCTGCTGCTGCTGCTGCTGCTGGAAAGTACMCCCGCACCTGCTCTGGTTGTTCACCCAGAAGCGGAAGCGGAACGAGTGCTTGGCGCCTTCGGGGTCGGTGGCGTGAAGCGTCGTGCCCTGCTGCTCTTCCAGGAACGGCAGGTGCGCCTCCGCCTGGCCCTGCAGCAGCGGAGGTCGACAGTGGGTCTGCTGCATTTGTGTTGTGCTTGATGGACGGCTGTGGTCGCAATGCGTGGGGCCTGTGTGCTCGAGCATGGGCGGCACGGGCGCGGGGCATTAACATTCGCCAGCGGCACGGTGGCTGGCACACAATATGCAATCTCTCAAACAAGCTGCAACACCAGAAGCACACCTTGGGGATGACCAGGCGGCCGGTGCCGTTGGCATCACTAGAAGTGAGCACCTGCAGGCACACATGGGGCGGCAGCCGGCGAATCCCTGCGTCGAGCGGCGATCGCAGCGGCGGTGGTGTGGGGCGGCTGTGCGCGCCGCGCCCCATGCGCCGCACCTTCTCGAACAGGATGCTGCCGCCCATGGCCTTGAGGGCCGCCTTGGCGCCCTCAGCGTTGTATTCAGGCGGCGCCATTTCGGTTCAGCTTCTGGGCTGCACCGACCGGTGTGGCGCGCTGGCTATGATGCGAGCGAGCAGCCAAGCGATCGGTCAACGGCGGCGCGGGCCGACCCAGCCATGAAGCCACCTCCAGCGCAATGAGCTTCTGCATGGCAATGCCCCTGCGATCTGGGCCTTCTTTGCGCGACTCCGATCTGTAGATGCATATGGCAACTCACTGAGAGAGCAGGCGCGCTTCTCCGCCCATCCGCAAACCCCAGCCGCGGCTTGCAGCCTCCTCCAGCCCCTCAAACCAGCGCATCAATCTCTCAGCAGCGTCATCACCTCGCAGGGATTGNCTCCACGCAGCGATCTCCCAGCGGCAGCATGTCAGCGGCGACGGCAGCACCAGCAGGAGCGGCAGGCTCTATGCCACGAGGAAGGGTGCAGACAGTGCGGCCTGCAAGCCAATTCGTAGCGGCGAGATCACTACGCCAGCCCCACAGTCAAGCCCTGCACTGGCAGCAGCAGCAGCACACAGCAGCAGCAGCAGCAGCTTTCCTGCGGCGGCGCACTTCCTGCCGTGTGCGTGCCACGCAGCAGCCGTCGACGTCGGATGAGAGCAGCAGCCCGCAGCAGACGAGCCAGCGGCCATCGCAGGTGGGCATTGGCATGAGCTGCTCTGCCTGGCAGTGCTGTTCATAACATTCACCATCACCACTCAAATTGCTCTCCTTCCAGTCCATCGCTGTTCATTTTATCAGTTCCGCCATCTGTTCCAAATGCTCCCCGCAGTGGCAGCGGTTCGCGGGCTTTGTGCAGGCAGGCGACGCAAAGGAGGCCTGGCTGAGCATCAGGTCAGCTGGTGTGGGGTGGTTGCTAAAAAGCACTGCCTGCACTCACGTTTTGAGTTTGCATGTCCGGCTGCTGGGCTGGGGGCTTGCATATCAGAGTGTTGCGCTGCAGCCCCTGCTCCTGACTGCATCCGCCCAAAACGTGAATGCAGCCAAGAGGGAGCCAACCTGCCGTCTGCTGCCGCTCCTCCTTTGCAGCGCCACTGTCCTGAAGGCCACGCTTCCGGCGGCCCTGCTGGCGTTTGCTCTGCACGGCAGCGTGTGGGGCGGAGGTCCGCCTGGCCCCGTGGCGGCAGCAGAGGCGGCGGCGTATNGCGGGGGCAGCTGTGGCGGCGGGCAGTGAGCTGTGGAAAATTTTGGAGGGCTTCCAGGGATGATGCTGAGGGCTCGCTCGTTGTATCCGCTTTGTACTGCTGCTCTTTCCTTATCACAGCATGCCTGCCTCAAGGCCTTTGGTACTGCACTGGCTCACAGCAGACATTTGCAAATGCCAGCTGCATGTAGATGCAACAAGGAGTGTCTTGACCAAAGCTCACACAGGCAGGAGCGGTACGAGAGATGCAGCTGAGCGCAAAAAGCAGGGCAGGAGGGTCCTGAAGGGTGCTTGGAAACATGGCAACGCAACGTGTTAAGCAGGTCACAGCTAGCTGCCGCCATTCAGCCCGCTGGCGGCCCTGTCCATGTGTGCTCCCGGCGGGGTGGGCGGCATTCCCTCCCCTCCCTGCCTGTTCTCTCCAACAGCTGCGCCCCCAAAGCCTCCCTCGGCAGCCCGAATCTTAGCTGCCCCGCTGGACAGCCTGGCTAGGCCAACGGCCATCTGAGGGCTGGCCCGCTGCACGCTGCCCCGGGCGCGGTGCACCGGCACGCCATCGCTACGCTGCCCGCCTGGGCCCGTCATTCGCTCTTCCTCAGGGGTGGCAGGTGCGCCCGCCTCGGCGCCCCATGTGGGCTGGCCCAGGCAGCTGGTAGCACCGCCAATGTGGGTGGCTGCAAAGGCGGCGTCTGCCACACTCTGACCGCCAGGCGGCTGCTCGCCCTCGACCGCCTGCTTCCATGTAGCGGGAGGGTATGCAATGCGCCCGATGTGTGCCAGCTTTGCAAGGGCCACCTTGATAATCTCAGCATGCAGGCGCTGGAGATGACATGCAACGCAACAAGCCACACTTGAGAGCCATGTGCAGGCCCCATGCAGGGCCGCCCGCCCCGCTTGCCTCAGGCTCCTGCTTGCGGCGGGGGTACCGCCAGCACAGCCACAGGCAGACAGCGTTGAAGCTGGTTCCGATATAGTAGGTGAGCGTTGGGATGATGGTTTTGCCTTGTGCGACAAAGTAGATAATCCTGGATAAGGGGAGAGAGTACAACGGAGCGGATTGTGCTTGTTGCGGTGCAGTCTAGAGGTGTCATGATGAGCGGAGATGCATGCGGCAGCGGGACAGTAGCACGTTCTTGTGCAAGAGCTGATCTACAGCTCTCAAAGCAGCTCACCACAGGCTGCAGTTGACGATGGACATGACCGCATTGCCGGCGTGGATGCTGGCGCTGTCCTTCTGGCGCACCACCTGCAAGGGATGGCGCAGGTGACTGGGTAACGAAACGCCCGGTGTGGGCGACATGCATGGCTCTTCGCTCAGCGCAATACCCATAGCCAGGGAGCTGGGAGAATTCAGTGAGGCACAAACCAGCTAGGCAGGGCGGACCAAGAGAGCCAGGCCTTGCCTTCATGACTGTGGCCAGGGGGCTGGTGTAGTAAAGGATGCTCCCCGCATTTGCTGCAATGCCCCACAACTGGCACAGGAGAGGATACGCGGCATTATTGAGTCGGCTGCTGGCTTGCGCTGGCTTGTGTGGCATGGCATGGCTTGGCATGGCATGGCATGCCGGGGGCAATGCATGCGTGGCCTGGTGGGCAGGGCACAGCATGGCAGGGCAGGGCATGGCAGGGCAGGGCATGCCATGGCAGAGGCATGGCACGGCGAGACCAACCTACAACCCCATGCAAACCGTGCCACCGAGTGAACCCCATTCCAAGCACAGACTTTTCATACTCTCCAAGGCCGCGCCCCTCTCACCAGCTCCTTTGTGGACTGCGGCCAGCCGGCCAGGGAGGTGAGTGCCCCTAGCACCAGCAGGAGAGTGATGTAGCACAGCAGCAGGCCCAGCAGCCTGTCACGAGTCTGCTTGTGCGATTGTGCGAGGAACGGCGGCCAGAGGCGCGGTCAGTGGGGGAGGCAGCAGCAAGTCGCAGCTCAGCAAAGGACAAATTGAAACCGTGACTGCATGCAGCTTTAGGTGCATGCACTGGTAAGCCGCAGTCATACACGGCATGCACACCGCCGGTTCAGCTCACCCGCTGCCGCGCCTGGCCCACCTGCAAGGCAAGTGGTCAGGTGCAGAGCATGTTGTCTGCACGGATTCCATCAACAGTCGGAATGTATGCATGCAGCAGCAATTGTGCCATGCCGCTCAGTCACTCATGCTCTGCTCCAGAAAACTTACGAGGATGACAGTGTTGAAGATGGCCACCAGCAGCCTGCGGGGCAGGGGTGTAATGCCATACGAGGTAAGCCGAGTGAAACAGCTGCTGTTGCTGTCTGGTAGGGGCTGCAGGCTGCCTGCACTTCTGTTGCAGCCCAATGTGAGATCTACGTGTGCCCCATGCAACCCTGTAGAAGCCAGCCCATATGCAAGCCAAACGTGGGATATACAAGTCCTGCGCACCCGCCGCTAGAGCTGACTGTGATGAAGGGGTCCCGGGTCACCACCGCACTGCAGTCCAGTGAGGCAGAGAGGGGTAGGGGGGCAAGGTCGAGTAGAGACGGGGCAGCAGGGGGCCACAAGACGCCTGCCTGGGCCCGCAAATGCCATGTGCAAGCACAACCGTGCGCCGGCAGCAGCTGGGCTGAGGGCGCCCCTTGCAATCCCTGACCCCAGCTGAGACAGCCAGGCGATCGGGGCACCGGCTCACAAGATGTTCCAGCAGACGGCATTGGCCACCAGGACGACTGTGGGGAGCGGGTTGAACTCTGCGCAGCAGCGGGGGCAGTGGAAGTTTAAACAGGCCGACGTTGCCATCATTCCCAATGGCATCGTCCGCTGCATGAGCAGGTGGCGCATGCGCAGGCGCAGCCTGCCCCAGTTTTCGACCACACGTGCCCGTGCTGCAGCCGCACCTCCAATGTCGCTGCGCCGGCGGGTGCGCCACACTGCCCGCGTGGGCGAGGCCGCCATGATGATGAAGAGCAGAGCGCCCACAGCGGGCACCACATTCTGCGCCAAGCAATGAAAGTAAATGTGGTGGTTTGTCATCTGCCATCACAAGCGCATGCAGCAGCTGCGGGGGAAGCGGCTGAGTCGCTCTGCCGATTGGCGTCCAACGGCAGGTGTTGCCGCCAGGAGACCAGCTCTGCAAGCCGATTTACATAACAGCCTGCGAAAGCAGCTGACCAGCCCACCTCAAAGATGATGAAGCGGGCGTCCGCCATGGTTCAGGCTGGTGCTGCTCTCCTCCTACTGATTGGAAACTGCTGCCGCCGGGGAGGACTCGCTGTCGGCGGCCGAGGCCAACGGCAGCGGAGGCGGCGGCGGCGGCCGCTGCAACTGGGCTCGCTTCTGCTGGTCGCCCTGCCGACGGCTGGAGCTGCAGGGCCGGTCCAAGGTCGAGCAACGGGCGCTGGCTGAGCTCTCGGCCTGGCTGCCTCTCCCGAGTAAAGGGCAGGTTCGAGCTCGGTGCCAGCTTGTCTTTCCGCCCCAAGCTAACAACTAGCAGGGCGCAGTGAGGTGAACAGGAGCTGGGAGGGAGCAGCATGCTCGGGGGGCATGCCGACCGCCGCTCATGCGCCGTCGCCGTTCCGGGCCAGGCCTCAATCTTGTCTGCAAATGAAGCCCAGCAGGCACTGTGCCATCGTGCTGCATGACATCTGCTTTTGCATGCTGTGCATGCTGGCCCCTGGTCCTCCTATCAAGCACCGCTGGTGTGCCAACATGGAACAGCCGGGGCTGCAGCCACCTGGTTGACGCACAGTTTCACGCAGCACTTGACATGAGCGATTGCAGTGCAACCAGACAATTGACGCACGAGGCATGGGCAGTAATGCGGCGCTATCTTGAAGTCAGCGGGGACTTGACGAATTGTGGACTCCACTGCTGAGCACAATCTCTGCTGGCCAACAACAGAATGCTCAGATGCCTCTCAGGCCGTGCGCGGTGCGAACCAGGGGAGTAGTGGGGTGGCCGGCGTCCGCTCCCCACCCTCACTGCCCTCCCCGCCAGTGGACGCATGCCCAGCAGGCTGGCTGCCATCGCCCACATGCAGCCAAAACGCGCCGCTGGGCAGACGGTCCAGGCCAGTAGGAGAGCCGGGCAGGTAGGCCCAAACGGCTTGGACCAGGCTCCTGCTGCGCAGGGCTGAGCTGGGCACTGGAGCTGAGTAGGCGCTGCCCTCAACTTCCAGGGCCCTGGGAGTGCGCGCTTCCACTGCTCCGCTGGGCCGTGCGAATGCGCTGCCGCCGCCAATGTCGGTGGCGGCAAAGGAGGCTCCGCTGACAGCTGGGGCAGCCGCCACCGGCTCGCCGTCTGCCGCGTGCAAAGGACCAGGACGAAGGAGGCCAAGCTTGAGGGCTTGTAAATCATGCCAACTGCTGCACAGCACAGCACAGCAGTCATGTATGCCAGCAGGTGTGCCAGAGCATGTCCTGTTGCAGCAGCAGGCACGTGCATGCAAACTGCGGCTCCGCGTAGGCTGCTCCCTCACCAGCCTCACCTCTTGCAGCCACTTGCGGCGGGGGAAGCGCCAGCACAGCCACAGGCAAGCGATGTTGAGGCTGGAACCCGCATAATAAGTGAACGTGGGGATGATAACTGCAGAAGGGCAGAGAAATCACGCAAGTAACACATGCTGTTAGGGCAAGATGAAGCAAGCAGTCGTGATGAGCAGTGCAGGGCTGCATGCGTGCAGGTGAGCCAGAAACAGTGCCACACACCCTGCCCTGCCTTGCCTTTGCCTTGCGTCACAAAGTAACTGATCCTGCCCAAAAGGAAGAGGGCACAGGAGCGCATGTTGCTGTGGCAGCCTGGGTGCCTGGCACATCGGGCTGCTGCTGCGTGCCAGCTCAAGCAGGTGTGCAAGCATGCTGTTTATCTGATCCCGCTGCGCAGGTTGCCAACGCATGAGCGTCGCGGCTCCTTAACCGCCACGCTTCTAAGCACAACCTCCCGCACCAAAGGGAGCAGTTGACGACGCTGGTGACGGAGTTGGCGATGTGGATGGAGCTGCTGTCTTGCTGGCGGAACACCTGAGAATGCCGGGATGGGAATGGAGCGGGCGTCAGCCCCGTGGCACCCAGTGGCAGTCATGCCATGCCATGCCATGCACGCGGGTGAGGTAAGACCAGTGCTGCATGGCATGGCACGGCATGGCATGGCACGGCACGGCACGGCATGGCATGGCATGTTGCAGTCATGCCGCTGCTCGATCCCTTGCTTGCACTGCCGCCCATGTTCATACCTTCATGACCGTTGCCATCGGCGACAYGTAGTAGAGGATGCTCCCCACGTTGCCAGCGGTGCCCCACATCTGCGCGGCATGGAATGGCGCAGCATGCCTGGGCGCAGCATGGTGCGGAGAGGCAGCGGGAAAGCGGCACCGCAGCACCGCTCTACATGCAACGGCAGAGTGGCACATGTCGCCCAGAGCGCCCAGCATTGCACAGCGGAGCGCCCAGCATGCGCAACATACGCAACCCCCCAAGCATGCACAGCAGGGCGCACCAGTTCCAGGCTGGAGTGCGGCAGACTGCCCAGCGAAGTGACCGCCACCAGGGACAGCACGACTGTGAGGTAGACCATCAGCAGCGTGAGCAGGCGGTCCCTGATCTGCGGGTGGYGTTAGGGTTGGAAGTTTTATTGGTGCTGTTTCCGGGAGGGATGCGCGGAGAGTGCTGGGTTGCACGCTGCAATGTGGCAGCGGGTGCCACAGCAGAACCCAGCGCTGGGAAGGTGAGCGGGCACTGTCGCCTGTCGGAGAGAAAGCACATGCGCACCCGCGGCTTGGCCTGGCCAAACAGCACCAGCGTGTTGAACACCGCCACCAGCAGGCTGAGAAGGGGAGCAAACGGTGAGCAGCGTGAGCTGGTGACTGCACAGACGGCCTCAGCCGCAAGCCCGGCCCAGCCACTGGCATGCACACATATATGCCGCCATGCCAGCTGCCGCCGATGCCGCTCACAACAAGCACGCCTCTCACCCCACACTGGCGGCCACTGTGAGGTATGGATCGCGGATCAGCGCAGCATAGATGTTCCAGCTGCACAGGTTGCCGACGAGGACGACCGTGGGCAGCGGGTTGAACTCTGCAGGGAAGGGGGAATTGCGCATTGAGTGGGCACATGCCACTGGGACAGCTGTCCGCTCCGCAGGTCAGCTCAACTGCTTTTCTTGGAGCACACGCAGCAACTATGACAAGTCGCACACCGACAAAAGCTGCTAAGGGGCTGTCATGCGAGCGGCGTTCTCGTTACTGGAGGCCAAGGCCGCCCATGCTCACCGCCAATGTCTTTGCGGCGGGTGCGCCAGACAGTGCGGGTGGGGGATGCCGCCATGAAGATGGCCAGCACTGCTCCCAGGGCCGGCACCACATTCTGTGAGGTGGAGGAGAGGGAAAGAAGATGCAGGGGTAGGCTGGACGGTCCAGTCTGCTCGGAGGCGAGTTGGCCGATAGGCAGCAGCAGCGAGAGCAAGTTCGCCGGCATTCCAGCAGGCATTTTGGGTCCGGCAAAATGCATCTGAGCAGCAAGCGAAACCCTGCATGTGGATGACATGCCTGCCACCCACCCCGCACCTCAAAAGTGATGTAGTGAGCGTTCGGCATGCTGGCGGGCAAGGCGGGCGGCGGCGGCCGGTGGGGCGAGAGCCTCAGCTCAGGGCCCTGCCTTCACTATGGCGCTTTGCCTCACACTCGCACGAACGCTGCGGACTCTGCTGGCTCAGGTGCTGCGCTGACCCACGGGCAGCTTCCAACCGGCCACACAGAGCACCCCTTGCCTTGGCTCACTGCCCACCTGGGGGCCGCAAAGGAAGCCCAGAATTGACAAGTACACGCCCTGCCCCGCATGCATGCACCCCTGCCCGCTCCCACGACGGAAGACGCCAGCTGTCGAACCACGACACTTCTCCGGTTCCCCCGCATTGAGCAACTGCATCTGAGGGCAAACATGACAGCAATTGCAGGGGGCGCCGCAGGGCGTCGGCATGGCAGACATGGGGTTGGAGGGTGGGAGCGCTGAAAGCAAAAGAGGGTGGTAAGCGCGTCAGGAAGGGTGCAGCGGCAGTGAGGAGTCGGCGGGAGCAAGAGGGCCAGCTTGATGGGTGGGGAGAGGTCAGAAGGTGGCTACAAAATGTGCATGGCTGGCTGGCCAGGAATAGAGAGGTACGTGGGTAAGAAACACAGTGCCACCGCCCCGCTCATGGCGCGCCGCCCGCCGCTCGGAGCATGCTGGTGGCTCCCTTGGGCTCCGGCTGGGGCTCTTTCTCCAGCAGGAAGACAAAGCCGATGAGGCAGTAGGTGGCCACCAGCTGCAGGCCCAGCAGCCAGTTGGAGGTTCCATCGCTGGACACAAAGTAAGCCAGTATGACAGAGACTGCGGAAGGAGGGAGAGCAGAGGCTCAGAAAAACGCTGCCTCGGGAACACCCCGTCCGCTCTCAAATCATGCAAGGTCGCAGAGGAGGACAGTGCAGCCAAAAGGGAGCCCTACGCACCTGTCAGCATCAGCACCGCGAAGCTGTCAAAGTCGAGGGTGAAGGGCTTGCCCATGGCCCAGCCCGCCAGCACCACCACGGGTATGAGGAACACAGCAATCTGTGGCATAACATTGGCAGCGGGTAGCAAAGGAGTGGCTGGCAGCAGCGGCTGGAGAAGCAGCTGATGCAGGCAGAGCGGCACAGGTTGGCCAGCTTCAGGATCAGGCGGCTGGCCAACAGATTGCATGCGCGGAGCAGCATGCGCAGCACTCAGCATGCACACGGCATGCACATCGCATGCAACAAGGCAAGCCCAGAGCGTGCATACAGCAGGCACAGCATGGCACAGCGCACACACCTGGATGGAGCTGCCCAGTGCCACGGCGATTGACAGGTCCATCTTGTTCTTCACAGCAACAAACACTGCCTGCATTGCATTGCAAAAGGTAAAAGGTAACTACAATGAGGTGCCATCTTGCTCTTCACAGCAACAAACACCGCCTGCAGCTCCGTTGCAGGCACATAGAGGCAGCTGAATGACTGGTAGGCTCCCGGTGTGCGGCTTGTGATGCTCAAGCTGCTGGCGGCCAGCCTCGTGCAAGACGCTGCATCGCTCTCAATGGCTGCCCTTACCACCTGCTGCCCTGCCCTGCCCTGCCCTGCCCCGCCCACCGTGATGTGCTCGGCAGCGTTGCCGGCGATGGGCAGCACAATGAGACCCAGGAAGGCCTGGTTGATGCCGCTGCTCTCGCTCACCGCCTCGATTGCGCCGGTCAGGTACTCTGCGGGAGCAGGTAGATAGACGGATGATACAACATCACCAGGATGGGGTGTGCCCTGGAATTGCAACTGTGTCCCAACAGTGGCCCGTGAGTGCAGACGAACGCAGCAAAGCATGCAGGTCAGCCGCACAACGAGGGAGCTGCGACAACGGTGTAATAGATAGCGATAGATAGCAGGCAAGCCGACTGCGGCACAGCACAGAGCAGCGCACCTGAGCACACGGCCACAATAACTGTGATGGACAACAGGCATGCCACGGCGCCGCTGAGGCTGAGCGCCGGCGTCTCTGTTGATTCCTCGCCCTGAGCAGAGAGGACGGAGCGCAGCAGGCCAAGCAGTGAAGCTTCCAAACAACAAAAACACAAGCGCACTCCCAAAGCGGGCCAGCATGGCAGACGCAGCGGCCCAAGCAAGCCAGCCAACCGGCCAGCCAGCCTCAAAAGGGCAATTAAGTGTCACCTCGAAGCAGTCGGCATGGGTCTTCAGCTGGAACAGGAGGTATCCCAGGTCTGCACAGGAGCAAGCGGAAAATTACTAAATGTAAGCAATGTGCGGCGGTGCGGCACCTGCCATCTCATGCAAGGAGGAGCAATGCCGGCCACACAGCAATGCATACAAACAAAAAGCCGAAACGTGGTAGCACAGCTGCAGCACAGTGCGCAAGCAACACAAACACCACGCGCCAAGGGCAGGGCAGAACTACAGACTCACAAATGCCAACCAAGATGATGGCGATTGCGTGGCTGAGGTGGAACAGCGTGTCCTCTGCAGAGGGAGAGGACCAAAACAACGGCATCAGCAGCTGAGTGGTTTGCGCATTGCACATGAACGGAATGCGTGTGTTCCCAGGCAGCAGGCGCTTGCGAATCGATTGCCGCAACAACAGCTTGGTTTGGCAACAGCCACGAGATACGTGAAATGCGCTCTTACTCACTTGTGATGATGGCTGGGCCGTAGACCACTTTGGCGGTTGAAGGAATCATTATTGCGATGCATGCCAGGAAGAGGAGCGAGGAGCTGACCTTGTTGGCCAGCGTGCTGCATGGGCAAGGAAGAAGAGCAGGGTGTGTGTACCAGTAGGGCAGTTGGTCGGCCCATAGCAGGCCAGGAAGAGCATCCAGGAGATGACTGCCTTGGGCAGCGAGCTGCGAAGAAGCCAAGGATGCTGGGCGCATGCAGCTTCGCATTCCCCAGTGCGGCTCAGCTACACATGCATGTAAGCAACACACCTGAACCGCTGCTCCTTGTACTTGAGGCCTCCAAAGAAGAAGCACATGCCTGCGTGAGTATAGGCAGGCGGTTGGCATAGCCAGGCAGAGGGCAGCTGTGAGACCCAGCGTCGCCACCTCCGCTGTTGAGAGCGCTGCTTTGATCTGTAGATCAACACCATCACCGTGTTGGCGTGCCGGAAGTGGGGCATTTGCTGGTGTTGCGATCAGGCGGGTGGCTGCTCGGCGAGTTGCAGCAACTCCCCAATCGGCCACCCGCCTGGCCGCATTGTCAGCAAAAGCCCCATCATGTCCAGCAACTAGCCGAGCGGTCGCCCGCCTGGTGGCAAGCACCAGCAGCCCAGCCACCAAGCAGCGGCCACACACAGATGCCACTGCCAAACCGCGCCACCAGCTGCCTCCTGCTCAACGCTCACCCAGCACCAGCAGCAGATTTGACAGGATGGAACCAATGAGGGAGGTGGCCACCACTGTGTAGAGCCCGCGCTGCAGCGCCGCAATGCTCAGGATGCTGCGGGGAGGGCGGGGCAGCGGCTGCGGTGGTGAGCTGCCAGAGGGTGCAGGGACCACCCGCATGGATTGTTGGCGACAAACCCGCACACAAGCTAAGTGGGGAGCAGCTGCACAGTTGGGTGCTGCACGCGCTCACAGCTCACAATGCCAGCAAATCATGCCAACCAGCACAGTCCAATCAACCACGCTACAAACTGCACGGAATGCAACTTCACTCACAGCTCTACCACGTTGCCAAAGGTGGCCTTGAGCAGACCTCTCAAACTTCCCCCCAAAGTTGTTAGAATCAGAGTAAGGCAGTGTTCACTCACAGCTCCACCACGTTGCCAAACGTGGCGTTGAGCAGGCCGCCGATGGTGTCCCCAAATCGCACCGCCAGGTCCTCGGTCACCTCTCCCAGGAACAGGGCCAGCGGGATGAGCGCCAGGAAGTTCTGCACGGTGCGAGGCAGTGAGCGCACGAGCAGCGGAGGTGCCAGTCAGGCGCGTGACAGACAACTAGCCCCGTAGTCGGCTCGAGATGTCGTCGGCGGGCAAGGCTGACCACTGTTGAACGCTGCTCTAGCCGCAGAACCAGGCGGCAGCTCAGGAAGCAGCCCAGCTTGGAGGCAGCAGCGCCAGAGGCACCCCAGCTCAAGAGGCAGCGGCTCGGAGAGGAGCTTGGCAGCAGCAAGCTTCAACAGGCACATAGGCTCCACCCACCGCGCTGAACACGAGGGTGGGGCTTGCGCCCGTGGCGCCCGCCCAAATGCCGATGGGCATACAGATGAGCAGGGTGTTGAGGAAGGAGGAGGTGAGCATGTGCCACACCGCCCGCGCGTCGGTGCGGGGCGCAAACGCGCCTGCAAAGGGGCAGAGCAGTGGACGTTGCTGTAACTCCCATGCTGGACCAGCAATCATGCCGCCGTCGCCTGCGTCGGACACCAGGTGGTGCATCCAAACCGCAATGCCCTTGAACCCGCAGGTGGAATCGGAAACATGCGCTACGTTTCCCACCTGGCGCTGAGCTGGTGCGCAGCAGGCCGCTGGGCGTGCGCAGCGCCATGCCCGTGCCCAGCCCGCTGCCCGTCAGCATCTGCACAGCGTGGGCAGCAGGCGCAGCAGGCAGGTCGTGCCGGTCGGCAGGCGGCAGGCGCCAGCATGGCGGCGAAAAGCAGCAGCAGTGCACACGGGACTAGTGCTCAGTAAGAGAGAGCACAGCGCGAGCTCATCACAGGCAACTGGACACGCCGCGCGGCAGGCACCTGCGCTGCATGCCGCCGCTGCTGCATGTGCTCAGAAACACCCCACCCGCCCGCGCAACCTCATGCACGCCTGGCAATGAATCAATTCCATGCCCACCTCCACAAACGTGTCGGCTATGTTGCGAGCATTCTGCTCTCCGCTGGCCAGCTGCTCCAACCGCTGGGCCGACGGCGACGGCTGCATGGCGCCCTCGCTGCTGCGCACCACATAGGCGGGGCCGCCCGCCTCCTCCCGCTGCGACAGGCCTGCACAGCGGTCACAGAAGGCACAGCAGGCGCATGTAGTGCACTGTTTGGCACATGCAGGCAGCAGCAGCGGCAACAGCAGCTGCAGCAAGTGAAGAGGCAACAGGGCGGCCAGCAGGCTGGGTCAATCACAGGGTATGACACTAGTGACTGCAAGTGGCACGACAGCACTTGCAAGCGGCACAACAGCAGAACATGAAGTTGTGCAACGGGCACAACAGCAGCACAAAATCAGGCCACGCACCCAGGTTGCGGCGCGCCAGGCGCCAGAGGGTGCGCGAGTCCCGGTGCTCGCTGTACACTGGGCTGCTCAGGCTGGGTCGGCGGTCGCCATCGTGCACAGGGTCGCCAGCACCCGCATCGCCGCTGCCGCCGTTGAACAGGTCCGCTTCAGCGGCACGTGCGGCGGCTCTCAGCTGCTCCGCCTCTGCCGCCTCGGCGGTTGGCTGCTCAATGAGGGGCGACTCCAGGTCATATGTCTGCCGCCGGCTGTTGAAGCCGCTGGTCCCCGCATCCAGCGAGCCGCGAGGGGAGATGAGGTCGCCTTGCTGCACCCAACGAAGGGAGCGAGCGGGAGCAGTGAGCTCAGCGGCGGCAAACACAGATTGGTACGGCCGGTGTGCTTGTTGCATGGGGCAGCCGGTCCACAGCAGTGAGGAGGTATGAGCGACCCAGGCAGGTCATGCTTGCAATAGTTGAATGCCTGAGATTGTTGTTGGACAGGATCTCAGGTTGGGTGGCGCCAGCCACCACCAGCGGAATCTGCGCCGCGCACCTGGGAAAGCGTGCGCGCCTCCCGCAGCACCCGCCGCACAGTGGGCATGCGGCTGCCGCCCTGGTAGCTGCTCATGGTGTAGCACTGTGCTCTGGCTGGTTCCCGCTGCAGCAAGAGGGTGTGTGGCAGGTGAGGGGGCGGTGGCGGCGTGGGAGCGGCAGCGGCAGAAGGCAGGAGCCGCGGTGTCGCCTGCGCCCGGCTTGGTCGGCAGACTGCGGCACACGCATCCATCACAACACGCAGGGCAGCCTGCCAGCAGCCCTGCAAGCGGGTCGGGGCCAAGGGCTTGTGGCCCACCTGCTGATCTCCGAGAGGCCTACAGATCAAAGGCTTATAACTGGTGACAAAGCTGCCAGCGAACCAGAGGCTGCCGAGGCCCGGGAGCGGCGAAGGGGGATGGCCTGTGCTGGCCAGACGGGTTGGGCACGCTATGGCCTCAGCCCAACACCAGAACCGATGATGGGCTTGCTGCAGAGGCACGGGGGGTGCGTCCCACCAAACGGGGATGACCATCGCTTTGGTTTCATGCGGGCAGGACACTATTTCTGCCGCTGAGCCCGTTGGATCTGCTTTGCGCATCGTCTGTGGAGTCGTACCGACTGCGCAGGGCTTGAACCTGCAGGCTGAGCCCGCTTGGAACTGGACCTTGCTCCACAGCCGGCCCCGCAGCCCAGGAGTCGCACACAACAACCTCAGCAGACTCCCCGTTCATTGAGCACGTCCCCGGCGGTTGATCGCACAGGTGCGCGCCGCCGCCGCCGCTCCTGCCGCCGCTGCCTGCTTACCGCTGTTGCACGTGAATGCTGTTTGCTGCACGGTGGATGGCGCTGTCGCACCCCGAGCCATGGGTGCGGTGAAGAAAGGATCCACCCACAGCGAGGCTCGGCATTTGATGACTTGCTGGGCTTGAGCATCCTCAGCAGGACAGATACGGCCGACACATTGCACACACCACAGCCCTTGCACCCACATGCATATGCGCTTTGCAGTGCCCCCATCGATTGCACTGGCACACATTGTTACCTTGCCGTTGCAGTGCCTGCGGCGCACGCTGCCTGGCACTCACGATGGCCTGCCTGCCTGCTGCAAGCTGAAGGCGCCGCATCACACCGCGCTCACCCATCTGTTGCCGCTCCTGTCTGCTGCCGCGCAGGTGACTGCTCATACAGCTGGCTGCCCTTCTGCAGCCGAGCCTGGCGACTGCAGGGCGGCGTTCTGGCAGTGCGCGCATTGCTGCTTCTCGACAGATCTGCGGCCCTGCGCCACATCTTCGAGCGAGCCGGACGCTCTGTGAACTCACGTTCTAGCGGCCAGTGAACGCTGGCCTGTTTTGGGGCTGGCTGCAGCGTGCAAAGTATCTCATGGGTGGCCCGACTGGGCAGCATGTAATGCTCGGCATGCAGCACACCATTTGCGCGTGTCGGCGGCCTTCACCAGCACAGGCTTGTTACACGATGTTAGCACCGGAAAAGATGGGAAGGGAGAGTCTGAAAGCAAGAGACGGACAGCCAGGACATACGAGTGCTGTGATGAACAGGGCTGACAGGCGCTGGGGTGTGATGGCGAATACAGCGGGACAAAGAGCCAGGGAGGCGGTGTTGCTCATACCACTGCTGCAGGGCTAGGTAGTTTGAAGGATGGCAGTCGAGGACACGGACTAGGAAAACACTGAAGTGGAAAAGCACTGCACGGCAGCAGCCAGCCGTGAACCAAACCCGCGTCTGCGCACGAGCTGCACATGGTGCAGGCGCAGCGCACTGAAAACGGAGGGGAACAGCAGTGGATAGAGGAAAACAAGAGCGCATAGATACGGAAAGAGGGCGCACTAGAAGGCTGTGGTGGGCACATAAACTTGGTGGGCTGGGCGGAAAAGAGCAGCACTGGCGCTCAAGAAGGCAGTATACGGAAAACGCACAATGCTGGGGGTTTNGGATGGATGGATAGGGCAAGCAAAGCCAAGCTGCCGAACACAGACTTGTGTCGCTCAAGGTGTTCTTCAAAGGGATTGGATTGGCATGTCTCGTGCCCCTCAGCAGCGCTGCCATGAAGCACTCAGGAGTTTGCAAACGGCGACGGCGCCGCGGGCGGCGGCACCGCAATCGCCATTTGGTAGGTTGTTGAGGGGCCGCGCACAAGCGGTTCGTGCGCTGGTGTTGGCATGGAAGCGGCTCTGGCGGGCCGCGGCGCTGGCTCGTGCCCCTCTCCTAGCCGCGCCATCAGCTGCAGGGGCAAGCAGTGGGCAAGGAGGGGGCGTGGCACCGGGCTGTGAGACGTACACCTGAGGTGCACCGTCCGCATGCAAGCGCATCAAACGTCAGCGCTGATCCAGCACACACAGCACTGCATTGTCACATCCCAACTCATGTGCGCCCGGCGCACCTGCTGCGCTGTTGGCCGCTCCTCTGGATTCTCGCTCAGGCACTGGAGCATCAGGTCACAAACTTCCTGCAAGGTGGGACCGTGCAGGTTGACCCATGAGCACAGTTGGGGCACAGAGGCACAGCCGACAGGCAGGCTTGACGCAAGCCAACCCTGATGTTGCTGCCAGCCGTACGGCCGATGAGCATCGCATGCACACCCATAGCAACAGCAACCGCTGACTGGAGCATGCGCACCCAGCAACCAGCGGAAAGGTTCACCATGCAGGCAAGAGTTAAACTTCTCCAGCCGGCGCACCTGTGAGCACTCTTCCGGCACTCTGGGTAGCCGCAGCTGGCCGCGCTGCGGCCGCTCTCCAGTAATAATCTGAAGAGCGAGGGCAGCAGGCAACGAAGGTTGATCTCCGGAATGGACAATGGCTCAAGGGCAGGCTTTCTTCAACACACCAACTCACAAGCAGCGCATGCGCTGTGGTGCTGCAAATGCATGCCAGCGGGCTCAGTGACAGTCCTGCAATTTGTGCACTGTTGCCTTGAGACCCCCAACCCAGAGTCACCCCCTGTGGACACAAAAGTATTGTGGCCCGCGCACCTCCCACAGGACCACGCCCATGCTCCAGATGTCGCAGGCCTGGCTGACCTGGCGGTTGCCCAGCAGCACCTCGGGGGCCACCCTGTGGGATGGGTTGGAGGGCAGGTGCAGCACGGTGAAAGCCATGTGAGGAACATGAGAGCATTAGCGGACACTCACAGGCCCAGGTGCGGCCACAAAGCGGCGCCAGCTGCTGCCACAGAAGCCAGACAGCACAACTCGCGGGGTTAGGAGCTGCCCTGTGCTACCATGCTAGTCATTCTGCCCAGCTGGTGCAGGCCAATCGGTAAAGCAGCCAGCATGCACAGCGGGCTGCTGTGGAATGGCGCAGTGCCCTCTCCCCACATGATAGTCGCAGGGTGCACCTTGCAACCCGGACTTGGCGCGCCAGCTCACCATGCAAATGTGCCGACAACGGGGACTGAGCCGGAGAAGAAGGTGTGCACCTTCTGCCGCGAGAACGCCACGTCAGCAAGCTTGGCTGCGTTCAAGGGGCAGGATGCATGGCAGCCGTTGAGCAGTTCGGTTCAAGTTCACCGCTCAAATCGAGGTTGAGACAAAGCCCCATCACATGCGGACACCTGCAGCCTTGCCCGCCGGCCATCCCACTTGCCCCCTCACCCGTGCCGCCCACGGTCAACAGGATGTTTGCGCTCTTCACGTCCATATGCACCACCCCGCGCGAATGGAGATAGCTCAATGCACGCGCTGCCTCCTGCGCCACCCTACGACCGCGACGCCGCCAGGAAAACAGCCGCTCGCTGCTGCCTGAAGCCGTGACCTGCAGCGCGCTGTGCAAGTCGCGCCCCTCGCACAGCTCCATAATGACAATACCCTTGGTTTTGGTCAGGGCAATGCCGTACAGGGTCACCACATTGGGGTGCCGCAGGTGCTGCAGGTGCATCGCCTCCTGCACGCATCGAGCACAGGAAGCCCAACTGGGGACAGGGTCAGAAGCCATGCCTTGCTTGGCAGGGGCAGCAACGCACCGAAAGCACTGGCAAAACAGGCAGTGAAGCCACACCAAGCTCAGAAGGAAAGCATTCTAAAATGCCACAAAGCCGCTGGCATGCACGAAGCCACCATGCCACAGAGGTGCTGTCGTGCACGATGTGTGAAGCAATGGTTCGCACCCTGATGAAGGCTTCTCGGGCAGGGTCCTTGGCGCCGGGCCCAATCTCCATTTCCTTTGCAGCCTGCAGCAGCACAGGGCAGCCGTGACAGCAGGCAGTCGGCCAGAAGCCACAGGGCAGCGATCGGCCTCCTCAATGCCAACTTCAACTTGCCCACAGCTGCCCCTCAAGCTCCCTCGCCCCTGCAAAACCTTGTGACCCGACAGCACCCCAAGCTCACCACCACTTCGCCGCGGTACACGGCTTTGTAGACGTGGGCTGATGCGCCCCGCCCAATCTCAATCGGCTGGCCGTTGGGGTGCCGCATGAACTGCACTTCGGAAGGCTCCACTGCCCACTCGCGCAGCGCATCAGGCAGGGAGTCGGCTGAAACGATGGTCCCCACAGTTGCGTCCGACCCGCCGCTCAGCTCTGCTGCGACCATGGCATCCTGCGCCGCCGCATGCTGCAGGCAGGCAAGCAGGGTGGGGGNAGGTGTGGGCAGGGAGTGAATGCGAGGTTGCATGGGATGCATTTGTTGGCTGACGGTAGGGTTGTGCTACATGCCTGCATGCTGCTGCTTTGCTGCACCGGCAACTGTAATGTGCAGCCCAACAGCCGTCAAGCCATCGCCCACCACTGCCGCCAGGTTCCCCTTGCTCACCTGCACAAGCTCGGCAATCGGCGGCGAGCGGCAGCCCTCTGGGCTGCCCCCCCGCCCGCTGCTGCTCCTCCTCAGCGAGCTGAACGCCGGCGTGTTGAAGGGCGACTTGGACGGCAGCGCACCGGACCGGGATCGAACTGACATGTGAGGCAGGGCCTCGCTGACTGATGGGCTGACCACTGCTGTTGAGCTGCCTGCCGCAGGCTGCTTGCCGCTGCCGCCGCCGCTGCTGGGAGGCATCTCACTGCTCGCGCTATCTGAAGGATGCTGCCCCTCTTCGGACGCAGCCTTGGGCTGCTGGCCGCCGCCCAGGGCGTGCTGCCGCCGCCGCCGCGCCAGGCCCCACCACATTAAGCCTGCCGCCGCTGCCGCAGCTGCCACGGCGCCCACAGCTATACCGACAATTGCGCCAGTTGACAGCCCGCTGCTGCTGCTGCTGCTGCTGCTGCTGCTGCTGCTGCTGGTGGTGCTGCCGCTGGCTCCAGCGCCCCTGAGCTTGAAGTAGGACGAACCGTTGGGGATCAGCATTCGCAGCTGAGGGTCCACAGGGCCGCGCATGAAGTATCTGTAAATCGCACTCGTATTGCTCGGGTTGAGGGTAGGATCGATGAGGACGCCTGCACAGGGACAGGCATGGGCAGGAATCAGGGTGCTTGTCCAGGGCACTGGCAGGCAACGCACCCACAGCAAGCTCCACAGCAGCGGCGGCTGCGGAAGCACTTGCACATTGTGTACACGCATGCATGCTGCACATTGCTGCCAGCCCACCTTGCTTGAGGACAAAGGCAGCGCATCGCTCGCCCTCGCTGGTGCAGTAGTCTGTGCCGTTCTCCAGGGTGGCCTGAAAANCGCAGTCGCCGTCCCCTGCAGTAAGCAGAGCACACAAGCGGAAGCATGATCAGTTCGCAACGTGATCAAGGGGCTGCCACGGTGAGCACGTCTGCATTATGCTGATCTCAAGGCACGACCGKCMGRASRKCMYNCNTGCRGNCCSGNCNCTGCACAGTCTGCCCAGGCGCTACCCGCAGCAGTTGGGTCAGGCAACACGTTGTGGCCAGGCTGATGGTGCGCAATTANTCGGGGCGNCCGCAGCAGGCAGCAGCAGAGGCAGCAGCAACCTCCAATATGCCAAGCGCTGAGGCACTCACAGTCGGAGCGGGAGCAGTTGTAGCGCGAGTACAGCCAGAGCCCGACGCCATACTCCAACTTGTAGCCCTCTGGCGCGGGCGGCGGCTCAAATGTGATGGGCCCGCCGCACCAGAAGGGCACGTCTGGGCCCTTGGCCTTTAGAAACGGCGGTGAGCCCACCTGAGGGCTGGCCAGCTGCTGCACCCGCAGCTCACCTGCGGGATTAGGGGACGCCAAAGAGCAGCACACGTGTTATTGGGTGTCGGCAGGTGCGCGCCACTGGTGTGCTGGGGTGCACNAAGCTGATTACAACTCCCTGCACTTGCAGCACAGGCGTAGTTGCCCATGCCGCTAGCTGAACTGTTGGTTTGCTGGCAGCACAACAGCACTGGTGGCGGCGCTCACATTGCCCAGGGCTCAGCGTGACGTTGAAGGTGTTGAGCTTGTCGGCCGAGCCATAGCTGCAGAACAGAGGGCAGGCGGGCAGTGGCGGCGTGAATGTACGACGCCATGCAGCCAAAAGTGACACATGCACCGCTCAGAAGCACCCATGCAGCAGCCGGGTAGAAGTGCTTACACATTGCCCCTGCCACTGCCCGTTTCCAACCACCCATGCGCACAGCAGCCCTGGCCCCCTTACATGCAATCCTCAGTTCGGTCGGCTGGGCACCAGTTGAACAGGTTGGGGTGCCCCAGCGTGTCGTTGCCCTCCCACTCCTGCACAACCCGACAGCACGCCTCTGCAGTCTGGATGCCATCGATCACGTCCACCACGGTACCATCGTAAATGGCGTTTGGAGCTACCACGCCGCCAAACCAGCCAGAGGGCGTGCTGGAGTTGCTGTCGTGGGCGCCCAGGCCGGCGGCCTGGTTGACTGCGAGCTCCTCGGGGTGAGGCAGGATGACCTGGCCCTCATTCTCATCTGCAAATCGTGTAAAGCATGGTGCAGAGAGTTCAGTGTGGTTAGCTGCCGGCATGCTTATGATTTTGCCTTGGGCCGCAGATGCTGGGCTAGGGTAGCGAAAGTGCAGGGCAGGTGGAGCGCACAGCATTGCCAGCACCAACAGTACCCTGCAGCGACTATCCCAAACTACTGTGCTCACACAGGAAGTACTGGTACGGCTTGTCCATCGGGACTGACATGCCCACCACTGCAGGAAGGGGTGGGGNAGGGGGGCAGGCGGCATCTGTGATCGTGCTGACCGGGCACGGCTGCAGAGCCTGGGGCTACCAGGCTGGCACTGCCCACAGCGCAGGCAAGACCTGTTGCAACAGCAGCACACACTTCACGGTTGGTCACTGCTGCCCTGAGCTGGCCAATACACACATACTCGTGTAGACCCCAGGGCTGGCAAACGAGTTGTCCCGCCGCGGGGTGTCCTTCTTCAGCACCGCAATCGGCGCGCTGCAGCCGTCCAGGCCTGCAAGGAAACGCGGTGCAGGACTGGGAGCTGGGCAGAGCGGCGAGCAGCCGCTACATGCAGCAGACCAGTGCTCTGCACTCCATCCCGAAGCTGAAGCAGCTGGGCCGGCAGCCGGCGCTGGGAGGCACAGGTCAACACAGCCTGCACACTCGGCACAGGCATCCAGCCAGCCCTCTGCGCACCTTGCTCGTACACCACCACGGCCCTGCAGACCGCAGTGCTGGCCACGTAGCAGATAACCACTGCCTGCTCTATGCTGTCGAATGCGCAGATGTCGGAGCAAACCGAGCCGTACTGCGGGGCAGCGGCGAAGGCGGCAGCGGCGGGGCAGGCGGCGGCGGTTCAGCAGCCTGCAACGTTGCTACAGGGATCCCAGTTCGTCTCTGGGCATTCAATCCAACGTGGTGGCCTTGGGAAGGAGGGATATTGCAGTGAGAGAACAGCCTTCCATTTACCTGGGGACACAGCATGTCGCCGCCCAGCATGCCCTGCCCCGGATCCTCCATCATGGTGATCCGAGTTGGGAGCTCGCTTTTGCGCAGCGGGAAGCCTGCGGCAGGAGGGCGTGCAGGTGGCAGCGCCAGTCAGCAAGCATGGCTGAAGAAAGCGCTGGCGGCCGTGCAGCCGCATGCACGGCTTGTGCACCCACAAGCAACACCGCACCTGACGTCACTTGCACGCGGGCGCCCTGCCGTGCCAGCGTGGGCAGGCTGCAGTTGGCGGCCAGCAGGAGGCATTGCTGGTGCGCAAGCGACTGGCCGCCAGCAGCGTCGGAGCACCCTCCCTGCATGTGTGGGTGGCAGCCACCACAGTCCTGTACCGTGAGAAACTAGGCAACGGCGCAGCTGTGCATGCAGGGTATGAGACAACAAGCCATGCCTCGTCCATGAATTCGCGCACCTGCTCTTCACAGTACTGAAACCATGAGCAGCCCGTGGTGTTGCGACAAATCTCGGAGCACGCCGTGGGGCTGAGCTGCAGAGTGGCGGCGCCGAGCGGCGGGCCGGAGACCACGGCCGCTCTGGGAGCTACAAGCGCAACGCCGCCGCCCGGCTCAGCTCTTTCGTAGTAGCTGCCGCTGCGCAGCACGCCTAACTGGCCCTCCTGCGCAGCGCCACTGGCCACGAGCCCAAGGAGGCAGACGGCAAGCAGCGCGAGGCGCCCGCCCCGCCGCAGCATGATCGAAGGCACCGGGAGAATCTAAAGCACGAGGCGGCCGGGCTGACGCTGCCACATCCTCCGTTTTTGCGCGCGCTGAAAGTGGCCTCTTGTGATTGTGCGCCTCGCGTCGCGTTTGTGGAAGCTTGTGTGTTGGACCGAAGGCCGGCGAGCGTGGATACCCAGCCTGGGCCCCTGCATGCGCCTGCGGGCGGCAGCGGGCAGCAGGCGGGACTGCACCAGATTTGGCCATGACGCCGATATTTGTTCGCCTGCCGTTTGCCTGGGGGGCCTCATGCTGTGCACAAAGTTTGGAACAGGTCAAGCATGGTACGTTCTTCGCAAACAGCCAGTTTCGAGCGCTGCCGTTAGGCGGCGCCGTTGGTCTGGTGCGGGCGCTCCCCATGCATCTGCCTGGTGCAGCGCTGCGTGGAGTGCCACATGTGGTGGTGTTCAGCTTTTGCTAGCCTGCCCTATCCATCCATGGCGCTGCACATGCACGGCATCACGACTGCCTGCTGCCATGGAAGCCAGCTGCAAGATCTGCGGTCGCAACAGCGCGCCAGGCATTACAGTGAAGGGCCAAATGCCCAGAGCGAATTTCAGAGGTGGCTTCTGAGCATGGTAGAACAGGGAGCTTAGTAGCTGGGCAGAAAGGCTGCCGTCCCTCATACCAAGGTGACACAGAAAGTATAGGAAACTAGACCGATTTGGACAATTGCAGAAAAGGCAGACAAAAAGTGCAACTTGGTGATTTGGGCGGCGGCAGCAGCAGTCACTTATGCTGCTGGCAGATGACGTTTGTTCGATTCATCACAAAGCTCTACAGGTAGGCATTGCTGGGATTAAAAACTGCAACGCATGTTACGAAGACGCCTTAGTGGCCGCTCCTGCTGCAGCGGCGAAAGGCGATGGCACAGCAGCTGCCGGCGCAGCAGCTGGCATGTGCGCAAACGGCTGCACGGCTGGTGCGGCGGCTGGCTGGGGAGGCGGGCTGGGCCTGGCAGCTGGTTCAGCAACCAACTGCTCCTCTTGCCCCTCGCCTAGCTGCGCCATCAGCTGCATACCCATGGAGCAGAGGGCAGTTACCTGTTACCAGGCGGAGCATGAACTTGCCTTGGGCAGCAGCTGTGGCCCGGTGAGCCAAGTGAGGAGGCACATGCATAGTGTGTGCGCATGAGCCTCATAGCCAGCCCCTCCAAGTGAGGTGAGAAGGCTATTGACATTGCCAGGCTCGCACCTGCTGTGCTGTCGGCCGGTCCTGCGGGTTGTCGTTCAGGCACTGGAGCATGAGGTCGCAAATGGCCTGCGGGTTGCAAGTCGGTTCAAAGGGCGGCCACATGTGGCATCCAGCTGGGTGTTGCAAAGGCAGCGCAAAGCACAGATGCAGGTTCCACACGGTTAGAGAGCTTACACTGGCACCAAAATGGTACCTGCCAACAGCCGGGTGCGCTGCTAATGTCAGGCTGCAGCAGTGCAAATGCCAAGTCAGCCAAGCCAGCGCACCTGCGGGCACTCCTCGGGCACTCGTGGCCGCCGCAGCTGGCCGCGCTGCGGCCGCTCTCCGGTGATGATCTGGGGGACGGGTGCGGCAGGCAGGCGGATTTTGTGAGGCATTGCAAGCAATGGCGGGGGCGCAGGCTCCCCTGTGGTGAGATGCAGGCGGGCTGCTCTCCATCCTACAACCAATCGCCGCCCCTGTTGGCAATTCCAGTGAGCGGCGCACACGGGCTGCCATTCAGCCATGCAGCGCACTCGGCTCTCTTTTTCAGCCCATCAAGCCCAACCACAAACATTCCCCAAACACGGCACGTGCGCACCTCCCACAGGACCACGCCCATGCTCCAGATGTCGCASGCCTGGCTGACCTGGCGGTTGCCCAGCAGCACCTCGGGGGCCACCCTGTGTGATGAATTGGATAGATGTAGTGCACATTCAGGCACTTGTCTTGCTGGAAGCGCCTTTCAGCAGGCAGAAGTTCCCTGTAAGCGGCGCGTGTGGCGTGCAGTACCGCAGGATGGCATCATTGTGCAGGCACTCACCATGCAAACGTTCCCACGACAGACACAGTGTCTGAGAAGAAGGTGTGCACCTTCTGCCGCGAGAACGCCACGTCAGCAAGCTTGGCTGCGCACACATTGGGCAGGGATGAGCAGCCAATGAGCTGGTGGTAACTATGCAGTCCAGGGATCACCGCTCAAACGGTAGCTGAAGACAAAACCCTGCCACACACTCAACACTCACACTGCCTGCCCGCCCCCNTCACCCGTGCCGCCCACGGTCAACAGGATGTTCGCAGACTTCACGTCCATGTGCACAACTCCGCGTGAATGGAGATAGCTCAATGCACGCGCTGCCTCCTGCGCCACCCTACGACCGCGACGCCGCCAGGAAAACAGCCGCTCGCTGCTGCCTGAAGCAGTGACCTGCAGCGCGCTGTGCAGGTCGCGCCCCTCACACAGCTCCATAATGACAATACCCTTGGTTTTGGTCAGGGCAATGCCGTACAGGGTCACCACATTGGGGTGCCGCAGGTGCTGCAGGTGCATCGCCTCCTGTGCGAAGCAGATCGGAACAGAGTGGTAACTGGTCAGGTGAGGGTGCAAAAGCAGCTCAGCAGCTCAGCAGGCGCAGAGTATCTCGGCTCACAAGCCGTGCACACTGCACAACCACAGGTCTGTGCACTGCACGTTGACTGGCGAACGAAGCAAGGCTGCACATGGCATGCCCTGCACCTTACCGTCAGGAAGGCCTTTCTCGCTGCGCTGTTGGCACCTGGCCCAGTTTTCAGCTCCTTCGCAGCCTGCGTTTGGTTTAGCACAAGGCCAGTTTGCCAAGCCTAGGCAACACGCCAGGTTGTGGCAGGCAGAGCACAGCCCAGTACCGCCCGACAAGCGCTAGGGCTCGCACACCAAGCTGCCTGCAAGGCCGCCCCATGCTGCGCTGTGTGCACAGCATTCGCAGCACCCCGGGCTCACCACCACTTCGCCGCGGTACAGCGCCTTGAAAACATGGGCCGTGGCGCCCCGCCCAATCTCAATGGGCTGGCCGTTGGGGTGCCGCAGGTACTGAATCTGCTCTGCATCGACCGCCCACTCCCGCAACGCATCTGGCAGGGCGTCTGTCCCCATAAGCGTGGCAGCCGTGGGGTGTGCACCGCTCAGCTCTGCAGCAACAAGCGCATCCTGCGCCGCCACATGCTGCAGGCAGGATGCCGAAGGATGACCACGGGTGAGTGCCCATTTTTTCGAGCGTTGGCAAGGTGCCAGATGGCATGCAGGCTCATGATGCAGGCTGCCATTGCAAGCCCTGCGGCCCCAACCGGCACCCCTTCCCCGCTGGTCACCCCCAGCTCACCTGCACCAGCTCAGGCAACGGGGGCAGGTCACACCCAGCCCAGTTGAGAGGCCTGTCACCGCTGCTGRCGCTGGAATGAGGCGCATGCCTCGGGCTGAGCTGAGGGCCAGGCGGTGCAGGACTGGGGAGCAGGGGCTCATTGGCTGGCTCGTGCTTTACTGGCCGCGTGCTGTTMTTGCTGCCCCCGNTGCTGCCGCTACCCGCCATGCCAGCAGAGCCGCTGCTGACACTGTCTGAGGGGGCGCACCCCTCCTCAGCTGCAGCTTTCAGCTGAGAGACCAAGCCCTGGCTGCGCCGCCGCTGCCGCCGCCGCTCAGCCAGGCCCCACCACAGCAGGCCTGCCGCTGCCGCCGCCGCCGCTGTGGCGCCCAACGCAATGCCCACGACAGCGCCGGTTGACAGGCCGCCGCTGCCGCCTGTGCCGGCACTGCTTAGCCGCACTTGCATGATGTAAAGCGCTGATGATGGAACCAGCAGCTGGAGGCTGGGGTCCACAGCGCCGCGAAACCAGAAGCGGTAGGGAGTAGCAGGGTCTGAAGGGTCGGCAAGTGGGTCCAGCGGCAGGCCTGTGCAGCAGGATAAGGCATTGCCGGCACCTTGTAAGAAGGCTACTGTGGAGCGGCCTCTTAGTCGTGCAGGAGACGTGCGGCTGTGCTGCATCAGGCTGCTGCCTGAGGCACAGGCAGCAAGACCAACTCAACCACGTGCCCAGCAGCCCACCTGGCTTGATGACAAACTCTTTGCAGCGCTGCTCGTTGTTGCAGTACTGCACGCCGTCCTCAAAGCTGGTCTGAAATGTGCAGTCTCCGTCCCCTGCACAAGCATTGGCGCAGCAAGCCAGCAGTTGCAGGCCAGGGCAACCACTTGCCATTTGCTTACCGCCAGGAGACCAGGCGTCAGGGCATTGCATGCCAGAGCAATGTAGCAAAAGCACTGCGGGTTGGTGACTTGTCGCTCACATTGGCTTCCTGAGCAGTTGAAGCGCGACGTCAGGAGGATGCCCTTGCCAGCTTCCAGGCGGTAGCCTTTGGGTGCGGGCGGAGGCTCAAACATGAGCGGAGCGCCGCACCAGAAGGGCACGTCTGGCCCTTTGCCAAGCAGGATGGGGGGCGCACCCTGCAAAGGGCCCACCAAATTCTGCCAGCGCAGCTCGCCTGTGGCGAGGCAAACGGGAAGGAAGGGTGTGCGGCGGGGGCAAGCCTCTACATTAACAGGCATGCTGAACAGGCATGCTGGTCGTTGGTCCTCATGCCATGGCACTTCCATCAGCAGTTGCAGGAGAGTGGCACTTACACTGCCCGGGGCTCAGCGTGACGTTCACGCCCGTGAATCCGCTCAGCTGATCCTCAGAGACATAGCTACAGGGTAGATGCGAGGGCAGGGGTGGGGTATGCTGAGCACGGCAGGTTGGCCGACTGTAGCTCGGCAGGGGTATTGCGACAAAGCCGAGTCTAAAGCATTCCACTGGATGGACATTCCTGCAACCACCGAGCAGTCACACTACATACGCATTTTCCAGACCCCAGCAGCCAGCCTGCACTCTCTGCCTCTGCACCTGCAATCCTCTGTGCGATTGAGCGGGCACCAGTTGAACAGGTTGGGGTGCCCCGTCCGGTTGTCCGCCCGCCACTCCTGAGTTACGCGGCAGCACTCTTCCGCGCTCTCCACGCCGTCGTACACTGCCACTTGCACGCCATCATAAAGCGCATTTGGCGCCACGATGCCGCCCCACCAGCCAGAGGGGGTGCTGGAGTTGCCATCATGTGCGCCCAGGCCGGCAGCCCAATTGGCTGCCAGCTCATCTGGGCTAGGCAGGATGACCTCGCCATCACCCTCGTCTACAGGCAGGCAAGGGGGGGTAGGAGCGGGGTGCGTTGGACAGGAACGGGGACGGCAGATTGCGGCAGCATGCGCTGAGTGCAGGGCAAGGCACGGGGCTGGCAGCATGGTGGCCCAGATTCCAGCATCTCAGCAGCAGCGTCTTACAGAGGTAGTAACCGTAGGGCGTGGGTATGGAGATGCCCAGCATGGTGAAGACGCCTGGAGACGCAAAAGAATTGCCGGGCAGCAGCGACACGTTCTTGTGCACGGCAATGGTGCTGCTGCAGCCGTCCAGGCCTGCACGCATGGTTGGGCGAAGCGGGGGCAGGTGGCAGGCGCTCACAGCCGAGTTGGGTGTGCATTGCTTCCCGGCTAGTCCTGAGCAGCGCTGCATGCAACCAGCCCAGGGAGGCTTCTGGCTGCAACAGCTTGCTTTCGGACCGTGAGCTTTCAACCCTACGATGAGCTGCCTCGTTGCACACCCCTGCAGGCAAGCCAGGCGCACCTTCTCTGTACACCACCACTGCCTGACAGGTGGTGGTGACGAAGCACATGACCAGCGCCTGGTCGACGCTGGTGAATGCACACATGCCGGGGCGGACAGAGCCCAGGTGGGGGCACGGGTAGTCGCCGCCGAGGATGCCCTGCCCTGGAAGCTCGGTAAAGACCATGTGGGCCGGATAGCCCTTATCGGTGAGTGGAAATCCTGCAGTTTCAGGTGTAAAATGGGTGGAGACGTCCAGTGTCCCATTCGGCAAGCATGCGGCAGCAGCAGTGCCCTCTGTGGGCGCAGGCTGATAAGTGCCGCAGTGAAAGCCACCACACCACGCCCCGCACGCGCGCCGCGCGCAGCACCTGAGGTCACTTGCACGCTGGCGCCCTGCTGCGCAACCGCAGGCAGGCTACAGTTGGCGGCCAGCAGGCGGCACTCCTGGTGCGCGAGCGGTTGGCTGCTGCTGGCATCGGAGCAGCCATCCTGTGGTGGAGAAGGGACGGCGAGCGGCGGAGCAGTACCGTGAGGCTAATGAGGGCTGCGGCGGCTTGCACCAAGACATTCATGTCCTGCCAGTGCATCGGCTCACCTGCTCTGAACAGTACTCGAACCAGGAGCAGCCCTCGGTGTTTCGACATTCCAGGCTGCACTCTTCTGGCGTCGCCCGCAAGGAGGGCACGCCGCCACGAGAAAGCGGCGGGGCAAGAACCGCTGCACGTGGGGCAATGATAGCGGGCTGCCCGCCGGGCTCTGTGGATTGATAGTAGCTGCCGGTGCGAAGCACGCCCACCTGAGCCGCGGCGAGGCCTGTGCTGAGCAGGGCGAGAGCGAGTGCGGCTGACAGAGCGCGGGCGCGTCCCTGCCGCATTTGACAGTTTGGCTGGGCGGTTCCGACTCCAAATAAAGCTCGTCAGGCGGCGAGGCGCCCCTGGGCCCCGCGCGCCATGTGGCCTGTCTCGCTGCAGCGCTTCCCGAGGGGCGATTGCTGCGCGATTCGCTGTGCGGAGTGCAGCAGTCACCGCCTGCAGGGCGGATACTACCTGCACCGCTATGCCCCCTGCTGCGCACGATAGGCGGCAACCGCCATGGCGCGCCAGCAAGCGTCAGCGAGTGCAAACAGTCCACAGGCATGCAACCACTTTTGCCAAAGCTCCTGCATCCATTGATTCGTGCACCATAGCGTGTCACAGGACGCATCTAATGCGACACACTCCACGTCACACCAAGCACAGGGTGCGTCTGCTTGCCAGCTGCTTGCTTAGGGCTGCACATGCCAGCTTTAACCCCCTTTAACGCTCTGTTGCAGTCGACTTAACAGAAAGGCTGAGCTTGGCTACCAAATACGTCATAATGGCCGGGCAGCAAGTAGGAGCTCAAACTGCGCCTTCCATCAGCCCCCATCCTTTGACTGCTGCTGCTGCTGCTGCTGCTGCTGCTGCTGCTGCTGCTGCTGCTGCTGCTGCTGCTGCTGCTGCTGCTGCTGCTGCTGCTGCTGCTGCTGCTGCTGCTGCTGCTGCTGCTGCTGCTGCTGCTGCCCCGACGCCCCCTGCTGCGCCGCCGTCTGCTGCTGCAGCAGCACCTCCGCCTGCCGCTTCAGGAAGGCGGCTTTGAGCCGCTCCCGCTTCTTGGCTTCTGCTGCCGTGCGCTGCTGCCGCGCCGCAACCGCGCGCTCGCGCTCAGTTGCCGTCTCATCAATGACCTCCTTGAGGCGCTGCAGGAGGGCAGGCCAACAAACATTGAATGAATACAGGGACGCGGATTTCAGGCGCAGCGGAACTCAGAGAGACACGCTTGCTTGCTGAGTTCACAAGCATGTGCTGCGTTGAAAACCAACAGCAGCAGCAGCAGCAGCCGCGGCAGCAGCAGCAGCCGCGGCAGCAGCAGCAGCGCAGTCAAGCACTAGGTTGAGCACCCACCTCTCGTCGCTCCGCCCGCTGCCGCTCCGCCGCCGCCTCTGCCGCCATCTCGGCGTGCGCATCCTCCTCCCAGGAGCGCCGCTCGCGCTCCCGGGCCATGTCGCCGCTGATCAGGCCGCCTGTTGGGTGTGAGCAGCAGGGGCCACAGTGTAACCGTAGGCGGCAGCAGGCAGTTTGGGGATGCACAAAAGCTGCAAGCACATGTTCCTTTCGCCCGAGCCTGCACACCGCACATGCAATGCAACCGGCCGCAGGTTGGCCAGGGCGCAGGGCCGCCACACCTGTCCCGCTGGCAACCGCCAGCCCTGTTGTGTCGAGCTCCTCCTGCTGCCGCGGCTTCATCAGAAAGTCAACCTCATACTTGTCGCCTGGAGGACAGTTCGACGAGGCAAGTCGCACATCAGCAGCACGCAGTGGGGATCGTAAGTTAAGACGGTGGAGCGGGAGGAAAGGAACTGCTGCACCAGAGACCCACTGGAACCTCTGGCCTCCTTTCCACGCCCTGCAGAACAGTGCTTCCCAGCCACACAAAGAGCCACCCACCCTCGTCGTCCTCCTCCCCTCGTGCCAGCCGGTCGTACAGGGCCGCCTTGCGCTCCAGTGCGGCTCGTGAGTCGGCCAGCCGGTCCGAGGCGGTCTGCGGTGAGTGAGGAGGGGAGGGCGGGTGGGCGGGTGGGCAAGCAGCAGGTGGGTAGGGGGCTGCACCACGCACTGCACAGCAGCGAGGAACCCGCGCAATCCGCACGGCGCACTTATTAAGTGGGTCGCCCCAATCTCTGCCCATTCCAGCTGGTCCAGTCACAGCACAGCACAGCAAAGCACAGCGCAGCGCAGCAACAAAGTGGTGCCATCCAGCAATACATCAGAAAACTCACCTTGGTCTCAGCCCGGTCCCTCTGGCCTCAACTGCGCGGCAACAAAGCCATGCTTTTGAGCAATGCGCTGCATCAGAAAACTCACCTTGATCTCTGCCCGGTCCTTCTGGTCACGAGCGGCCACCCCCGCATTCTTGCGCTCCAGCAGCGCCGCCACACTGCCCTTCCGCCTGCAAGGCATCACACAGGGTGTTTTGGATGGGCATTGATACGAGCCACGGCTTGCGAGCCTGCAGGCCGTGCCCTGCAACAACGCTGCTGCCATGGTGCACAGCCCAACTGCATGCCGACTGCTCAGCGTCGCCTAACACAGCTAGCCCTGCTGGTGGCATCGCTTCAGCTAATCACAGCTCGAGCCGAGCCAAACTTTCAGCAGCACTTGAGTCCCCACCTGGCCTGCAGCTCCTCGGCGTCAAGCTTGCCCTCTCTTGCCTGACTGGAATTACCCCTTTGCGCCCAAAACTCAGCAACAGCAACAACCTTATAACGCCCCACCTGGCCCGCAGCTCCTCGGCATCCAGCTTGCCCTCCTTGACCAGCTGTGCCTCCTGCTGGTGCTTCGCCACCTGCGCCTGCACCAGTTTTGGCAGCCAGCAGCCGAACAGTTGGCTCAGCTAGCTGCCATTGGGCACTGCACAACTCGCAACACGCTGAGCATGCCGCCCCACACTGCCTTGCTTCAGCAGTGCCTTGCTCATGCATCCCACTGCTGTGCAATGCCGCCAGCTGGGCAGCAGGAGAGGCGCGGCCAGCGGCGAGCACAGGTCAGCTGGGTGCTGGGCCGCTGCCGCACCTGCAGTGCGACGAGGCTGGCTGCTCCCACGCCTGCACACCAGCAGGGGTGTGCAACGGAGATTGTGAGCGTGTGCCAGCTGCAGTGCAACCACAGTGCAACAAGGCTCGACAGCAAAGCAGGGCCGCAGGGGCGGCCAAGCCACTTCCCCCGAACAAGCCGCACCCTCGATCTCGCGGCGGCGCTTAGGTTGCACGCCACTGGAGGCTAGCCAGCCCAGCGACTCCACCGCTCGGCCCAGCGGCTTCTTGCCCTCGCCGCCAGCCTGGTCCGCCATTGCGTGCCGAGGCAGGCCGGTGGCAGGCAGCGGCGGCGGCGGCAGGCGGCGGCAGCGGCCAAGGGCGGCGGCAGCAACTACCGCGGCTTTGTGATGCTTGATCGAGTGTGCAGAGCCTGTTGGACCTCTGTGCAGCCGCTCAAAGGCACGGGAGAGCGCTGTCGGCTGCGGCCTGGCGCCAGGAGGTGCTGAGCAGCTGCGACTGAGCGATGTGAGTTGCGCGAAGCCTTCTCAGAGGAGATAGAAGTGCTGAGAACCGCGAATGGGCTGCAGAATTCACGCCGCCGCATGGGCACTTGCAATTCTGGCTGCGCAGGCCGCATGCAAGGCGCTTGATCAAAGTTCGGTATTGCGCCCTCTTTTCCGCCTGCAATGCCATCGCTGCTGGTGGCTTGCAGGCTCTTCTGCGCACCGCCTCTCCGCACACAGCCTGCCTGGCGCCTCTGCCAGTCAGCCAACCGAATTGCAGCATTAAATTACATCTGTGTTCGCGCGATGGCCAGCGCTGGTCCATCCGGTGGTGCMGCGGCNCNTCCGCCGCCGCCMCCSCCGCCSTCTCCGGCGGCACCCTGGGCGCCGCCGCGGCGACCGCCTCGCGCCCGCNCCACCGCNCACYTGGTCTGGTTCCGGGCCGGTGACCTGCGATTGGCAGACCACGAGCCGCTGCACACTGCAGCCAGCTGCCTCCAGATCCAGGCAGCCAAAGGCAGCCAGGCAGATGGGCAGCCGGAGCCCCTGCTGCTGCCCCTCTTCTGCTTGGATGAGCGGCAGCTGGCTGCAGCACTGCACTCACTGCTGGGGCTGCCACAGCTGGGGCCCCACCGCCTCAGGTGTGCTGCGGCCTGCTTTGCTGTATGGAATCTCTGCACTGCTGAGGGCTGTGCTGCGCAGGCAGGGGGGACATTGTCCTGGCATGGTTTTCCCTGCTTCTAGTGGCTGCTGCGCACTGGATACCTCACACCATTTGTCGAATGCTTTGATCGCACGGCGTTCCATGCGCTTGCAGGCTGCTTTTAGAAGCCTGCGCCAGCCTGCGCGCCGCCCTGCAAGCGCTTGGCAGCGACCTGCTGTGGCAGGCGGGCCGGCCAGAGGCGCTTGTGGGCCGCTTGGTGGCGCTGGCGGCAGCAGCGGGCAGCAGGAGCGTGGCGCTTCACCACTATGTGCAGCCCGGGCAGCAGTCTGTGCAGCTGGAGGATGCAGTGGCAGCGGCACTTGTGGCGGCAGCCGAAGCGCATGGTAAGGGCAGCCAACCAGCTGGTGCCTTGGTGCCCGGCTGCCATGACATGCCAGGCTGAGCGTTGGAAGTGCCTGCCCCACTTGGGCGGCTGGCACCTGCCATGTCCACGGGTGCACACACCGCAAATGCAAGCGTTGTGCCCTTCTTGGTGTGCAGGCCTGCCCTGCAGCATCCACCGCTACTGGGGCCACAGCCTGTACCACCCAGCCGACCTGCCCTACCACCTCTGGCGCACTGCACTTGCCGGAGACACCAATGGCAGCGGCAGCGGCAGCGGCAGCGGCAGCGGCAGCGGCAGCAGCAGCCATGCAGGGGCATGCAGTTCGGGCACAGCAGCACATGACGCAGCAGCGGCGGCGGCGGGGGCATCGACAACAGGGCCAGGGCACGGCCTTGACTGCGGCTGGGTCAGCCGGGAGACAGGCTGGCTGGCTGGTGTGCCACTAGCAGTAATGTCGGATTTCCGGCGAGTGCTGCAGGCACACACTCGAGTGCGGCCCCCCTTGCCGGCGCCCACAGCAGCCGGCAGTGCCAGCAGCAGTGCCAGCAGCGCGCCTGTGCTGCCGCCGTTGCCACCAGTGGTCTCTGCCCTGGCTGGCAAGGATGGCCTGCTGGAGCCCCTGCCCACCGCTCCAGCTGCCGTGTACGCAGCGGCGGGGCCGGCACCCCAAGCAGCGTTGCAGCAGCTGGCGGCTCTGACGGGGCAAGGCTTCTCAGACTTGCAGCCGGCAGGTTCAAACAGCTGGGACGAGCGCAGCGCTGTGCCGTTCAGCATGGGAGAGCAGCAGGGGCTGCAGCGGCTGCGGTACTATCTGGGCCTTGAGCCCGGCGATGGGGGCAGCGGCAGTGGCACACTTGCGGCAGGGGAGCCGCCGCCGATTGCCGATTATGCCGAGGCCCGCATGGGGGTGAGATTGTAGTGCAGGATTTGAGGCCACTGGCTGCTGAACAGCTTGACGCTTCGCGCACCTATCTGCAGCTGGGTGTGTGCCTGTCCAAGCCGTTCCACCGAGTCTGTCCAATCAAACCCGCACCAATCGAACCCGCGCTGCAGGCCTGGGGCGTGGACAGCAGCGCCAAGCTGAGCCCCTTCCTGGCTCTCGGCTGCCTCTCGCCTCGCATGGTCTACTGGGAGGTCTTGCGGCTGGCGGCTGCAGAGCAGGAAGCAGCGGAGGGCCTGACGGCTACACCACACGCAGCAGCAGCAGCAGCAGCAGCGGGGGCCACAGGGGCAGGCACAGCCGGCACTGGCGCAGCAGCAGGGGCAGCCGCAGTAGGGGCAGCAGCAGCACGAGCAGCGGCGGAGCCACACGTTTGGCGGGAGCCGCAGAAGGGCGACACCTGGGAGTGGCTGCTCATGCACCTCGGCATTCGGGACTTCTTCATTTTCTCCGCCATGCAGAACGAAGCAGGTGGGTTTGCTTGTGTTGCTTGGGCTGCTGTGCTGCGGCGGATGGTTGGCCTGCTGTGCTGCGGCGGATGGTTGGCCTGCTGTGCTGCACGGCGCTGCTACCAAGTGCGGAGTGTTGAGCTGCAGAAATGTGGGGCAACAAGAACCAGCCGTTGTGCAAAGGGATCCGATGCATCCCTGCCGCAGCGCTGGAGCGGCCAGAAGGCATGTCTGGTCGTCTGGTGGAGTGGCAGGAGGATGCGGCTCTGTTTGAGCGGTGGGCACGCGGCCAGGCAAGCCGGGCAGTTGTGGGAGAGCTGGCTATCGCAAAACCGCTCTTCTTCATGGCGCCTGCTGCTGGCGGCTTGAGAGCGCTCTTGAGCCGCATGCACTTCCTCCTCCCACGCCTGCAGACTGGGCTGTGTTTGTGGATGCATGCAGTTTTTCCCTGTCAAGCAGCATGTGCTTCCTCCGTCCATGCTTCACAGACTGGGCTGCCGTTTGTGGACGCCAGCATGCGCGAGCTGGCTGCCACCGGCTGGATGAGCAACCGGGGCCGGCAGAACGTGGCCAGCCTGCTCAGCAAGGTGGGGAAGCTGTTGATGCGGTGCCAAGCCCTATGTTTTGGCATGCCCTGCCATGCTGCTCCAACCCACCAAACTCAGCAGAACTGGCAACATTCCTGCCTTGCCTCTGCATTGCCACACTCGCATCCGTCAGGCATTGCGGCTGGACTGGCGCCTGGGCGCAGAGCTGTTTGCCAGCCTGCTGGTCGATCACGATTGGACGCTCAATACCACAAACTGGGCGTACAATTCTGGTGAGCATGCACTGTCTCTTGTAGGCTTGCATGGCTACAGCAACATGTGTGTGCCCGCTCAGACCTGCACAGTCAAGGGCTGCCACACAGACTGGGTTTGTCACGCCCTGTCAAAGGTGTGCCAATCGAGCCCTTCCAATCCATGTTTTGCTTCGTCGCAGGCGTAGGTGCAGACCCTCGCGATCGGAGCTTCCGCACGGTATCGCAAGGCCAGCGGTGCGCATGGTGGCTCAGCGGCTGCAGCATGGGTTTTTGTGGCCACGTGGCGCACTGGCCGGTGGTCCTGCACGTCTTGGCAGGCGTGTGTCCCTGCCCCTGGCCCACACGGCTGCCTCTGGTGTCCTTGCAAGCCGCAGGTACGACCCTGGAGCGCGCCTGATTCGGGCCTGGCTGCCGGAGCTGTCCGGCCTTCCTGCTGAGCTGGCCCACCAGCCGTGGGCGGCCAGCGCCGAGCAGCTGGCGGCGGCGCGGCTGTGCCTGGGTCACTGCCCGGCAGCAGGCACTGCTGCACCGGCAGAGGGAGTAGCAGGTCAAGCAGGAGAGGCAGCAGTAGGAGGGGAGGAAGACAGCGGCATGCATTATTACCCCACCCCTGTTGTCGATCCGGCTACCCAGATTGCAAAGGGGCCGAAAGGCCGGCGGCAGTAGCGCTGTGCAGCGCTGCGCAACCGTTGATGGCTGCCTGCTTGCCTGCTATCCTCCCCGCTGCCCATCCGTGCCTGCTCCTGTCTACCACTGCTGCCACTCTCAATTTGTGTTGCATGGCATGAATGCGGGGGACAAGGCAGATTTCAAAGTACAGGAGCCTGGGCGGTTTCCACATAAGCAAAGGATGCCGCATCAAAAAGAGAGACACAGGGAGTGGATGGGGCGGCTAGGGTGGGAGCAGGAGCAGCAAGCAAGCAGAGCAAAGCAAGCAACGGAAGCAAGGGAAGGCAGGGCAGCCAGGCGGCATCAGCGGACAGCTCATGTTGCACAGTGGTGCCGCTCGGCCAAGGCTAGTGCTGTACAGGCGACCGCTGCTCGCATTTACGGCAGGATGACGCCGTGTGCGTTGCGGCGGGGCGCACCCGTGGGCCGCGCTGGCCCACTGGGCGCCACCCCCGACAGGATATCGAATCGCGAAGACAGGCTGCCGCCCACTGGCGCGCCCTCAACCTGCATGGCCGCCCGGCCGCCGCCGTTGTAGCCGCCGCGGCTGCCGCCGCCGCCGCCGCCACCCCCAAGGAACGGCTTGCTGAGCACGCCGCTCGTGGGGATGTGCCCCGCCGGGCGGCCACTGCAGGGCAACGCAGGGGTGAGTTATGAGTGGTAAGCTGATTGGAGGCTGCAAGCCACATCTCCGGGAGTAATACAGTCTGTCCGCGCAAGCCGGCATCAGAAGCTCCCAGTCACCCACCTCAGCTTGTTGCCGATGGTGACCTTGACGCGGTTGCTGCCCTGCCGAGCGGCGCCGGGCCCGCCGCCATACTTGGGTGCTGCGCCGCCCTTGTGCACGCCGCCGCCGCGGGTGGCCTGCGGGCAAGGGGCAGAGGAGGGATCGGTGAGCAGGTGAGCGCTGAGCAGAGGATACAGCGGCCAGCGGAGAGGCAGGCAGGCATGTGTCGTCGGCACAGAGCAGTTTTGAGCGAGATGATGCCGGCGCAGCACCACCAACAAGCCCAGCAAAACAGCCAACAAAGCCAGCACCAGCCCAGCACAGCTGCGCACCTTGAGGTTGCGGCTGGGTGGCGGCACGTGCTTGGGGCGAGGAACCACCAGCACCCGCCCGCCGCTCTTGGTCTGCACCTTTTGCACCTGTTGTGGGGCGGAGGAAACGCAGCAGCACTGTTGTTCCAACATGTGCTCACTGGGAACCTTGCTATCTGTAGAGCTGGCAAGCTGGTCCCCGAAGACCTCTGTGCAGGTCTCAGCAAGCCAGCAGCTAGCGCCAGCAGAGTGCATCATGCCGGCATCGCCCACCCAATGCAAACTGAGCTGACCGGCAGGCACATGTGGGCCTGTTCGCTCGATGATGGTGCCCCATCAGACCGCACCCAGCCATCTCCCCAGCAGACATCCCCACATGCCCCGCCCACTCCGCTCACCCGCTGCTGGCCGCCCTTCTTCTTGCCCCCCGCTGCCGCCGCCTTTGGCTTGGGCTTGGGCTTGTTGGCCTGCTTGGCCTTCTGCTGGGCGATCAGCTCGTCCAGGCTGAGCCCGATCTTCTTCTCAATGTCCGCCTCAGACATGGTGGGTGCTGCCGCCTGGATGGGTGGTTTGGAACCAGAAGGATTGTTTGTGGGTGCAGGCTGGGCAGAGCAGGGGCCCAGTGGGGCAGGCATCCGCAGGGACCAGGCAGCGGCAGGCGGCGAACTCGAGCGGCGGCAGCGGCAGAGCGGGGAGGGGGCGCTTTGCGGCCCGCCGGCTTGCTGTCTGCTGCTACACGCTGCACGGTGACGCTGCTGGGCGTCAGGCGAGCCAGAAGGCAGGCAGCCGCGCCGAGTCTCACGCTTTGGTTCCTCGAGCTCGCCGCTGCTGTTCCGCGCTCGGGAGGTAGATCTGTGTCGCTTGGATGCGCGCCGGGATGCCTGGCGGACCTTGCGGAGCGGGATGGAGTCGCGGCGACCTGCTGTGCGCGCCTGGAGGTTGGGTGGGCTGCCTGTCGAAGCCGGATAACGCAATTAAGCTGTTCCGAAGCCCGCGGCGCGCCCTCGGTCACCCAAGGCTGCATTTGCGGCGGCAGCGGCGGCAGCGTTGGTCGGGGCTTGCCGTCTGCTTCTGCACGCCTTGATGGCATGTCTCCACCCCAGCAGGACATGGGACTATGGAGCACATTGAAGCTTGTGCGCAGGGCAGGTCCTGGGTGCATATCATGCTCCACCGATGCCGCCTTGGCCTGTGCTGCCGCCGGCTCCCGACGACCCCAGCCACCATTGTTTATCGAATCATGTACGCAAGCAGGCCTCATCTTCACTGAATTGATTGGCATGTTTGCCCTGCCGATTGTGTGCAGTCATGTTCCATCCTTTGCGTGTGCTCCTGTAGTGTGATTGCCTCGGTGTTTCATTTGCCATGTTGCAATGCGGGAGCGTGTGATTCCGCCATGAGTTTTATAGGGATCTGATGACAGCACCGAGGCTATCGATGATATGAAGCCTCGTTGCCGCTGCTATTGCCGCCCCCGCTGCTGCTGCTGCTGCCGGGCACAGGTGGCAAGTTAATCTTGACACCCTTCTCCGCCGCTTGCCGCTCCAGCTCAGCTCGCAGCTGCACAGCAACGGCAACCACAGGGAGGCAAACACGTTAATTTGGCTTGACACAACCAGCAGACGGCTGCTGAGGGCATAAGCAAAGGCGAGAACCAGGCCTGCACATGCATATGTGAATGCATGCTGTCAAGCTGCTGCTCATGGGCTGCCATGTGGGGCCTACCCACTTGCCCTGCAGCCCATGTGCGACTCGCAACCATGCAGTTACTGTTATGCATGCCCACCTGCGTCAGGAACTGCTCCCGCTGCTCCCTCGTCTCCTCCAGCCGCTGCGCCTCAATCTCGGTCACCCTGCACAGCACAAATAGCAAAATGTTGGCTGAGTTCCATCCAGGCATTGTAGCTGTGTGGCAGCCAGGCGGCCTGCATCAGGGCAATGCGGCCTGCATCATGCCAATGCCTCTTGCACGATGCACGGACAAACGCGGAGTTGCAGCAGAGCACCCGCAGCACGAGCAGGCATTTCCACATGCAAGGTCGAGCAGCATGTGGCACGTCATCATGCAGCCAACCAGCCGGCCGCTCACTTTTCGTAGAACCCCGTCTTGATCATAAACAGCTCCATGCCAGCACCCAGCTGCAGCAGGAGGCAAAGGGGTGCAGCCGTCCATTTGAGTCGGCACCAGGGTTGCGGCTAGGGCGCGGGCAGCGGCAGCACCAGTGCACTGTGACTGCCGGTGCATACTCCAGACTACCAGAACTTTTATTCGGAGCCTCACCGCGAAGCAGACGGTGGCGACTTTGGCATAGTAGCTCCACGGATTGGTGAGCGCAACTTGCGGCGCCCGGCCGCTGCGCCACGCGCCAATCATCGCCTCGGTCCCTGCTCTGCACCAGTGGACAGGCAGGAGTGCCCAATTTACCACCAATTACGAGTGGTGGCCTGCTGGCTCTGAGCGAATGTTGTGTGGAAGGCAGCAAGAACAAGCACACGCGTGCTCGTCCGCCAGCCGATGGCGGCAGGCAGCAGGCGGCGGCAGTGGCGGCGGCGGCGGTGGCGGCACGACCCGAACCTGTGCTGGCCGGCCTTCTAGCCACGATGTCTGCGACGCTCCTGTAAGCTGCCGACGGGGTGCACTCGGCCAGGGAAGCGCCAGAGCCAAAGAGCTGAGGGCGTGGGCAGTGATGCGGGGCGCAGGAGCGGTCGGGAGCCCTGATAAGCGATCAGATCGTGTTTTACACTCGAAGAAGGCGGCAGACCGCGCAATGGCCCTGCCCCGTCTCATGCAGCGCCACACACATGGCCGTGCCAGCTGCTTTGCCCCCGCCGCCCAGCGCTCCAATCCCATCAGCACTGCTGCTCGTCATCGCCGACAGCCCCGGGCGCCGCCTCCCTCTGTTTCAGCGAGCCGCCGGACTTTTGTTCTAGCACTTGCCCTGGGCGCACAGCCGCCATGGCGTCCAAGCGGATTCAGAAGGAGCTCGCAGGTGCGCGGCGGCGGGGGAGGCCCAGGCCGCCCTGGCACGACTCGAGTCCACTGGCAGCGGCGACCGGCGGCCTGAGCGACCTGGCGGCCGCTGCACACGGTCGGCAGCACCCAGAATGCCGGTGGCAGCGGCCGCAGGGTCGCTGGCGGCTGATCGAGGACTTCGAGCACTTGCTTGCCCTGCCCCTCGCCCTGCCCTGGCCTGCCAGCCGGGAGGCAGAGCCAGAGGCCGATGGGGTGGACCGCCGATCGCCCGTGCGGCTAGCGGCGCTGCCTGCACACCGCTGCCGCCGCCGCTGGCTGCCCGCCTGCTGCCCTGCCCGCCCCACGCGGCCTGCTGCCCCGCTGCCTGCTGCAGACCTCCAGAAAGACCCGCCCACCAGCTGCTCGGCGGGGCCAGCTGGCGATGACCTTTTCCACTGGTGCGCGTGTTTTGGGGGTGGGGCAGTTAACGTATGTTGCCGCTCGCCAGCGCTGCGCTGTAGCGTGTGTTGCGTCTCGCCATCGCTGCACCACGGGCGCCATGTTGCCTTTTCAGGGCGTGTGCAGCAGTTTGCGGACACCTTGCAATGGATAAAAGCACAGACATGTGCATTGCAAGTGCATTCCGTTGCCCGCCCTCACTGCACGCTTTCGCTCGTTGGTCGCCTGTCACTGGCACGCTGTGCACAAAGTCTCATGCCCCCGTGCTCTCCTGACGCTCCTGCCTCCCTCCCCACGTGCCGCCGCCGAGCAGGCAGGCGACCATCATGGGCCCCAGCGACCCACGCCCCGCCCCCAATATATTCTGCTCGCCTTGCCTGCTTTTTCTGCTCAGCGCCCCCAACCAACACTCTGCTCGCGTTGCCTCCTTTCCCTGCCGAGCAGGCAGGCCACCATCATGGGTCCCAGCGACTCCCCTTACTCTGGCGGCGTGTTTTTTGTGACCATCCACTTCCCGCCTGACTACCCCTTCAAGCCGCCCAAGGTGCAGTTCCAGACCAAGGTGCGAGCAGCAGCTGTGCAGTGTGTTGGGAATGGCTGATTGGGTTGGACTGCGCAACATTGTTTGGCACCGCTTGCAAGTCGCCCAAGTCGCCCAAGGTGCAGTTCCAGACCAAGGTGCGCCAAGCTTGTTGCCTTGTTCTTTTCACCGGTGGTATGCTGCCCTGTAAAACTGCGGCTGCCAAGGCGTCGAAGATTGCCATGTCCCCTCCAGCCCTGGCATGTGCTTGCGGCGGACTTGAAGGAGCAGCCGAATAGGGTCAGCTGCAGGCGGTGCACGTCTCTGGCTGTGTTGTAGGTCATGACGAGGTCATTGTGCTGCTTCAAACTGGCACTGCTGCTGCACCTGGGCGCCTGCAGAGCTGTCGTTTTCATCGATCCGGTGGCGAAGGTATGTTTTCCACTGTTGCTGGCCTGTATGTGTACCAGCCTGCCAACTGCCGCTCAATCAATTTTATCCAACCGCAGGTGTACCACCCCAACATCAACAGCCAGGGCAGCATCTGCCTGGACATCCTGAAGGAGCAGTGGAGCCCCGCGCTCACCATCTCAAAGGCAAGCGGCACATATGCAGGGGCTGGGGGTGTTAATACAGTCGGCCGGTTGGTTGGTCAGTCCGTCAGTGCTGGACCCCCGCGCTCGCCATTTCAAAGGCAAGAGGCAGCAGCCGCATGCAGGCATTGGAGGCAGCAGCAGCAGCAGCAGCAGCCCTGGGGATGCTACAACGCGTGTAGCTAGGTTCCCACGCAGGGAATGCAGATTTAGTCAAGTGGCCCGCTGCTGCGGCTAACTGTGTGACTGGCGCGCATCAGTCTGCTGCTGTATGTGCTGCTGTTCTCCTGCGCACCGGCTGCACTTGCACGTGCGATGTTGGCCTGTTCTCCCATGGCTGACTCGCTGTGCCATTGTTGGCATGCTGCCGCAGGTGCTGATGTCCATCTGCTCGCTGCTGACAGACCCAAAATGTCATGTTGCCGCGGATCTAACTGTCTGATTTCGCGCCCCGTGCAGGTGCTGCTGTCCATCTGCTCGCTGCTGACAGACCCCAACCCCGACGACCCGCTGGTGCCCGAGATTGCGCACATCTACAAGACGGGTGCGTGCTTTTGTGTGCTGATGGTGCTGGAAGGAAGCCGTTGCCTGGTGCTGGTGGAAAATCTGCTGCCTGCTGGTGCTCGAGATTGCACATGCACACACTCGTTGGCGGTGCCTGAGACTGCGCATGTGTGCAAGACAGCTGTATCGCTTGCTCTTGCCTTGGCTTGTTAGTCAGCAGCCATGCCCGCTGCTCACCCGTTTGCTTTGCCCGGTCTATCTGCTGTGCAGACCGCTCGCGGTACGAGGAGACGGCGCGCGAGTGGACCCGCAAGTACGCGATGGGCTGAGCAGCTGCAGCGCCAGCTCATGCGGCCCCCTCGCAGCAGCAGCAGCAGCAGCAGCGTGCGGTGGCGGCGGCGCAGCCGCGCGCGCCGCGCCGCACTGCAGTTTCCACGCATCCTCTGTCCCAACCGCTTGGGCAGGGGCAGGTGGGGCGCCGTCCCACCCTTGCGGCCCTCTCTACCGCCGGGCAGCACTGAGCAGTACTGTACTGTGTGGACCGGCCAGCCGAGGCGCCTCCCCTGCTGATTTCATCATTGTAGCAAGAGTCTAGGCGTTGGGAGGCCAGCGGGCCAATCGCGACAGATTGAGAGCAGGGGACAGGGGAGCGGCAAGTGCGGGGAGAATGGAGCAGAACGTGAATGAGAAGAGGGAAGCGAAGCGGGAAGGATGCTGGGCGTAAACCGACAGCTGGCTGGGGAACCGCGGGTGCAAAATTTGCAATTGGATTGACCAGGTGCCTTGTGCAAACACGGGTGTAAGCGCCAGCTAGCCTGGTAGCGAGTTTGCATGCCTGCTGTGGCAAGCAAACCAAGCAGGGAGCTCCCGCTGCTAGCTCAGCTTGCCCAAATCCATCTTCTTCTTGATCGCCTGCTGCCCGTGGTACACCGTGGCGTCGATGATGCCACTCACTGCAAAGGCCAGGGAAGGGGAAAGCAGTAGCAGGAGTCGGAACACCGTTGATGGGTGCAGTTGCATTTCTGGTACACCGTGGCGTTGATGATGCCGCTCACTGCGGGAGGGTGGTGGGCAGTGCATGAGAGTGGGGAGGTTGGGCAGCTGCGTGCACACTGGAACAGTGTGTTGTTAAAAGATTTTCAAAAAAAATCAGGGTTTGTTGGTGGATAGTCGGCGGCGTGAGTCATGCCTGGGCAGGATGGCCGGCATCTCACTGTCCACACAACAGTGGACCCAGGTGGCCGGCGGTCCGGCTGGGACAGTGTTGCACGCGCACCTATGAACACGCAGCTGATGATCGCGCAGCAGGCACAGCAACTGGATCTAACGACTTTGTAAGGAGCTTCCCACCTGTGAACACGCCGCCGATGATTGCGCAGAGGGAGGTGATGAAGGAGAGGAAGGAGATGCGGCTCTCCTGGAACCGCACCTGCGGACAAGATTGTTGCAAACAGGCTAAGTGAAGGGGAGGGCGGGCCATAGAGAGGCAGGGAGAGGGCAGGAGAGGAAGGAGATGCAGGACTCCTGGAACCGCACCTGCAGGGAACAAGGTGCAGGAAACAGGCAGGGTAAGACATAGGAGGGAGCGGAAGGCCACACACGTATGCAGTCGCAGCGACCTTATGCAGCAGCAAAGGCACACACCCGCCTCCCATTTGAGGACATCGGAGCCAGCCAAACCGCCAAAAAGCAACCCACCTTGATCAAGCTGAGGCCGTAGGAAGGCACGCTCGCGCACCATCCACCTACGTCAGCTACCAGCCCAAAAATAAAATTAATAACCCCACCTTGATGGGGCTCAGGTCGTAGAACAAAAAGACGCCCGGCAGCTGGCCGCCCCCCGCGCTGGGGGACGCCGTTTCCCGAAAGTGCTCAGTCACGCTGCGGTGGGGCGGAAGGGGAGGTATCAAGCAAGATAGATCAGCAAGGATATAGGACGGGAGCACTGATGGAGACAAACGAAACTAGGCTGCTCCGTCATGCTGCGGCGGGGCGGGAGGGGAAGTACCAAGGGAGATCAGTACGGTTGCGGGACGGGGCTACGATTGAACACATGTGCAAGGGATCCGGCGCGCCCTCAGCCGGGCACATGCTGCACGTGCATGGTTGCTGTAAGAAGGCTGAAGCACGCTGAAGCTCGAAATCAAGCTGCAGCACGGCTGTTCGCACCAACCTGAACTGGTTTGTGAGGATGGTTTCGTTGCGCAGGTTGGAGTAGGAGGTGGGCACCACTTTCAGGAAGTACTGGTACAGGGCTGTATTTCAGGTGGACAGAGGGGCAGGGCAGGGGAGACACTGAGGGAGGCACTGAGGAGGGGCAGCATGGCAGGAAGCGGGTGCTCGCATGCATTGCAACCCACCAGTGCATGCCGGGCAGCAAATCCTGCGCATCTCGGGCAGCAACAATGCGCATGACGCACAGCACACGCACCTGCATTGTCCGCTGACTTGAGCTGCTGCTGCACCTCCACGCCGTCCAGCGGGTTGCGCATGCCCTGCGGGAATGGGGCAGGGATTGCAGCCCGGTCTTGCTGTGTGGCAACATGTCAATACATGCCACATAGCACAGGCATGATGTGCAGGTGGGCCCTGTGTGAAACGCTGCCTCAACATGCCGGTGCTCAGTGCATGTCTGCTCTGCAAGCGTTTGCAGAACAGAGCAGCAGCAGGTGCCGCCTCACCGGGTACTCCCGGCCAAAGGCCAGCTTGTGGATGGTGTGCGAGAAGTCAAAGGCCTTGCCCGCAAACGGCGAGCTGCACAGCAGATTGGGGCAGACATGGAGCGGCAGGATTGCAGCGAAGTTCAATGGTGCGAGCAGCAAAGGCCTTGCCCGCATACGGCGAGCTGCAGGATGGAGGGGCAAGGATGGGCGCAGTGGGAGACGTGCAACAGCGCGGCAGGCCATCGCCGCCCGCAGCTGAGACGAGCGCCATAAACAGCGGGGCGCATAAACGCCTCCAGCCTTCAGCAGGCCCGCCGGCCGCCGCCACGCCGAGCTGTTCCTATACCACATTTCTGGTGTGTAGGACATGCACAGGCTGCGGCCGGCTGACATCACTGGTATACTGATTAAGCCAATAACCAAACATATAAAACCATAACCAAACATAAAGCCTGCCCCCCTCACAGGTCATGGATGTGCATCGACCCCTGCTGGTAGCTGCGCCCGGGGGCAAAGTGGAAGTTGCCCGCCACCTGCGGACAAAGAACGGTGCAGGAGGCAGTGCAGGGGTAGTCAGCACGTGAGAAATGCAGAGCGGCGCGATGGTGATGCATTGCAGTTCATGTCGCAATGATGCACTACCTGCTATCGCCCGCAGCAGTGGACACAAACAAGGCTGCGGCCTTGCCTTGTTGATGTGCAGCCAAAGCGAGTTACTGACCACATCACCAACTGCAACGACATAGCATCACAAGCAGCTGCCAGCCTTGCCTTGTTGATGTGCAGGTCGCCCCACATGTGGCAGCCCTCGCCCGCCTGCGCATCAATCTCCTCCTTGTACCTGCAGGTCGATCGTGTGCCAGTGCCAATGTGAATGTGCTAGCGCAGTGCAGGAATGATAGCCTGGTTTGTGGTACCACAGGAACCCCTGTTGGCACTGCTGAGTCCATTCCAGCAGGCAGGAGGCAGGAGGAAGGCATGCGCATGGGCAGGAAGGCAACAACCTTCCCTTCGCTCACCCCTCGCGGTGGCACTCCTCAACTAATGAGGGGCAGGCAATCATGCAGGCAACAACCCTCCCGTTGCTCAGCTCACCCCTCGTGGTGGCACTGCTCAATCTTCTCCACATCCAGCAGCGCCCAGCCCTTGGAGCGGTACGCCTCCCGCACCTGTGCAGGNAAAAAACACAATGCAAACATGGCGTTAACTCAGTCAGCATGCGTTGTCAACACCTCTCAGCCCTGAGCGCGGTATGCCTCACGAACCTGCAGGGCGGGATGCAAGATGCTGCATGCCTCAATGTCACTGCTGCCCAAGCATGGGGTCTTGCCTTGCCTGCAGCCACCCATCCGGCTGCCCAGCCCCCTCCCTTCAAACAACAAAGCACCCCGCCAGCTGCCCGCGCGCACCTCGGCGCACGTATTGCAGCACTGCCCCTCCCGCGACTGCGCGCCGTAGCAGCTGCCGCAGTAGTTGGGGTCTTTCTGCTTGTCCTCAGCTAGCGCCCTGCCGTTCTGCGTGGCAACCGGCTGGTCGGACGGTCCAACCTTGCCCTTAATCCCTGCAAATAGAGGGCAGGCCGGGGAGGCACAGCAACCCGTGCTGGACAGATGAGCTGGCCAGCCGTGAACCGGCCGTGCACCGGCCATCCACCTGCTGGATGTGCGTCGGCGATGCGCCTGCTTTCATCTGCTGGGCTGATCACCCGCTGCCTGCAACGCTCTGCAGAAGCAAGGGCTGCTGCGCCACATGCTATGCCATGCACAGCAGCTTGCTGCTGCTGCCGCCACTCAGTTTGTGCGGCAGTGCAGAGCAGCAGGCACACCTTCGTCCAGCGGCGTGCCATCCGACGCTAGCCGCCGCTTGTAGACGTCGTGGTCGACCTGCAGAGAAGCAGAGCCGACAGTGCACTTCAGCCAGGCAGAAGCAGCAGAGCTGTGGGGGTGCGGGCCAGCCGCCGCTTGTACACGTCGTGGTCCACCTGCAGACAGACAGGATGCAGTGGTGCGCCGCAGAATCACAGACAGGTTGCACTGTGGCTCCCCGCCAATGTCCATGGCATCCATGCCCAGCCAGGGATACTTTGCAAACCACGTCTTATAAGACGCACAAACTCCAACTCAGCGGCAGCAAGCGCACCTCCAGCTGCACCTCCCCGCTGATGTCCATCGCATCCACGCTCAGCCAGGCACAGGGCATGCGCGGGAATGTGACGTCAAACTGCAAGTGGGCGGCATCAGCAGCAGCAGCGGCAGCTGCTTTGTGAGGAGCAGCAGGTTGCGCATTGCAGCAGCCTTTGCACAAAACAGCGATTGAGAGGCAGCGCTGGGCATGTGCAAGCGCAGCTGTGCCCCTGCATTGCTGCAGCGATGTGCCCCTGCGTTGCTGCAGCCACACAACCAGCTGCAACAGCGTGGCACATGCGGTAAGCGGCAACACACGCAGATGCTCAGCATCGGCAACGAGCAGCTGCAGGCAGCAGACACGCATGCTGTGCGATCCAAAATCCTAGCAAGGACTATCATGCTGCCTCATACTGCAGCACAAAGAGCGCACATGGATTGCCAGCATCTCCCCCCGGCTCGTGTCCACGCTCAGTTCGTTCACGGTGTTCACGCGCGTGAACAGCCCTGCGGGGGGAGGCACAGACCGATGAGCGGCTTGGCGGCTTGTGGATGACAAGGGAACGCGATCAGCAGCCTGGGCGAATGGGCGCGCCATGCCAGCATGCGCCAGCAGCACGTCAAGTGAGCCACGCATGGCGCTACGGGAAGCATTAGCATCATCGCAACTCGCGCAGCATCAGCATCAGAGTGTTCAACTCACGCAGCTCGGAAAAGAACAGCAGCGCCATGAAGAGGGAGGCCACCAGCGTGATGGCTCCACCCGCGGACGTGCGGTTAAAGAACTCCGCCGCCTCCTCGCGCTGTGTGTTGAAAATGGCAAGAAGGCGGGCTTCCAATCAAGAGTGCGCTGCTGCTGCCGTCGGCGCTCGGCAAAGCAAGCAGGCGGCGGCGGCGGCGGCAGCGCGGGGTGGCCGGAACAAGGCAGGCACGCTCCGCATCGATGTTCCGAGTCTATGGAGCAGCCGGTGCAGGCGTGANCAGGCCCCAGGAGCGAGCGCGGCGCCTCGGCTCCTTGCAGGAAGCGTCCGGCCGGCCCACCTGCTTGGGGAAGGCATCGCATTTGCGCAGCAGCGACGCGAACGGGTGCTGCTCGCCCTTCTGCATCGCTGCGGTGGCTCCTTGGGGCTCCTTCCTGCCTGCGCTCTATCGCTGCATGGCTCCCCTTCAGGGATCACAGACTACGATCTGTGTGCGTTGCAAGCGGGATCAAGGCGAGAAGCGCAGAGGCTCGACTCGACGGCCCCCGCCGCCCAGCGCGGCGGCCGCCCCAGCATGCGCCGCTTGGGGGCTTCGTGAAACAAGTTGCCAGCCTTCCACTGTTGCAGGCCACACGCCGTTCCAGGGAACCTGCTGTCATATCAGCTGTTGCAGGCATCAAGCCGCCCTGCGGCCTGCTGTCCCTCGCACTTAGTGCTGCTGCCGACGCCAATTCGCCGCTGCGGCTGCTGCCGCCGCCGCCACGTTCAATTCAGCCTTCCAAACGGACCTGCATGCAGCCTGCAACCACAGTTGTCACGAGATACAAGTTTGACCATCTGCTCAAGCTCTCAAACAGGATGGTGCACAGCACTGGTGTGTCCATACGGAGCTGCCGGTACTCGCCACAACTTGGCATGCACCCTGGTTTGCAGGCGTGCCAGGCCCTTGCTGGAGCACCGGGCATCTGTGGCTTGCACTTGGTTTCCGCCTGCCTACCTTAAAGGCTCTGCCAGTTCCTTCCAGCCTGGCGGCATGCGTGCAGCGAGCAGCCCAGCACGCAAGGACGTACTGTATGGGCACATGCGCCGCGCTTCGCTGACCCCGCATACTGAGTCAATCGGCCCATCCCTGCGTTTCACATGAACACAGGGCACTGATGCAGATGCTGGCATTGCAGGGTTGAGACTGTGATTGCCCATGGAGGGTACACCGCGACGCAAGGAGGGGGAGGGCTCTAACCGCCGCCCGTGGAGGAAGCTGGGTGTGGGGTCAGCCGGCAGGGCCTCCGCCTGTCTCCAGCGCTCACAATCAATCAAAGGTGCCCAATTGTGCCGCGGCGGGGTGGGTTATTAACGCGCTCGCCCGCGTCCCCCCATGCACCCATGGTTTAAGGTGGGCCTGTGGCACTCCTGAGCTCACTTCTTCACTCTTTGGCAATCCTCGGCACTGATCGGCCCTCCCCCGCGTCTCTTCTAATCGTCGGCGACCCCGCAGGAGCACATCGCCCCCTCCCACCCACCCACCTCCGCACTCGCTCACAAGAATGAAGGTGAGACCSCGCGCCCCCGGCCCAATTCTGCCTGCACGATCGCTTGCAGGCGGCGGGCGGATGTCGCTGTGGCCTGGAAGGCGGCAGCAGCCCACCCGCCGCCGGTCGCCGGCCGGCGGGGAGGCGGCACCTGTGCCCGCACCTGCCCCTTACGCGGGCTGCCCCACCCTTGCTGAGGCGCTTCTGGCCCACCCCCTCCATGCCCGCGCCACCCACTTCCGCTGTGCTGCTGGCTGCGAATCCACCCACGCGGTGGCCCCGACCACCGCCGCCCGGATTTCCGCTGATTTGCCGACCTCCCTCCTTGGCACAGGCCCTCCACCTCGCCATCCTCCTCGCCTGCTGCGCGGCTGCCTCCGCAGCCAGCTCGCGCGCCCTGAACTGGGGCAACGACAAGTGCCACCTCGACAACTATGTGAGTAACACAACGGGAAACTGCTTGCGCACAGTTGCCGCCCGGCGCCCTGGCGGGGAGGCGGCTTCCGGATCGCAATCAGGGCAGAAGGCGGCCCCTCGCCTCCTGTACCGCCTGCCACTCCAGCCTTGCTAGGGTTGTGCCTGGCACTCATGCAGCGACACCTCCCGTGCAATTTTCCCTGCAGGTGTGCGTGGACAGCCACAACTTCTGCCTGGTGAGGCTCTAAGGGGCAGCTTCCGAGCTCTAGAGCTCCCAGCTAGCGTACCGCACCTCTGGCAGCATCCACAGCTGTGCACTGCACCTGTGCTTGCCCGCCACTGCCACTGCCTACCAGTCGCGCGAATGCGCTGCGCACCCTGGGCTCGAATACTGGAACATCGTCCGCCCCCGCAGGGCAACACTGTGATGCGCTGCGCGGACGGCACACGGTGCAAGACCCAGGTGAGCACCGCAAGAGTCCGGCTGTGTTGAGGGCCCTGCCTGAGCACACCAGCCACCACCAGGGCAAAGCAGACTGCCACCAACAATAGCTTCGACTTCCTTAAAAGCTGCTTCTCCCTGGGTCGTTGCCCTAGCTGCGCTCAGTGGGCCGNCCACCCTGCCCTGCTTNCCGCCCCATACATGAAAGCCAACAATGCCTTCCAACCCCAACCCGTCCCGACGTATCCTTGCCGCCGATCCCGCCAATGTTTCTCCTCCTGCACCCTCCCTTGCAGCCTAAGTCCAGGCGTGCAGACGTCTCCCCCTGCGTGAGTGCCTCTGGTTTGCTTCTGTGGCCTGCCTGTCCGTCCTTGGCTCGTGCTTGCAAGGACTGGCTCAATTGCAAGGGCTTGCATGTGCACACACCTGGGTCAATTCCATGCCCAACTCCCCACCATCCTCACGCAACGCCAGGTTGTTTCATCCCGCCAATGCGCAGATCTCCGGCTCGTCTACTTCTTCGTCTTCCTCCCACAAGCCCAAGCCCAAGCCCCAGGTGTGTGGGGCTGCTGACCTTGCTGGTGCCCGCCGTTTGTGCTGCAACATATCCTGCTGGCCCTTCACCCGCAAGCAGACTAGCCTGAGCAGGAGTAGCACTGCTTGAAGCTGACCAGCCAACCAAGCTGCCACGCCTTGATCACACCTTCATCTTCCCATATTCCTTGAGCCTTGCAGGAGAAGCCCAGCAAGTGCGGCAAGGAGTGCGGCAAGACCAAGACTGACTACCGCCATGGTGCGCTGCAACCACTTTTTGGCAACCGGCACTGCATGCTCCACTGCCCACTGACTTCCGCCTGGTAAAGGAGCCGCCACCGATACTGCGGGCAGTAATAGCCTCAAACGCAGAACATCCAGTAACTGGTTCCTGAAGTGCTCCTGCGCCCTTGACTCCCGCAGCCGACTGCGAGGGCAAGTCTGGCTGCCACAAGACCACCAGCAAGCGGTGCCACAAGGCAAACTACCACTGCGTGGACGGGTGAGCTTTTTCGGCCTGCATGCTGTCAGTTAAGACTGATTGAGATGCGGAGGCAGAAGCTTGGCGGGAGTGGGGTCGTGGATAACTGTTGGGAGCGGCGGTCAGCAGATGGGCGGCCTGCAGCTCTGTGGGGAGCCTTGAGAACCGGGCAACCTCTGGCAACCTCTGGAGCGCTCAGAGGCTCCTTCCTCACGGCTTGCAAGCTTCCCTCCCTCTGCTGCGCAGCCGCAACTTCTGCCTGGGCAACAAGGTCATGCGCTGCGCCAAGGGTGAGCCTCAAAGGGGGGCTGCTGAGGATTCTGTTCCCACGCTTGCCTGGGCAGCTGGTGACGCTGGCTGGACACGGACGGCATTGCGCCGATTGAGCGCCACAGAGTTGCTGGGCCACGGCAGGCGCTGCTCTGAAGCCCCTGTCTTTGCTGCCAACCCTCCCAACTTCACCAGCTCTCCGCCCCGCTCCTGTGTTGCAGGCACCGTCTGCAAGACTTGGCCGTACCTGAAGTGGGGCATCTCCCCCTGCGTTTGGCCCTGAGCCGCCGCCCAGGCCCACCGGCCAGCAAGCTGCCGCGCGCCTGGCAGCACCCCCATGCACGGCCGGCGAAACCGTGGCGCCCTCGACGCTCGGCGCCCTCTGAGGCAGCGGCAGCGGTCGCGCAGCTGGGTGGTTGAGACTGTAGCAGCAACGCATCCAGCCAGCCAGCCGAGCGGCTGAGCTGCCCCTCTGGGGCACCTAGCATCCTGTGAACGAACCTCAGGCTGTGCAGCGGCTGGGAGGGCTAGAGATCAGCCCCCGGCCGCCAGCACAGCCACACACCCAAATCCCCGCGCTGCCGCCCGCGCAGCCGCCGGCATGTGACGGCGCTGTGTGCAGGCAGCCATTGCAGAGCGTGGGCAGCGGCATTGCAACCATGCCACCTGCCCGCACTCGGCTGCCGGGTGGGGGGCGATACTGCGCCCTGCCCGAGCCCCCTTTGGTTTTCCTCCACAACACATCTGTCGCGATTCCCACGTCCCTCTTTACACTGCACCTGGCCAGTCCTGCCCTCCTGAAAGTTGTCCCACGCCCCGTGGCATGCAGCCTTGCTCCCTGGATTCACTTTGAGCCAGCCAGCGAACCGAGCAACTGCCTCCCTTACTAACCNNAAAAAAAACGTTGCACCTACATACACAGACCGAGCTAGATGCCGTTCTAGCCGAGCCGGCCGCCCCTTGCAAGCGTTTGTTCGACGGCGGCCGCCTCCCTCCCCTCTCCCTTGCACGCTTTTCAGCGCATTCTAACATGGCGGGCCCGGCGCATGTGCCGGCAGCCCCGCCCTTGCAACCGAATCGAACCAACCAGTCGACAGCTAGCTGCCTGTATCCAGCTAGTTCACGTAAGAGCGTTCATTTTGTCTGCCTTTGCTTGATGCTGCCAATTGTGCGCCCGCTCGCATGCAGCTTGGGGAATGTGCTTGTAACTTCCTTTCATTCGGCAGCNAACAGGCAGACGCAGCACATATGACAGAGCAATNGANCGGGGCTTNCTTGCATGGGCAANTGCCACGCGGTGTTTCAGCGTGGGTTGGCCAGGCAGCTGACATCCAGTGGCCGCCGCCGCACTCCCCCACCGCGCCTGGAGGGTAGTACCTGGTTACACAGCATGCATTGGCCAGGACAGGACGGGTGACGCGCAGTAGTGCANCAGCAGGCAAAAGGCAGGGGAGACGCCGGGNCGGCGGNCCNAGGGGGTGCGGTACCGCCGCCGCGGCGGGAGGGACTGAAAAAGGCGGTTGGAGCCACCCCTCACGTGGCGAGAGTACAGGGCCTGCACAGGCAGGGAGGGAGCAATCAGGAGGCATGGAAAATGGAGCCGGAAACGGCATGGTAGTACGTACGCAGCTGTGGTAGAGGGGGGAGGGGCTGTGCGGGCGCGTGCCGGAAGAGGTGGCAGCTAGCATGCACATGGGAACGGACAAAAGGGCCCCGCAGCAATGCCGCAAGGGCCTGGGGGCAGTGGAGGAGATAACGCATTATGTGGCGCGAAGGGGGCACAGGTAGCAACCCCAGCGCAAGGGTCATTTGGGAGAGGTCCAGCTGAAAACTGGGTGGGGGACGCCAGAGGGGCCCAGACATCGCCAGGGCATTATGCAGCGGGCGAGCCAAGCGAGCAGGCCTCCTTTCATTTGAGGATGAATGGGGGAAAAGGGATGGCAGGAGCCAGTGCTGTAAGCTGAAAAATCGAGGAGGCAGGCCGGGGCCGAAAAATGAAAGGAAATGTGGAAAGAAAGAGGAAAAGAGGGTATGTGGCGCATTTGTTTTCCGTGTGGATGGTTGCGACGGCCAGTGCGCCGCCGCTGCATCATTCCTGCTTGATGGGCACAGCAGCTAGCAGCGCCTTGGGCTGCTGCGCCTGCTGCGCCTGCTGATGGGAGGTATCCACCTGCTGGGCGTGCTGAGCCTGCTGCGCAGCCTGCTGCGCCGCCAGCTGCACGGCTTGCTGCGGCAGCAGCACCTGCTGCGCGTGCTGCGCGTGCTGCGGCAGCAGCGTGGCCGCTGCGGCGCTCAGCCAGAGGTTGACGCACGTGGCAATCTCTACTGTGCGCCCGCCGTCGCTCCGCTTGCGTAGGGAGCGGTATTGGCAGCGCTTGGTGTCGCCGTCAGCGCGCTGCCACGCCTGCAGGTGGAAAAGAAAGCAGGCAGGAGATATACTTGAGCGCAATGATTCACTGGTTCGCTGTGTTCAGGCGCAACAGGAATCGGCACTCAGGGCAGCATCAATGCGCTGGTCTGACCCCCAAAATCCAACCCCGAAACAAGCAACAATGTGTGTTGCGGGCGCACCGTCAAGTACGCAATGGCCACGCCGCTGGGGATGGTGGGGGCGCAGGCCTCCAGAATCTGCTCCACCTCCTCATACATCTGCATTGGAAGGAAAATTTTTGATGGTTGACGGCAGTTTTGGGTGAGCAGGGGCAGGCCTCCAGGATCCGCTCCACCTCGTCATACATCTGCACCATTTGTGGAACATTTTGTGGGAGATTACAGTACAGTGCTTTCCAGCGAGCACAGCAGGCAAGCAAGACGGAAGATGCATGCGCAGTGCGCGCAGCTGCGAACCCGCCACCCCCCCCTTCACACCTGCTCTGTTGAGGGGGCAATGGGCGCGGCACTCTGCAACGCCGCCACCTGCAGCAGCGGCACCGGCGTGGGTGCCAGTGCTGGCGCCGCCAGCGGCGCTGCTGGCGCCATGGCAGCCGCAGCGCAGGCCGGCTCAGCGGGCGCAGCGCGGAGGCCCGCGGGCGGCGGTGCAGTTGGGGATGGGTCTATGCCGTGGGAGGAGAGCAGGGCGCGAAGGCGGTGCACCTCTGATTCCAGCCAGGCCACCTTTTCCTTCTGCCGCAGCCTGCAGGGCAGGGTGGGCAAACGCCAGCACGGGAGCGCTGGTCAATTTGATGCCCAGCAAACAGATCACATGGCAGGGGGGAAGGACGCAAGGAGCATGAGCGTGGGAGCGTTGCAGTCATGTCACGTGCACTCAACGCCGCTGGCTTGCTGCCCGACCAACTGGTCGGTCACATGCATTTGCTCCCTGCCGCTGCAGAGCTTGGCACTGAGCGGTCGGCCCCCAACAACCATGGGGGCCTCCGCTCTGCTCCTTGCCAAGAATCATCCCCACCTGAAGCGCTGCTGCGCCCTCCGGTTCTTCTCTTTGTTCGCCGTCGCCTTGTCCTCGCTGCTGCGCCGCCCCGCAGCAGGCTGCCGAGCGCTTGCGTGGGAGCGAGCCCCCGCCTGGCCTCCGGCGCTGCCATCGTCCTCTGCTGAATCCTCAGAGCCCTCCCCGCTGTGCCCGCTGTGCCCGCTGCCGCCCACCTGCAGGTGATGCTGCATCATCTGAGCTGGCAGCCCCGNCTCCTGCTGCTGCTGCTGGTGCTGCAGGGCTGCCAGCAGCAGCTCCGGCCCACTGGCAGCCACGCCAGGCAGCATGTCAACGGTTGGCGGCAGTGGCGCTGCCGCCTGCTGCGGCTGTGCCTGCTGCGCCTGCTGCTGCTGCGCCTGCTGCTGCGCCTGCCGCTGGTCCTGGGCGGCTGCAGCTGCTGCGGTTGAGGGCAGGAACGCGTGGCCGCCACCTATGTTGCCGCTGCCTGCCGACAGAATCGCTGATCCGCTGCCGCTGGGGTGCAGCGGCAGGAGCGGGAGTGATGCCAGGGGCATCAGCGTCGGCAGGCAGGCGGCTGCGGTTAAATGGGGAGGGGGCGGGCAGCAGGGTCACAGGGCAGCCAACACCGAGGGTCGAGAGACGCATACAGATGGAAACCATGCTGAAACTGAGCTCCAAGGCGAGCTGCAGCCTTGAGCCACGTGGCAACTGCGAGCAGCGCCCGAGCTGGGCCCCGCTGTGAGCCGGGAGGCGGGCGGGCTTTGCCTGGCCTGGCGTGGCACCCCATGCCAGCTGGCATCATACGGCACAGCAGCGCTGCAGCAAGTAGCGCAGTCCGAGACAGCCACCCCATCCCCTTGGTTGGATTTCCAGGCCCCTGCAGCAGCTGCCTCACCGGCGGCATCCAGCAAGGTGAGCACATCTGCAGGCGGTGTGTCATCGAGGCGTGGCCGCTTGGCCGCGGCGGCCTCCCCGCCTTGCTGCTTGCCCTGCTGCTGCTCGTGCTGCCGCTGCACCTCGTTAATCAGCTGTTGCAACCGGTCGGCGCTAAACCCAAGCTGCTGGGCCATAGTCCTTGGCCTCCGAGGCAGGCGCCACCGGGCGGCCCACCCCTACTGCAGATGGATGTGGGTATGGAAGATGTGTCCGCCCGAGAGAGCCTTGGGGTGTTTTTGTGGCATGTGGGCGAGCCCAGCAGGGGGTTTATAAATCAGGGGCCACGTCTTCGCGCATTGCTCAGCTGAGCGTCCCGCTCGCAGCGCCTTCGAGCCTGTGAAATGCCACAGATTGCGCCCGGAGCCAATTAAAAACTGCCAGGGCCCTTGCAAGCTGCCCCGCCGCTGGCCGGCGTTGCGCCGCCGGCGCCGTGCTGGTCGCTGCCCACGGCACACAGATTAACCTTCAGCAACTGGTGAACAGCTGATCCGACAACCATCCCAATGCAGGCAGGTCCGGTGCTGCTTAAAAGGCTCCAGGCAGCCAACTTTGCAAAGCTGCTCTGCCGCCTTGGGCAGGCGTTCTGCCCCGCTCTGCCCCTCTTCCGCCTGCCTCCGACCACCATTGCATGCCCCCTGGCAGGCATTCCCGCTGCAAGCCACAGCCTCGGCCAACAAGCCCATCTTCGATAGATGCACAGAAGCTGTTGGGCAGTCTTACAGAAACACCCGGCCGCACATTGAGTGCGCTCACTTGACAAGCCAGTGGCTGCAATCGAATCCTCGCTCGCCATCTGCCTCCAACCAAGCCGTCTTTGCCCCCTGGCGCCACTGCGATCCTGCCGCGCTTGCCGCTGCCGTATCGCACACGTGCCGCTGCTTACTGTGCCAGCCTTGCATGAGCGTATCAGAGCTGCCCACACGGCTTTGATCCCGGCCGTTTCACTGCTCACGCACAGCTTCCATGAGCGTTGCAGCCTGCGAGCAAGGGCGGGAGGGAGGGAGCGGATGAGCGGTCGCAGGCGCAGCCGCTTGCAATGCACCATGCAGCGCTCACGCGCAATTGTCCACGCATACTATGCAGCACGTGCATTGCGCATGCCAGCCAGGCACACCTCAGCAAGCAGTGATGGCGGTGTGGTGATGCCGGTGTGGACGGTCAGGCGGCCCCGGCCCCTGAGCTGCTTCACAGCAGTGTGGCGGCTGCTGCACTTGCCAGGGCTGTCACTTCATCGCCTGTGTCCTAAGCCCGACACTGCTCCTGGCTGTCGTGCCGCGCTGGCAGCACCCGATGGCGAGGCCGCTTTGGGCGCGCCAGGCAGCGGCGGCGCCAGGCGGCGGCGGTGGGCATCCGCCGCCTGCGACGCTGCAGTCGCCACAATGCCCGCTCCATCGGCATGTTCTCTGGTCTGGCTGTACTGAAGGCGGCTGCAAGCCCGCCTAGCCGCTCCCCTCCGCGCGCGAGTGCCGCCCCTTGCCGCGGAGGAGCAGCAGGCTCGCCAGCAGGTTCCATCGACGGAGACTGGACTGTTCCTGAGTTGTGAAGCTTAGCACGGGCGAGAACATGGCTGCACGCGGTGGGCCACCGAGGTGTGCCTCGGGCGCCGTGCTGCGAGCGGTGCGGGCGCTGCGGATGGGCTGCAGTGCAGTAACAAGGGCAGTGAAGGCAGTGCCATACGCCGCGGTGGGCCTGGAATGCCGGCGCGGCGCTGAGCCCGAAATGGCGGCAGCGGCGCAGCGGCAGTGGTTTGCGTATCACTGGCCCTTTCCGCACAAGCTGTCTGTCGCAAGGGGTGGGTTTGCTTGACTTGAGTGGGTCTGAACTAGCTGCAATGCTGTTGCGACAGCAGCGGCGGCAGCCTGAAACCCCTCTGGCCAGTCGTCCAGCCGTCTCCCACATCTCATCCCCTACCGTGGCTCAACTACATTGCTTACAATATATGCTTGCACTGAATAGCGTTGCAAGGCATTCTGTATAACCTCAAGCCGGTCCACGAATAGGGGCCGGGCCGGAGGCTCACAGGCAGGGCGGCAGCGGGCCACGAGTGGGCGCAGATGCAGCGGGTCGGGGCAGCGGGCACAGCGCACGGCTGTTTGCCCCACCGCCCGTCATAAAGCTGCACGTCGCGCAACGCGGGACCGCTGCCGGCCTGCCTGGCTAGATGGGGCTGTCCAGCTGGGCTGCACTTGGCATAACCTCAGCTGCCGCCTGAGTGGCTGAGCGTGCAGCAGGCGTGCTAGTTCAGCCGCCCTACTGCTCCAGCTTCAGGCACTCCTCAATCTGAGGCACCAGCTCGCTGGGCAGCGTGCGCACGCCAAACCTGCACAGCGTGAGGGATGGAAAAACCTGGGTGGCACAGTGGACGGCACCACAGCATGACCCCTGGCATGCCCCTGGCATGCCGCGCTGATTGATGCATTCCGGCANCCCCAAAACATGCCGTGCTGCCGGCACAGGGTACAGGCTGCACCCACCGGCCGTACACGGTGCCGTCCTTGCGGACCAGGAACTTGGCTGCAGGGAGCGGGAGGGAGAGGGGGTGCAGTGGTGAAGACAGGTGGCAGGCGACTGGGCGAGCGATGCAGCCGCCGCACTTGCAAGGTAGCTAGCAACACCGCAGCTCAGCTTTCTGCAGCTGTGCACAGGCCTCACGGCATAGCTGTGCATGGCAAAGACTCGTAACACTTTGCCTCCAGTCGCACCGAAGTTCCATCCGATTGGGCCGGTGTCGCCAGATGCCACCTGCAGGTGCGGGGGAGGAGCAGGTTGTGAGCAGGGGGAGGCCGGCTGAAGCAGCACACAGAAGCGGCCAGTGCGGCTAGGACAATGCACAGCCCGCGGCGGCTGCAGGCGACACGCTAACAGCCATGGTTGGCTTCCATCACGCCCAACACACAACTTCCAAACGTGTCAGCCAGCCCGACAGCATCCATCGCACCTTGAGGAACTGGAAGACGGGGGAGGCGCCCGAGCCGTTGACCTTCACCTTGTCCATGAGCTGCGTGCCCTCGCCTGCAGTNGGCAGATGCATGGCGCGGCAGTTCATGAGTAGCATTTAGAATAAGCTAAGAAGGAACTGCTGTTGACCTTCACCTTGCCCATCAGCATCGCACCCTGGCCTGCGGCAGAAGGTTGGCCAGAGCTCGCCCATGTTCGGGTTGGCACGCCCTCAGTGCATAAACCATTGGGCATCACCCTGCCTATCAGCGTCGCGTCCTCGCCGGCAGCAGGCAGAGCGGACGGCACACATAAAGTGTTGCCCAGGCCAGCAGAAACCAAGGTGCGCCGCCCACCTGTGAAACCGCGGTCGGCGGCAAACTTCTTGATCTCCTCGTTGGTGCCCGGCTCCTGGAAGCCAAACTGCGCAATACAGAAGCGGCAACAATGGTGGAATCAAAATCAATAGAGGTGTCAGCTTCAGCAGTGACTACTGCACTGGTGCCCGGCTCCTGGAAGCCAAGCTGCAGGGCATGCGTCGGATTGAAACAGAAAAGCAGCCAGGGTAGCCGATCGGTTGCAGAGGTGGGGAGGACGGGAACAACTTGGGGGCGCAGTGGCACAGCAGGCCTGCGGTCGCGCGAGCTGCTGCTGCTGCTGCTGCCGCTGCTGCCGCTGCTGCCGCTGCTGCCGCTGCTGCYGCTGCTGCCGCTGCTGCTGCTGCTGCCGCTGATCTGKCCCAGCAGCTAGTCTGTCACCCATTTTGCCCACCTGGTTGCAGGGGAAGGCCATGATGACCAGGCCCTTGTCGCCGTACTTCTCTTTGGCTGCGGCTACCACTAACCTGTCCCAACAGCTAGTGCGTCTGTGTTTGGACGCTACTCTTCTGCCTCGCCCACCTGGTTGCAGGGGAAGGCCATGATGACCAGGCCCTGGTCGCCGTACTTCTCTTTCAGCGCCGCAAAGTCACGGTAGTTTGCGGCTGTCAGGCCTCACTTGGAGGCGACGTTGGACACCAGCACGACCTGCGGTGGGGCAAGCAAGAAAGTGGTGTATGACTGTGCATGACTTGCTGCTTTGAGAGTTGCTTTGAGATCTGCGACGTTGGACACCAGCGCAACCTGTCCACCCTGCGGTGGGGCAGCAGGGACAGGTGGCAGGCGATGGGCAGCGGCGGTGCGGACAGCTGGGGCGCCCCCTCAGCGCGCCACCTTGCAATGGCCCCAGCGCTGCGCCCACCGGCGCCCATTGGCACCCATTGGCGCTGCGCCCACCGGCATCTTGAGCATACCTGCGCACAGCCCGTTTCCCATCCGCCATCAACCCACCTTGCCGGCCAGGCTGGCAAAGTCCACGGGCTGCTTGTCGATGTCCAGCGCCGACAGCTGGTGGAAGTTGGTGGCCTCCGAGGAGGGGCTGCTGAACGACACAATGTTGCCCATGGTGGATTCTGTTTTACTGAATCGCTTCTGCAAGAGAGATGAGATGTGGTGGGTGTTGATGAGCCCTAGAATAAGCCCAACGAGACGTGTGCAGCTGCGACGTAACCGCGGCGGCAGCGGCGAGCGGTCGGAGGCAGCGGCAGGCAGCGGCACGCGGGCGGAGGGATCAGGCGGGCGGCGCGGTTCTGGCTTTCGCAGCCGCCAGCTGAAGGCTTGTTGACGCAGCGTGGCGGGGGCCGCGCACCTGCGGTTCTCGCAAGGGCTTCGCGTGACCGCCCTGCAACCAGCTCCCTGCGGCCTGCAAGCGTTAGAACTGCCTCCACAGAGTGGGATGGCGAAGCGGCGTTGCGCCGGGTGTTTGGCGGCCTGCTGCATGGGCGCCAGCAAGGCCGCGGCTGGCCGCCCTGCCGCCTTTACCTCCTGCACCTTCGGCTGGCTCATAGCAACAGGCAACCTGCCTGCTTGGAGCCTGGGTCTGTGTGAAGATTTATTTCGATCCATTTGACACAAGAACAACACGCCGAGCAGACGTCACAGCCACAGGGGCGGACACGGGCAACAGCGGCTGCAATGTGGGAGCAGCAGTGTGAACCTGCCTGGCCAGCAACCTGCATTCCACTGGAACGCAACTTCTTGCGCACTCTCATACCTAACCATCACAGCCCTGTAAGATGAACAACCTTGTGCAACCGTTTCCCACTTCCCAAACGTCACTAGGGACATGCTACATGGCATCAATGCGCCGTGATGACCGGACAAATCGACTAGCGATATGGCAGGCAGGCAGGACGGCAGGCAATGTTTTGCGAGGCTTGCCAACAGACAGGATAACAGAAGACACCGGCAAGCACATGCAAATCAAACATGCTCAAAGTCAATGAAAAAATCGGTTTCAAACGTGGTGCCCTCCTCATCCAGCACAAGTTTGACCTTCGATTCTGGCCACTCGCAGGCCAGGTTGCAAATGGCCTGCAGTGTGGCGGCGGGGATCTTCAGCTCCGCAGGGACATCGATCTGCAGCCGCCGCAATGAGGGGTGCTCGTGTGCCCCCGCCCAAAACGCTTCTGGAACGTCCTCCTGGAATTTGCCGCCCAGAACAGCCAAGCAAGTCAGCTGAGTGGCTGCCGACAGCACTTCTGTGCTGAGCGCCAGCACATCCACAGGGGCTCCCAGCGAGCGCAGGCTGGCAGCCCAGGGGCCGAGCGGCAGGGGCATGGCCGGTGCCTCAGAGTTCTTTGCCCACCATGCGCTGCTGAGGCAGCAGCGCTGCAGGCGGGCCAGCCCTGCCAGGCCGGGCAGCGGCTGGCACCGTTCCAGATCGTCGTCCATGCACAGGGAGGTGAGCTGCATGCAGCAGGACAAGGGCAGGCTTAGCTGGCACTATAGGCACGTTGGCAGCTCACAGTGGTTGGGTTTGAGGCAGGCTGCTTGCTTGCAACGATTGCCAAAGCCGCCACAGCTGCTTGATAGTGTGCCTCATCTTGCCTGAGTCAGGTGTGGCAACGCGCCGTCCAGGGCTGCTGCAGCATCGGCAGGCTGCATGGCCTGACTCGCTTCCCTCAGGCGCAGCTCCTGGAGCGCTGTGAGCTGGGGCAGGCAGGCGGGCAAATGGCTCGTTTCCTCCAGCACAAGGCGCGCCAGCCGACCCAAGCTCGCCAGAACTGCATAGCCATCAGGCTCGCAAGAGCCTAAGGAGAGCATCTGCGGGTGGGTCAATCAGCAGGTCAGTGCTGCTTAGTGCCTGGTTGAGGACACGCGCAGGAGCCAAATGTGCACGGCAGCGGCTGTGTTCCAGCATTCACCGCAGCACATTGCTGGCTGCTGCAACTCTCAACCTGCTTACCAGTCAGCTCAGGCGGGTGAGGCCCGACAGCTGCAACAGGCGGAGCGGGGGGTGGGCGACTCAAACAGCGGATCCAAACTGCATGCCATAAGGCCTTGGTGCAGTACACAAGTGAGCTAGCCGCCAGCCATCCACTTCACAACAATCAAGCGGGCTCACCTGCTGCGGCAGCGCTTCACTCTCGCTGTCCTTCAGCTGAAGCTGCTCCACATTGGGGGGCAGCTGCGCCTCGGCACCCACAATAATGGCATCTCCGCTGAGCTCTAGCCGCGTGACTGCTACCAGGCCGGCCAGGCTGCTGCTGATGCGCAAAAAACTGCTGGATGCAGTCAGGTCGATCTGCTGCAGCTGCCGCAGTGCTGCGCACCATGAGGTGATGCGCAGTGCAGTGCCTGCGCAATTGAAGTGTACCCTGAGCTGCTGCAATGAGCTCGCAGTTGCCAGCGCCCCCAGGCAAGCCGACAGCTCCCAGGCGAATAGCCCGGCATCGCTGTTGCCCTTGTGGCAGAACAGGCCGAAACTCTGCATGTGCCGCCCGTGCCGCAGCAGCCAGGCAGCGAGCGACGGCAGCCATGCTGGAGTGCTGCCGTAACTGCTGATGCTCCGCAGCACATCCAGGCACGTGTGCTGCAGCGTACCACCGCCGGCTGACGAGCGCCGCGTGGTGCCTGCAGCAGCACATCCGGGGCAGCTAAGCACAAGGCTCCGGCGCATAGCCGGCGGCGTTGACGGCAGCCTATCCAAACCCAGCAGCTGCGCACCATTTCGCCCGTGCTTCACCTATCGCGTTGCCCCAGCAACCCGAGGATGCGCTCCAGCAGGGCGTCCTGCAGCGAGGCGAGCGAGGCTGGCGCAGCCCCGGCGGCTGGGGGCGGCCTGGCGCCGGCGGGGCGCCATCGAACAGTTGCGACAGTGGATGGGCGCACAACAGGTGAGTTTGCGTTTCACCTATCGCGTTGCCCCAGCAACCCGAGGATGCGCTCCAGCAGGGCGTCCTGCAGCGAGGCGAGCGAGGCTGGCGCAGCCCCGGCGGCTGGGGGCGGCCTGGCGCCGGCGGGGCGCCATCGAAAAGTTGCGACAGTGGATGGGCGCAAAACAGGTGAGTTTGCGAGGCTCGCAGTGGGCCATTGGGATGACGCACCGATCTGCCCACCGTCCGCTGCNTCAGCGCGTGCATCGTCGCCATCGGCCATCGTCAACATTGTGGATGATTGAAGGAAGGCAGAGTGAACAGGCAGGGCATTGACTGGTCATATGGTACATGCATGCAGGTGTGTAGGGAGTGACAGCGCAAAGGTGGCGGTTGGCCCTGCCCCGGCGCATGGGCGCCGGCAAGGCCAGCGGCTGAGTGAACTTGTGCAGCAGGTTCCTGCCTGCCCAGAGGCCCTCACGCCCAGTGCCTTCTGACATCCACTTTGATTACATGCAAGGTGTTTGTGTGATGCGCATGGCAAAGGGCAAAGATAACATGTATGCGCAACAGTGCAAGTTCGTACTGACGCCGGGAAAAATGAGTGAACGTGAGGGTGCAATGGGTCCAGGCAGCCTGGTGAAAGGTGTGCGGGTGTTGCATGAAGGATGCTCTCATGGTGAAGGCGAGTGCATGGAGGTGATGTAAGGTGGTTTGCCAGGCATATGGTACAAGCGTGCAGATGAGCAAGGGTGAGTAGGTTTGCCCACGAGGGGCGCGGTGCGTACAGAACAGTCAGTGGTAGGCACGGCGCCACTTGGGCAGAATGAAGGTCTTGTATATGCTTCAAGGCTGTGGGTGATATCACCTCCATGCCCAAGAAAAGGCGAGCGCCTCACAGGTACTTCTTGATCAGCTCGCCCCAGGCCGTGAGGCGCAGCGGCATGCCCACCCCACAGCCATAATTGGACAGGTCTTGCAGCAGGTTGGGCGGGCAGCGCATGTGCAGCGTCCAGGCCGTCCAAGGGATGCCCAGCGAGTTGGCGGTCTGCGGTGGCAGGTGGTCAAGGCAGCAGGGCGGTAGGTGTTAGATACGGCGTGCAAGGCGGTCTGCGGCAGCGGTTGAACAGAGCAGGGCAGGTTCGGTGGTGCGCATCAGTGGGTGGTTGGCCAGCTGGCCCTGACTGGCAGGCATGTGCTTCAATGGATTAGTGCCTCAGCTGCCGGTGCCCATCGCACAGCTGATCTGCCTCAGAATGCACCCAGCGCAGCACGCGGCTCGCCCCATGCATGCCTCACCTGCATGAGTTTCTCGGCATCCGCTGACGTCATGGAGCCATCCACGGGTCCAAACTCGCCGATCAGGACCGGCAGCGTCTTGGCGGGGTTGACCCATAGCGCGGCAAAGTCGGCCTGGGGGTTGTCTGCAGGAAGGGCAGAGGGCAGCTGGGTATTGGTTCAAACTGGTGCCGGCCGCGGCACGGTACAATGGTCAGCAGAATGGCTGCGGGTGTGCAGCAGAGACGGCGACAATCTTAGCCGTGCGGCTCACATCAGCACTGCTGCACATATTCATGGCATGCAGGGCACCATCCATTCGGTACGGCGCAAGCACGGGTTGGGAGGTGTTGGGCAGCAGCAGTGCGATGTGCTGGCATGTACCCTCCCTGCAGGCCGCATGCACACACGTCCGCTGCCCAGCTGAGCCCCACCAAAGTAGCTCACAGGGGTGAGTTTCATACGCGACGTTGATGCCGTCGCCAGCGGTGATGGGGTGAGTCACATAGTAATCAAGCGGGCGCGCCCAGGCGCGGGTGCCCTTCAAACAGGGGATTATGAAGGAGCCCAGGCATGGGGCAGTGCAATCAAGTTAGTGCTCTGGCTGCCGTTGCAGCCCAAGGTGAGCTGAGCTGGCCATCGGGCAGGTATCATCCAAGCCTTGTGTGTACCTGCACAGTGACGATGTGAGGGTACTGCCCAGCATCCTTCTCGGCTGCTCGGATGGCCGCCACCGCGGTGTTCATGGCCTGCCACACCTGCATGGATAGGGATTGCAGCAGCCAGGGATAAGACAGGCTGTGCAGCAGTGATGCGTGCCACCCGTGGCCCGCACTAGAAGCTGGGCATCCTAGCAGTGCGGTGCATGCCGCCACCGCAGTTGCACTCTAGCTTGTGACCCACCAGGGGCTGTGCATGACTGCACCAAGCGCTCCAGCTCACAACCCAGCCTCCCCAGTCATAACCCACCTGCGCATCCTGCATGCCCAAATCGTGCTGCAAAGAACTGCATCAGCCTTTCTACGTCACCCCAGCCTCCACAGCCCCACCGCACCTGCGCATCCTGCGCCCCATCAAAGTTGTACTCCGGCTCGTTGCTGACGCCCCACCACACGTGCGGGTGCTTGCCCAGCCGCGTCACAACGGTGCGCCACATCGCGTTGGTCGTGGCTGTGGGCCACTCCAGATCGGTCATGCCCCTGCAGGAGAGGTGTTTGCAGAAGCGATGAGCCATAAACGATTGGTGGGTTGATGAAATGCAGTTTTCCGCGGTGGGCCACTCCAGGTCGGTCATGCCCCTGCCAGGAGGGCGGACAGTAGGGAGTCGCGTATGGGCGTCCAGGGTGAGAATAAAAGGGATGGAGTGCATGTGAATTGCTCAAAGGGCATGGGGATTTGACAAGAAGTGGGGCACGTGCACACAGGCGCAGAGGTGGTGGTCTCCTGTGCCCAGCAACAGCCGCAAGATCTGCCCTTGCCTCATGCCACCAGCCGGCTGCTGGAACAAGCACGGCTGCTTTCAGCCCCTGCTCACCAGCCGCGCTTGCTGTTCCAGGCGGCCAGCAGCACCTGCAGGGCAGGGCAGCGAGCATCGAGCAGGGGTGGTGGCAGAGCCAGCTCCCATTCGGCACATTGTTGCTGCTTCCCATCCGCATCTGGGCTTGCCACTGGTCTTGCCAAGCATGGTGCCGCAGTGCAGCCCCCGCCCCAAACTGGGAGGCACCCTGGCGTGCACAGCGCAGCACACCCAGCATGCGAGCACAGCACACCCAGCTGGCAACCACCCAAGCTGAGCCTTAATATTCAGCTGGCCAGCTGGCGATCCCATCAACCACCTATACAAGCCCGCACCTGCACCCCCGGGTGCTTGCTCGCCACCCAGGTCAGAATGGTATCCAGGTCTGTGAGATACTTGGAGTCCATGTTGCAGTCGGGCCAGCACCACTGCAGCGCCTCGTCGCCAGCGGCATACGTCTCCATGTCGAGGCGAAACATGCGGGCGCCCCTGCAAAACAGGCAGCAGAGTGCTGGATACGCTCAAATTCGCAGCTGGATGGTGTGGCTGATCGAGTGTGTAGGTCTCCATGTCCAGGCGGAACATGCGGGCGCCCCTGCAAGCCATCCAGCACCAAGGTTAGGTTCACTGATGTACAGAACTGCATGTGTGCTCCTTTGTACGGCTGATAATGGCAAACCCAAACGCAGTTGTTGATGCTATACACAAAACGCCAGCTCACATGCTGGCGATGGCAAAGTCCATGCGGCGGATGACCTCGCTCGCGTTCTGCTGGCCCACACACGCCACGCAGGACCGAGTGTCCTGGATCTGCGGCAGTGTGCAGCGCAGCGCATGGGAGCAGCATTTGATGCTCAGCGGGTTAGCAAGCGTAGTTGCAGTGCCATGGCCAAGTTCAGCGAGACCCAGTGCATCTGTGCAAGCAGCGTGCAAGCACTGCAGGCGCCGAGCAGCCGTTGTGCCACTGGCAAGCCACCCGAACAGCACCAACAGCGCACGTTGCAGCCGCGCCCACTGAACCGGGTGCCGTTCTTCCATTTGATGGCGGCGCCTTGGGTGTAGAGCGAGTAGGGATGCGTCGGCAGCGGTCCAGGCGCGGGAGAGGGCGATGGTGATGGCGACGGTGACGGTTTCGGCGAGGGTGAGGGCGAGGGTGATGGCGGTGGCTTGCGGGCCGCAGGCAGCGGCAGCGCGGCCAGCGTCACTCCCTGGATGTACATGCGCGGCTGCTGGACCGTACCGCCCTGCCAGTACACGCTCAGCGTGCGCGACAGCGCGGTACCGGCACCCAGGTCAGCCAGAGGTACAAACACGGCCTGCCAGGCGGGGCCCACTTTGCCATCGGCCAGATAAGTTTTGAGGGGCACGCCCTGTGTGGTGGGCCGAGAACGGCGGCCATGAGGAATGTGGAGTGAACCAGCAAACGTGCCTCACACAGACAGACAGCTCTGGGCACTTCTTACACAAAGGCTGACAGCGCGGCGCTCCAGCAAAGTGCCTGGTTGGGCGCCTGCTTTCCACCCAACCCCTCCACACCTTTGGTATGCCGGGCGCCACTTGCACTCCCACTGTGATGCCGCCGTTCACTGTAAAGCTCGTGTCCGCCGCAATCTTGAACGCCAGCCCCGCATACTTTGAGGCATCGACTGCGCCGGCGGCGAAGTAAAACTGCAGGCCGGCGCCGGGCTTGGGATTGAAGGTTGCCGCCACGCCGCCGCCGGCAGCGGCGCCGGTTAGATCGGGCAGGCGGCCGCCGTTGTAGGACGAATCGCCCATGCTTGAGGCCAGCTTGCCGGAGAAGATCACTCGGTCTGCCAGCAGCGTGCCCACTGCAGGTGAGTGAAGAGAATGAGGAAGAGGGAGGCAGGGCTGGTTAGGCCTGGGCGGGATCTGGGATCCGGGATGAGCGGCAGAGATGCAAGTGAAGCCGCCGGGGCAGCTGCAAGCGGATGCTGCGTCCTCTAGCCAATAGACGCTCACCTGCAGCCGCTGCCGGCTGCACAGCTGCCAGGCCGCCCATTAGCAGCAGGAGCAGCAGCGCACGAGTGCGCCGCATTGCGAGTGCGCAAAACTAAGTTCTGCACGGGCAAGGGGCACATTTGGTGGTCGGCAGCTGGGCGGCGGTGGCGGCAGGGTCGGTCGGCGGGAGAAGCGGACAGACAATTGGGGTGAACATGCCTTCCCGTGTCATCAAGTGACCACCTCGGCCCACCGCTGCAGGCCAGCCCCCAGCTCGCAAAGGGGCAGCCGCGTTCGGTCCGTTGTCAGGGGTCCCGGCGCTACAATAGGGCTTTACGATCGCTCAACCACACTGTGAGCGGGCCAGAGCCTCGCCTGTCGAAGGGTACAAGAAGTCCCGAGCTCCGGTCGCGCGCTCGCTGCACGCCGCAGCGCAGCTGGACGCTGATGTTGACTTTGAGGGTGCGCACAGGATGTACAATGCTGCAACAAGTCCTGCGCTGCACCAGCAGCGGAGATGCAGCCAGCTGGAGGGCACAGGCCAGCGCCGGCTCAGCATGTCCAGTCGGGCCGCCTCAATATGCGCTCACTCTCCCATCATTGCCACAGGCAGAACGACTGTGTAGTGCTACAGGCAGATGCCGGCGGCGTGAATGTCAACGCCGGGGGCAAGCAGCATGAAATTGTACAGATGCAAGCGCCGACAGAGCGGCATGGGACGGGGCGGGCGGCAAGAAGATGTCATGGGAGCTGAGCCAGTGTGCAGAGGAAGCACTGACAACGGAGTACATGCATAATAGCAGGGCGGTCAGTTCGGTATGCAACGTCACGGAGTGCGCAGTTGCGCTTAATAGGTGGGTCGGCACTTGTACTCTTCTGTCTTCACACGCTCTCAAGGCGCTCTCTGCTGCTGCTGGCAAGGCCGGCCGGCACCGGTTGGATCGTGGTGTGCTCAATGCCCAGCGACTGCCGGCAGAAGCGCTCCACGTCCCTCACAACCGCTGCCGGGTCGGCGCCCTTAGCAACAGCGACGTGCGCGCTGAGCAGCGGGATGCCTGCATAGGGAGCAGGTAGGGGTGCAAGAGAGGTGGCGTGAGCGAGTGGGTGCGGCAAGGGCAGCAGCCAGCTGGCGCAGCAGGAGCAGCGGCTAATCAGCTCCTCCAGATCAGAGACACTGGAACACAGGACCATAACAAGGCTGACCTGGCGTGAGGGACCACACGTGCAGGTCCTCCACGGCTTGCACGCCCCGGACCTGCACCAGGAAGGGAAGGTGCTTCACTGCTTACTGCCTTACGCATCAAGTGGCATCATTTCATCTGCCAGGAGCCCACGCAGCAGCGCCGGAACCAGCTGGTGGTGGCAGCAGATCCGCTCATGCGCAATGCATATAATTAGTTCACAAGACTAGCTCATATGACTAGCTCAGCCAGCCCTCCCTCCCTCATTGCAATCGTACCTGCGCCAGGGCAGCGCGCACCCCCTCCACATCCATGCCCACCGGGGCGCGCTGCATCAGCACCGCAAAAATGTCCTGGGTGATGGCCTTGGTGGTCCACATCACCTGGGCGGGAGGCAAGGCGGCGGGGAATGGGTGGGCGGTGATGCTGCCGGGAGGTGCGAAGCAGCGAGGCGCAACGTGCAAACAAGGTGGCTCACAACGGGCAGCGGGTCTGGTGGACATCTCATTCGGCAGCTTGCGCTCTAAGATGCCACAGCCGCAGATACAAACGCTAGCACACACCAGGATGGCGAAGAGGAAGGTGCAGATCGGGTCAGCAATGTGCCACCGCGGATCGTCCTGCAATGAAATCAGTGTGGGATGGGTGGAAAGGTGGATGCTGCGCCACGCTGCCGACCGTACAGGCCTGCCAAGAATGCCAAGCCTCTGAAGAAAGGTGTGTTATCCGGCAGGTGCCCAAGCCCTCCGTCACCGCGTGCTCCTTCCAGCCAGTCCACATTACGCCCTCTCTGTGGCCACTCCCGCCCTGCTTCAGCCCCACCTGGTGCCACCAGATGAGCGCGCCCGCCAGCGCCACCCCGATCGACTGGCAAAAGTCTCCCACGACATGCACGATGGCTCCTGCGGAGAAAAGCAGGAGAGTAGTGTGTATCATCCTGTGTCCAGGCCAGCAGCAGCAGGCAGTTGACCACGTGGCAGCGCCCATTGTAATCTGCTTGAATTCCCTGCACGCAAGCTGCCGTTGCTCAGCAGTTGCCTGGCAACGCCGCGACATCACAGATCAACACCATTCTCATGTCTCACCTCGCATGTTCATGTTGCCGTGGCCATGGTCGCACGAGCTGCCTTTGAGCGCTGCCGCTGCAGCGTCGCCCTCGCCGCCACCCTCGCTGCTGCCCAGCTGCTGCTCCCGCTGCTTCGGCTGCCGCTGCTGCTGTGTCCTGGCCTGCCGCTGCTGCGCCTGCTTTGCATGCTGGTCGGGATTGCCAGCGTCGCTGCTCGGCGCGCCTGCCGCCCCCAGGATTGGCAGGAAGGCGCTCAGGACATAGTCGCCATCTGCCTCGTCCTCTCCGGCAKSCRGCATGCCGTGGCTGCTGRGCGGCMGCCGCTCTCCTSCCTCCACATCGGCCGCCGGCGCRGCCGCATMCCGATGCCGGCTGTGCAGCTGCCCGCCGCAGCAGCCCTGCGCGTGCACGTGCACTTGGGCACCACCGCCGCCGCCGCCGGCCAGCTCGCAGGCTGCGCCGCTGCCGCTGCCACAGCCGCCGTGGTGTGCATGGGCGTGGGCTGGACCATNGGCTGTGGCCGGAGCAGGCATGGCCGTGGTGATGATGTCCCNAGAATGAGCATCATCNAGGACGTTGCATGCCACACCGATTACTGCCACAATGAACATCACTGCATGGGACAGAGGGCGGGCAGAGAGGTAGAGGGGTGAAACACTGGCTGCAGGCGGCGCTACCAGGCCCAGCCATGCAGCTCGCGCGCTACAGCATGCAAGCCCTGGGCTACGGCACCAGCTTCCATCATGCTTTGCAGCTCAATGCTGACTGGCTTGCCGGAGCTGAGGCAGCTGCTTGGCCGGTGATTCCAGCATACAGCTGCTCTACTGGCAAGGCCCTGCTACTCAAGCTCAGCACAGCAGCCGGCGCACCCTTGCCATTCACGGGCTCCGGCTCAATCAGTCGGTGGATTGCCTCGGCCAGCAGGTTCAGAGTGATGACCCACACCATCATCACAGAGGCCAGGGCGCCCAGCACCTGGGATAAGCAGATGGCATGGAACAAGAAAGTATGAGGCAGCAGGGTGTGGTGAGCCACACCAGCGTACACAGGCCAGAGCTGTTTTCTCAGTCGCTGACTACTTATTGCACCACTGCAAGCCACCCTTGCTGCCCGCCCCTACCTCCACTCGGTGGTAGCCAAAGCTGAAGGGGGCCGAGGCGCGGCGCTTGGCCCAGATGGCAGCCAGCACCGCCACCGCGAATCCAGACACATCGGACAGCAGGTGTGCCGCATCAGTAATGCTGCAGGGGCAGTGTGAGAGGATGGGCGGTCAGAGAAGAGGAAAGGGTCAGCGGCACAATAAACCGCACATCATGCAGCAGGTCACCAACATAAAGTCATGTGCTGGGGCCCACAGGCAGCAAAACATAGGTGCTGGTACACTCACATGGCAAGGGAGTGGGCATAGATCCCGCCCGCCACTTCCACAAGCATGAACACAAACGCGAGGCACAGAGCGGCGATCAGCTTGCGCTGCATCTGCACAGGCAGGGTAGCACAGGGCAGCGGGGAGGCAGCGGGGTTGGTGGGAAGCCAGCGCTAGCCTGCAAGATCCACAGGGCAGCAAAGTCGAAAGCAAGGAGCGCAAAGCAGTTCAGAAAGCAGGTTAACGCAGTGTGCAGACACCAGCACAACTGCCGCTCTTTCTGACCCGCTTGCTGTCTGCGCTCTCCTCCGCCGTGGCCCCGCACGCAAGGCGGCACAGCCCAGCGCCGCTGCCCAGCAGCCCGTTGGGTGGCGAGGGCGCTGCTGATGCCGGACCCCGGCTGGCAGCGGGTGTGGGGTCCAGCAGGGTGCAGCCATCACGCAGCAGCGGCGAGGCCGGTTGGCTGGGTGCATCCTCGTCGCTGCTAGGTTGGCCGGCCCGCACGATGACGCTCAGCGCCGCGTGCGGCACCGGCGCCATGGCTGCCGCGCTGCTGCTGTTGTGCTGTTCCTAGCAGTGTGTCGACACCGCGTGCTTGCTGCTCAACAGCTCAGTGGCATGCCTGCAGGGCCGCGAGAGAGGGGCGGGCACGTGGGTGGCTGGGAGGGCGGCGGCAGGAGCGGCAGGAGTCGGCAGCCACGACGCAGCTGCTGCACGCAGGGCGCTGGCACATCAGGCCGTCCATTTGTGAGCGCAGAGAGCGCAGGCAGCGAGCCACAGGAGCCTTGGCGCCGAGGAGCCGGGACGGTTTCAGTTGTTTGGTACCCGCCGCTGTGCGCCAGCTGCTGCTATGCAACCGCCAGAGCGATTACAAGCGCTGCCCTGCTGCTCCGGCAGCCGGCGCGACGGGCACAAGGCACACCCANGNCTGSSGGCGACCGCCGCACCTGGAGGCGAACAGCCTTGCCGCCGGTGATCGCAAGTATCGTTCAGTGGGTTGCCATTCACCGAGCTGCGATCAGCTGTCTCCCGGCCTGCCTCCTGTTGGGGTGCACCCGGGTGCTGCGCTCGGCGCGCGCGGTGCATGCAGCTGAGGGCTAGCCCTCTGCAGCAATGCCGAGGGACTTGGTGTGAAAAACAAGTGAAAGCCGGCGAGCCTCATCTGCGCGCTACTGGCCGGCCCGCCGGCGCACCGCCGCGGTGGGCCCCGCCCTGCACAAACAATTTCTGCTCTCCCAAATCCATCCGTGCCCGTTTCCTGCCGATGATATAAAGCACCGTTACTGAAAATGGCAGGTTCTGCTGCCGGGCTGCACAACCAGCGACATGAGTACAGCGCGCTTGTCCGTCCTAGCAGGTCGTGTCGCCTGCCGTTTACGTTNCACCCCGTGCATGCACTTGCGCAAGTCCCTGCCGTTGTGAGCCTGTCCTGTACACAGCAGTGACCTCGAACACTTGCAGGCAACCCACTTACCAACCATCAACAGGTTGCAGTGCTTGCATTCATGCCAGACGGGGTATGTAACTCCCTGTTAACCGTGCGAGATTCGCCGTCGCAGTGGCGGCGCCAGGCGGGCGGAGGCACCCAGCAGGCAAGCATCAGCACAGGGAGGGGCGATCGGAGCTTCTACTGATATCTGCAAGCTTTGACGATACTATCCGTCGCTTGCAGCGCCGCCAAGCGTCCGCACGGGCAGCTCTCTCTTCGTTGCTTAGCTCGGCGGTGCCAGGGGCCGGTGGATAGCGATCGCAGCGACCTTTATAATGTCTACAGTGCAGCAGCGCCGCGCGGCAGGCCCTGCCACTGCCGCCGCCGACCCTGCCGACCCCGCCGGGCAGCCGCAAAAGGCCCGCCTGCGCGGCGCCATTCACCACTATGCCGTGTTTGTGGCGCTTGGAGTGGGCATCATGCTGGTGCTGGATGCCCAGACCCGCAAGGCGGCCTGGGGATGCGTTGTCTATACCATCAGGTGGGCGTGCGTTTGGACTGCCGCTGGCTCACTTTGTGGTGCTGTGCTGCAAGCCCAGGCGGANGTGACGTGCCTTGCTGCTGCTTGCGCACTGCCTGGTACCTGTGTGCGGCCTGCAAGTGACACACACACTTGTGCCGCATACTTGCTCCAACGAAGACCATTTCCTGTGTCCTTGCAAGCCACCCTAGCCCTGCTGTGCTGCCCCATTGCAGCACCACCGCCATGTTTGGCGCGTCCGCGCTGTACCACCGCCCCACGTGGCAGCCCACGGCGCGCGCATTCTTCCGCCGCTTGGACCATGCAGCCATCTTTCTGCTCATTGCGGGTAAGAATTGGAGGCTTGCAGTTTGGGGCTGCTTGCTGCTTCGTGCTGCTGCTGCCCACTTGGATTGCATGGCTCCGCACCGGCGTGCACCTGGCTGCTGGAGTGTTGTATGATGACCTGCTTGTACTCATTGTGCGCGCTGCCGCCCTGCTGCTCCCTGCCTTGCTGCGCCGCAGGCACCAACACGCCCCTGGCCCTGATAGCGCTGCCTGTAGAGCAGGTGAGGTAGGGAGTAGAGCAGGATGGTATGCTGGCTGGGTTTGGCTGCTGGATGCATGCCGCCTGCTGGCATGCTGCAGCAGGCTGGTTGATTAGGGTCAGTGCACTCCATGTCGTCCACCTCACACCACCACCCCTCCTTCCCTTTCGACATGTGCAGTCCACCCGGCTGCTGTCGATAGTGTGGGGCGGCGCGCTGACCGGCATCGCGCAGTGCATGCTCTTTTCGCACGCACCCAAGGCTCTTGCAGCAAGCCTGTGAGTGGCGGGCGTGTCTTCTGGCGCACGCAGCGTTTTTTTAAGCGAGCAGGGCGGCTGCACACGCTGAACTCCTCCAAAGCAGTTGCACCCGGTTTCCGCGTCGCAACTGATCGATTTCCGTCGTAACCACGCTCACCGTTTGTTTGCCTTCTGCCGCCTGGCAACTTCCTCCTGCAGGTACGTTGCCCTGGGCTGGGCGGCGCTGCCCTTCCTGCAGCGCTTCAACGCTGTGCTGCCCAACGCTGACGTGGCGCTGATCGTGGGCGGAGGCGTGGTGTACAGCCTGGGGGCGCTCGTGTACGCCGCCAAGCGCCCAGACCCAGTGCCGCACGTGTATGGCTACCACGAGGCAAGTCATGGGGTGTTTTGGATGGATTGCATGAAGAACGCCTGCTGGATGATGTGAGGACTGCCTGTTCAGGCTTGCAACACAGTCGTTTCGCATGCTGATGCGTGAGCCAGCCAGCAGGGGCATGCTGGGCACCCAGCGCGGCGTTCAGCTTCCCTAGCGGCTGCACATGCTCACGGTGCTCCCCTTGCCGCCGCCGCCTCCCTCCCCGCCCTGNCAGANTTTTCCACACGCTGGTGACCATTNGCAGGTGGGGGCCTCAGCAACAGGCCACAATCTCTGCCATGTGCCATNGNCAATGCATTTGAACTGCTGTCCAGTCATGGGCATGCAGGGCTGGTGTTGTGATAGATGCTGAGCAGATGCATGGCCTGCAACCCGTCAGGCCACCCATCAAGTGCACCCTCCTCCCTCTCCTCCTCCGCCTTTTATGCAGCCCTGCTTCACTTTGCGGCCGTCTATCGTGTTGTGAACAGCCCACTTGGAGCCTCCTGACCGCTGTGCAGCAAGCCTCAGGGAGCGCACTTGCGCCAGCGTCACTACAACCTCAGCCCTCGCTGGTCGCCCCAATGCCTGCACCGTCTAGGATCCAAATTTCAAGCATTCCACCTATGCATGCCGCTTTATGTTTTTTTCCCAAACCCATTGTTGAAGCACTGTTAGGTGCTATGCTACTTCGGCCAGCTGAAAAGCGTTGAGAGACCTCAGCTGTGCCCGATCAATTGACCCAGTTCATACTGTGCAGCCGGAATGCGAACAGACACTCTGCCACCCTGCCGCCTGCTGCTGCCCCGCTGGCGCCCGGTTGGCTGGCCCATGTAACGCCTGCTCTGATGCGGCCTATGCCATCACTCACTGCGAAGTTGCAAGCCTTTGATGTGAAAACGAGAGGTCCGCNTGTGAAACGGCCGCCTTTCAGACCGCCTGCCTCCCTCCACCAGCGGCAGCACCTTCAGCAGCACGGAATGACCCAGCCATTTACGGCCTCTGCCGCTCCTCCAGCGGGCTGGGCGGTGCTTGATCGCCCTCCTGTACACGCAGCCTACCCGCCTGGCGCTGCAGCACCGGCGGCAGCAGCGGGGGCGGCGGCCCCTGGGGCGGCGCCGCCACACACAAGCTACCCTTCAGGCTGGCACCCAGCAGCACCACAGCAGGCCGCCCCGCTGTATCCACCGCTTTATGTGCCACCGCCAGAGGGACACCAGCAGTGGGGCTATAGCATTGGTGAGAAGAATGGCCATGCGGCTGATGCGCTTGTTGCTTCGGCCACTTAAGCGTCTGTCCTGCATCCAATTGCCATCGCCCTGCCTGCACTGCAGCTGCCACACCAACTCAGGTTCCCATGACGGATGCGAAGTGGGTGTACCAGCCGCCGCCCACGCAGCAGCAACATTTTGTCCAGGCCAGTGCACACATACCGCCCCAAGCACAGGCGCTGCCGCCGTCGCTGCAGCAGGCACAGCAGCAGCAGCAGCAGCAGCAGCAGCAGCAGCAGCAGCAGCAGCAGCAGCAGAGTAAGGAGGCCCAGTTTGCTCGTTGGTGCGGCATGTTGTGGTGCACGGGCTGCATTTGGAGCAGCGGTGCGGCAGTTGGCAGCCAGGTGACCAATGCAGTCATTGATGGCATGCGGCCATAAATGGTACCGTGCTTTGTGAACCACTTGTTCGGTGTTCTCTGCGTCACGCTTCTGCGCTTCGCTCACACAGCCTGCTAGTTGTTACAACTCTACCTTTGCATCAGCGTTGGTATGTATCAATGGGCGGTATGTGCGGGCGCATCAGCGCAATGGTGGGGACAGATCGCGGCGAGGAATGCAAGGAAAGAATCGGCGTCCCGCAATGGCGGGGCGCATGTGCATGGCGGACGGGAGCGGGGGAGCGGGGGAGCGGCAGCGGAGGGGAGGATGAAGGGTGGTACCCAATGCACAGAGGGCGCTTTGTTGCATGCAGCAGTTCAGCCGGCTATCACGGTGGGACCGGGGCCGTGCTACAGCGCTCATGCAGCGGCGGCAGCTGGGATGCGCANGCCCGAAATGAAGGGCAGCGTGATTGCGTCCAGCTTGACAAAGGGCGTGTTGGGGCCCTCGCCCTCGCTGCTGGCCAGCATGCAGTAGCCGGAGGTCACGCTCAGCTGGCTGCTGCACATGAACTGTGGCACCAGGCAGCTGCAAAGAAAAAGGGAGTGGGGGCAGGCGGGGTGAGGGATGGAGGCATGGCAGGTGCTGGCAGCACTCGAACAGACAGCTGGCCCCTTGCAGGAGTCAGCTCATGCACCGGCCTCCTCCAGCAACTGAAGTTGCGGGCATGGCACCCAGGCCTCTCCTGCCACCAGGCCAAAGCTACACCTTCCGTGACACGGGAGTCCACTCACCCTTCGGTCGCCTCCAGCGGGCAGAAGTTGTACGCGTCGCAGCCCTGGGTGCTGGCGCAGCGAGCCGCGCAGTCAGAGGCGGAGGCCGCGGCCTCGGCAGTCCCCATGTTGTCAAGATAATAGAACACGCCTGCGGAGCACAGAACAGGCGGGAAGGAGAGTTTCTACATGCTCTAGAAAGGGCAGCACAGGCAGCTGCTGCTGCGGCCCCTGATCGCACTGCCTGTGTACCCTTCAGGTTGTTTTGTGTGACGTCCCCACAAACTCGTGAACGATCAGCAGCACCCACCCTTCTCCACGGTGAAGTTGTTCCACCACAGCAGCAGTGCTCTTCTCACAAGCTTCCGAACAAACAAACCTGTTGGGTTAAACAGCAAACCCACCTTTCTCCACGGTGAAGTTGTTCCACCAGCCCTGGCCCGCGGGCGGCTGGAAGGTGGGGGCCGAGGGCGTGGACAGCAGGTAGCCGGAGATGAAGCCGATGCTGGGGCCTGCAGGGAGGACATTTGTCGGACATGCGATTGGGCGTGAGTATGCAAGGTAAATCAATAGCAGAACGCCGACGGTGATGAAGCCGACGGTGGGGCCTGCAGCACAGCATCGGTGAATAAGTGGATGCCACACAGGCACGAAGGTAAGCCAGGAGCAGCGCTGGTGAGGCTGGCATTGCATCATGAACACTCAACCAGAAGAGCAACCAGTTTGCAAGTGCCAGCGCACACGGCACAGACCGCAGGGAAGGCTCCAGCCGCGCACCTGATGTGCCGACCATCGCAGTGCCGTTTGCATCAGGGCCGCCAAACTCCTCATCGGTATAAGCGGGGCTGCGGGTAGGGAACAGGAGTGGGTATGGTGGGCAGGGAGGCTGTCAGCATGGCAAGCAACGTGGTGGCTCACGAGGGCTCTGCACCATGTCGCCTCTCCAGAGCTTCCTGGCCACCTCTATTCCCCACTACTATCCCTCCCAGCCGTTCCAAACTCACACAACGTTCTCCCAGGACGAAATAATGCAGGTCTGGAACGGCACGGTGGCGGTCGTGCTGCAGGCGGCATCGGTCACCTGGCAGCCTGCAACAAGGACGGGTGGCAGCGCATGCGCAGCGTCACAGCATGCACAGCACCAAAGCATGCCCAGCACCAAAACGTGCCGTGCGCAGCAACCAAGCCAAGCCAAGCCAAGCCAAGTCCAGCGCTGCGGCAAAAATCGCTTCCCCAGCCGGCCTGGCTCTTGCCTTCCCACATCTGGCTGCTGTACCGGCTGCATCGGCTGCTCTGCTGCACGCACCGTTCTGGTCGTTGCACCACGCCCAGGTGCTGCAGCCGAAATGATCGTCACACTGGTAGGAGCACTCGGTGTCGCTCTCAGTGGTGTTGGACTTGTCAATCACCACCTCGCCAATCTGTAGCACGCAGGGCGAGGGGAGGCAAATGCCAGGTGGCAGGTTGAAGCGCGGGCGAGGGGCTGTGGGGTGCCAAGGTACATAACAGGCAGGGCAGCTGCAGCATGGACGCTTGCCTTGGTTGCCCCATGCACCGCTCACCAAAAAGGTGCGCCAGTAGCGGCTGTAGTGGCTGGCCTGCTGCGACACCGTCCACATGTTGTCCAGCTGGACTGCAAGGAGGGTGCAAGGATGGAGTGCACAAGGGGCACAGTGAAGCTCTGCACAAGCGGGTGGCGCCTTGGATGCGACTGTCAAGCTGGACTGTTAGGCAGAAATGCAAATTTGTAGCAGCAGGTGNCAAAGTCGCANTNGGGCCCCAGGTGGCGCAGCTAGCACAGCGGCATGCGTCCGGCKKGGGGCTGCCGTGGCATCGTGACCAGGCTCGCTGCTGCGGTCGCTTGCTCAGGTGGCCGCCACGCTGGTCGGAAGCTGAGTGCACAAGCCTCCGCTGCACAGCTCTGCCGCATGCATGCCAACTGCCCGGCCAGGTGGCTGGGGGTNGGCAGCTGCCTCCCCGACATGCTGCCCCTGCCTGCCTATACACAGCACGCACCCTGGGTGGCTGGCCCGCCGGTGCCAACGCTGACCACGCCAGCTGTGCCATTGACGACTCTGCGGACAACATGGACGGGGAAAGGCAGGGTGGGTTGCAGCGGGGGGCGCAAGGGTATCAGGCGGCACCCCCNGCACTGCGGCAGTGGCGGCAGGTGCGGTGCTGGCTGCAGCGGGGCGCAGCCGGCCGGATGCCGTGCCGTGGTGATTCATGGTCGAGCGATGGATGGATCGCCATGCAGCGGCGGGGCTTTGGGAGCAGCGGCGAGCAAAGCGCGGGCGCAGGTGCCGCCGCTCGCGCTGGCCCGTCTACTGCGCCAACAGCTCAGAGTTGCTCACGGTTGTGCGTAGCAGAGCGCCGCGCCCGCCAGGAGCACCGCCAGCACTGCCGCCCGCATATCGGCTGCTGTTCCCTCCCGCTGCAGGAGGCCTGGAGGGCAGAATTGGCACCGAGGAGTGATGTAGACACAGTGACGATCGCTCAATTAAGGGCGCAGCGCCGGTGGCCGGCAAGCTGGGGGTCCCACAGCGCCGCCCAGCGCATGCTGCAAGGTTGCCTGTCCTCCCTCCCTGCCTCACTGCAGCACCTGGCACCCGCCTGATCGCGCTTTCACGCGCCTTGGGCGGTGTTTCCAAGCGCAGGCGCCCCGCAGGGCGCGCCCTGGGCCCTCAGCCACCCTGCTCTCCCGCAGCTGAACCGGCAGCTGTGCACCTGCGAGCGCCTGCCTAGCATTACATAAATGTTGCTGCGGGCCATCAAAGGCGAACGAAACAATGGGCATTCATTCGGAAAATGTGGGGTGGTGCTGCAGGTGCGACGGATCACGAGCACTCGGCAGTGTACGAGGCTGAAAAAGGNATGGGGCGGTACGTGCACATGTGCTGGAAGGTGCACACAGTTGCTGCTGCTGGTACGCTGTGGTGTGTTTATGCATTGCAAGCTCAGGCCCCCGTCGCGTTCAGGGGCAGGCGCTTGCCGGAAACGAAGGCAATGTCGTCCGCTGCACAGCAGGGTCAGGCAGGCAGGTTTGCACGTCAGCGCTTAGGGGGGCCAAAACGAGAGCTTGCATGTACATCGTCTCCAAGCCAAACTGGAAGCTGGAGCTCTCCAGACGCTCATACCCAGCATGCAATGCAGTGCGAACAGCAGCAGCTGCACCGCCAGCCGCCCGCCTCACATGCCAACTTCCAAACAGCAAGCATCCCATTCTCACATGCAAACTTCCAGAAGGACACGGTGTCGGCGCCCTCGCCGGTGCCCAGCAGGCAGAAGCCGGCGTTCACGGTGAACAACGAGCCGCAGCTGATGTAGCCGGGAACGAAGCAGCTGGGGGCAGAGGCGGGGCGGGGGAGGGGAAGGCAGCTGTTGGACACGGGGTATAGTGGCAGGGGAAGAGGAGCCCTCCCCCGGCATCAGCAGACACAACCGGCAACTGAGGCAGGGACTGGCTGCTAAGGAGACAGCAGTTACGGAGACAGCAGCCTCAAGCTCTTGTTGACAACTGCCCCCTGAAGCTCACCCGTCGGTGGCGTCCTCCGGGCAGTAGCTCCAGCTGCAACAGGGAGCAACCAGGCAGTCCTCCAGTTGGTGAGGACCATTGGTGAGAGTGAGCCGGCCTGAGCTGGCTGCAGTGCATGCTGCCTGACTCAATAAAATGCTTCCCAAGGCATCAAAGAGTCGCAGCCATGGTGCAGCTCCAGCGGCCTCCCACTTCCCTCCAAGCAGCCAAACGCCCCATCGCCCCTTCAGCTCACACGTCGCAGTTGTCGGTCTCATCGCAGCGCTGGGCGCACTCCTCGAAATCGGCGGCGGCGGCGGGCACATCGGTGCTGGCCACGCCGTAGAAAGTGGCCTGTGATGGGGAGGGGAGGTTCAGGGCGGAGGGGCCATGAATGTGAGGTACATACCTCAGGAGCCCCGGTGCAGCAGAGAGGCAGACACGTCAGTGCCACCATGTGGGTGGCCTGCCCCAACAGTTGCCTGCGGGTGTTTGCCAGCAAAGCACTGCCACGCAGCATGTTGCATAGCTGGTAGTCTGAACAGCAGTACTAGACAGCAACAAGGGCGCACCTCCTCCACGGAGAAGCGGCCCCACCAGCTTTGCCGACGGAGGCTCAGCGCTCCGGCATTTGAGCAGTGCTTAACCTGAACAGCGCAAGGACAGCAAGTAGCAGCAAGGGCGCACCTCCTCCACGGAGAAGCGGTCCCACCAGCCCTTGCCGGCGGGCGCCTTCCACTTGGCGGGGTTCTCAGGAGTGGGGCGGTAGAATCCGGAGATGAAGGGCACGTTGGGGCCTGCAGGCAGGGGAANGGAAGGGCTCTTGCCACAACGTGAGCGGCATGTCAGGTCTGGTGAGGATGCCTGTGGCGGCTGGCACTTTGACGTATGTCTAACATCGTGCATGCCAACTGTTTACAGGCAGAGGCCCAAGAGCACACATATGGGGAACTGCACCCGATCCCTTGGCTGTGCGGCACCCACCCGACACGCCGACTTGCGCGCTGCCAGTGTTGAAGGGATCATCCTCGCTCGGGGTGGCAATGGTGTCGTCTGCAGGGGGTGCGTGGTAGCCACATCCGCATCAGGCATGGTTGTGGATGGCACAGCTTCTAGGTTGGAGACAGCAGCTGTGGCGCTGAGAGCACTGCACGGCGGCTGCTACAAGCCGACTCGCTTCAAGGGCACAGAGAGCCGATGTGGACTTGCGGGCAGCAAAGAAACTCACAGGTGGAGAGGATGCAGGTGCGGAACGCTACGTCAGCGGTGGTGGAGCAGCCCGCGTTGTCAATCTTGCAGCCGCTCTGGGAGGAGCACCATGCCCACGTGCTGCGCAGGGACAGGGAATTCCACACAAGAACGTTGCAACAGCTGGACAATACAGCAGACGGGCGCAATCAAGCCAAAATGGCACTCTCAGCAGTGCGTGTAAGCAGCGGCCGGTATCAGCAGCAGCAGGGATCCGGCAGCAGCAGGGCAGCATCATCGGCAAAGCAGGGCACACGCACGTGCAGTCCTCGCTGTCGTCGCAGGTGGAAGCGCAGATGTTGTCGGTCTCAGTTGCGTTCTTCACAATCACCACATCGCCAACCTGCAGGAGGTGAGGCAATGGACACACATGTGCACGGGCTGGCGTGGACTTGGGTGGGTTGGAGGGAGAGCACAGGTGTGCAGGAGCAGACAGCAGACCGCGAGCAGCAGACCGCGGCCCCACCCCTGGCGCATTCACTGCCCGGCACTGGCCGCCCTCCACCCAGCCAAGCCGGCTCACCAGGAAGGTGTTGGGGAAGCGGGCAAAGCTGTCCCCAAGCCCAGTCTCGTTCCAGTACTGGTCCAGCTCAGCTGCACAGCAGGCATGGCAGGGGCACAAGACAGATGCGTGGGGCCATGCAGGCGTGTGGAAAGGCAAAGGGGGAAGAGCGCCAGTTGCCGAGTGCTGCTGCTGCTGCTGCTGCTGCGGGGGGCGCCGAAGAAGGTCACCAGTGGTGCAGCAGCAGGAGGGAGGAGCAGCTGCTGCGGTGCTGCTGCTGCAGGACGGCGGCCGCCCACAACAAGAAGAGGACGAAGAAGACAAAAAAGTTGCAAGTTGCAGAGCGTGGTGTGCTAGCTGCCGCTACCGCGCCAAGGCTGCGCTGTGGTGTGCACCGCCCTGCAACGGCGGCCCCCGCTCTCCCATCAGGCGCACCTTGCGTATACACATCCCACTGCGTCCCCGAGGTGCCGTTGCCGCCCACCGAGACGCTGCAACAGGGGATAAGGGGCAAAGCGGGCCTGGTTAGCTGCCTGCAGATCTACATTGTGGGGGGCCGGCGGGAGTTGCGGCAGCAGCTGGCTGGTGGCAGGCACCGCCGGACGGGCGCCGCAGCGTGCGCGTTCGCGCGCAACAGCTCAGATCTGTCCGATTACCTGTCCCCCTGGCCGCGCGAGAGCGCTACCAGACCCAGCAGGCACAGTGCTGCAACCACGCGGCGGGACATTGCTGCTTGCCCCGGTGCGCTGCGAAAACCTGTGCAAAGTTGCAGGCACGACAATTAAGGATCGGGCAGGCGGGCGCGCGCGTTGTAGGCCGGGCATGCCACAGCATGACATCGTGGCGAGCGGAGCATGCGTGCCAGGCTGGTCTGTAGCTCCCTGGGAGCTGGGCTCATCCGGTCCAAACCCTGGCCAGGCAGCCCAGGCACCTGCATATCCACCATGTCAGCAGCAAGCCGCAGGTGGGTGCAGGACGGCAACTGCCCTGGTGCCCGCCACCCAGCCGCCGCTGGGCGAGCAAAGGAGCTGCCCGTGGCAGCTGCACTGGAAGCACCGAGGGAATGCTGGCATTCCTTATGTGAGACGGTGAGTGGTGATCAGGGCGATTGATCACAGCTGTGCACGAGCAGTGCTGCCACCAAGCCAGGCTGTGCACGCCCGCCAGCTCGCCGCCGCCGCTGCCGCCGCCCACCACAAGTGTGGGCTGGCTGGCCGCGATCGTGCACAATCTGCAATCTCCTCAATCCACAGCTACATCCCGCAACGCCTCAGCCGCCGCAAGCAACCAGCCGCCAACAAGCGCCACCAGCCAGTCCCTAGCCTTGCCGGCCTCCCGCCACAGCAGCCCATGAGCGTACTCGCACGCAGCGCAGCGTTCCTGCCAGCGGCGCAGGCAGCAGCGGCGCAGCGGCAAGCGCGGCGGCAGCGGCTGTCGGTCGCGGTGGCGGCGAGCGGCGGCTTTGGCAGCAAGAAGGCCACGGGCGGCAGCGGCAGCAAGAAGGTGGGTCTGTCAACAAGGCACGGGTCGCAAGGGCCCCCCAAGCCGAGCAAGTGCGAAGGCTGCGCTGCCCGGCCGGCCTGCTGCAATGCCGCTGCTCAGGCATCCTTTTTGTCGCTGATCCACCTCCCTCCCTCCACCTGCGCTTTCGCTTGCCCGTGCCCTGCCGCAGCAGCCCAAGCTTGCGCGGTACCTTGAGACCGACGCTCCCGTGACCGCAGCAGGCAGCGCAGCAGACGACGGCTGGGTGCGTGCACCGCCGGGGCGGTTGGGCATGCGGGTGTGATGGCACAGCTGGCCCATGTATGCAAGCCAGGGGCACTTGCAACTTTCCGGCCTGAGGGGCGCAATCCTGCTACGCACTTGCAGGTGCACCAGCAGCAGGATCGCTACCTAATGATGCTTGGATGCGACGCCTTGCTCGTTTCTTTACCACTTTATGAAACCACCTGCAGGTGGAGATGCCGGACGTGGACGCCGTGAGCAGCTTTGTGAGCAAGCCCATCAAGGCCATCATCCTGCCCACCGGCCGCGCGGTCTGCCTGTTCAAGGTGAGTGAGGGGGGTGCATCGACATTGCTAGCGCTAGCTGCCATCTAGCGCTGTGCAAGGAGCTACGGCTGTTGTACAGGCTCACAGGCTTGTACAGGCTCACACGGTACAGGCTCACGCAGTGCAGTGTGCCTGTAAAAGGTGAGAGGATGGGGACAGAGTGCTGGCCGCCCTGTTGCTGGAGGGGCCGGCTACGTTTCGCGTCAGGTGGCTGGCGCAGCTAGTTGTTGCCAGGCGCCTCTGCCGTGGCGGCCCTGTTCCACAGCTGATGACACTTTGGCTGGCCTCGCAGGTGGATGACACGATCTACGCCTCGGACGCCAACTCCACTGCCTACCAGTACCCGCTGGCTGACGCCGCCCTGCTGCGCGTGAAGGGCAAGCCTGCAGGTCAGCTGTACTGTAGTGGCGGGCAGTTGCAGTTTGCCACGCGGTAGCAGCGTGTAGCGGCGGCTGGGCGGGCCATTTGGGGGGCAGGCGGCCTTGAAGGAATCTACAGTCTCCAGTCTCCAGTCTCCATCCTCCGCCATGCTCATGTTTCACATGCACATTGTTCTGCTGCCGCAGTTGAGGTGGCGCTGGACGGCACTGTGTACGACCTGGCAACCGGCAAGGTGCTCAGCTGGTGAGTGTGTGGAGCACCTGCTGCCCTTTGTTGAATGATCTGGACACCTGCAAGGACTTCAGCTGGTGAAGGGCCGGCTGGTACTGGCTGCCGCTGGGCTGGCGCTGTGCGCTCGCCGCTTGCTATCCATGCGGGGAATGCCGCAAGGTGCTGCTTATTCCACCGGGGTATATGCAACTCCCCTACCGCTGATGCGCATATCCCTCACGCGTGTGCAAACATGCACGTCCCTACGAGCACCATCCAAATTCCCTCCACACTTCTAACCCTTCCCTGTCTGCGCAGGTGCCCCAAGAACACGCTGGCCCTCAAGGTGCTGGGAGGCTGACTCTGTAGTTACAGTTTCCACTCCAAATGATCCCCTGTTTGTCCAAACGTTCCCTGTCTGCGCAGGTGCCCCAAGAACACGCTGGCCCGCAAGGTGCTGGGCGGTCTGAAGGACCGGGCGGAGCCCGTGGACCTGCCTGTCTACCCCGTCAAGCTTCAGGGCAGCAAGGTCTTCGTCAAGTTCATTTGAAGCGTCAAGTTTGTTTGAGCGGCGGCGGCGCCTGTGCAGCAGCAGCAGCAGCGCCCTTCTGAAGCGTGCCTCTGGTTGGAGGCACGCACTGAGCCGACTGGGCAGATGCCTGGTGTCATTTCAACATTGCTGTCTGATTCTTTTGCTGCGCTGTAAACAACTCACTGTTCCCCCAGCAATTGTTACAGTACATGCATCAGCACTGCACATGGGATCCAACAACGGTCGCAAGTGGGTGGCGAAACAACAGCGGAAAGGAAGGCATACGCATGCGTGGGGAAGCACCAAGCAGTGCGGATGCGTGTTGTGTGTGCAATGTAGTTGTTTGTCGGGTCAACAGCTGATCATCTGTTGCATGTCTCGCCTGCCAGCCGCAGCTGGCTGTCGCATGCAGCTGATGAGCTTGCGCGCTTGTGCAGCGCGGCGCGGAGCGCTCAGGTGGCGGGCGACAAGCACCGTAATCCTCCTTAGTCGATGGCCGTCACCACCAGGCCACCTCAGCTTCAGTTGGTGAAGGGCACCGCCGCCGCCTGGGCAAGCGCCGCCTCCTCCGATGGCAGTCAGTGCCACTTCAGCTGGTGGCGTGCACCGCCTCAGTTGGCGATGGTCCGCCTCGCCGCCATCGTGTGCTCAGTTGGTGATGGGCACGGCGTCCAGCGTCAATTCGTGGCGCCAGGCCTCCAGTTCAGTTGGTGATGGGCACGGCGTCCAGCTCGCCATTGGCCAGCGCCACCTGGCCCGCCTTGTTCAGGCCCTCCTGCGGTCATTGCAGTAGGCGCGGTGAAGCAAGGATCAGCCAACTTTTCTCTGCGCGCTGAACGCAGAGGCACCAACACCGCTGTGGTGAACCAGTAAGCACCAAACCASGSCCCCCCGTGTNGCGCGCCACTGCACCTTCAGGAAGGAGGACAGGTGGATGTAGCGGCCGGAGGCCTTGTTGCGCGGCACTTTCGCCTGGTCGACATCGATCCGCCACTTCTTCAGGTTGGCCGGGGTGAGCGTCAGGGCCTTGTCGATGCGCCCCTCGTCCTTGGCCGCCTTCACCTGAGGAGTAGTAGCGCAAGGAAGGGACGCGGGTGTGGGCGGGAGAGCAGGGGGCAGTTCAAAGCAGGCCGGCGCAGCAGCGGCGGCTGCCAGCAGCAGGCACGTGCATGCAGTTCGGGGCTTTGAGGAGGCGCCGGGGACCGCTCAGATAAGCCTGGCATGCATGCTGTGCAGTTGATCTGGTCACAGCCTGCCATGGCTATGCGAAACGNCAGCTCACCAGCCGGTACGGCTCCTTGATGTCCTCGAAGGATGCCTCCTCCAAGCTCTTCTCATCGCCTGCCGCCGTCATGAAGGTGTACTTGTACGCTTCGTACTCCTGGCGCTCCTTCTTGGCGGGGCGGCTGCCGCTGGCGCCSCTGCCGCTGGCGCCGCYGCCGCTGGCGCCGCCTTCGGCGCCGCGCTTCCTGGAAGCCTCCAGCGCCTACGCGAGGGGAGGNCAGGAGGCGGGGTGGGTTCAAGTATGCAACAGCGGTCGACAACAGGTGGCGCCGCCGGCCAGCAGTGCTCATGGTGAAGCCTGATGCTGACAAGCACACCAAATGACGTGTCAAGCGTCCCTGGCCTAACCCCCTGGCGGACGTGCTGCCACAGCACAGCAGTGCATAATCTCGTCCCAGTGTTGCGCCTCCCACACCTTGATCTTTTTGTCAAACAGGTCCTTCAGCACCTTGATCTTGGCATCCACCTTCTGCTCCACCTTGCGCTGCATGGGGCAGGTGGGGGAGCATGCCGGGGCGGTGGCACTCAGCGGCATGGCCAGCGCAGGCGGAATGTGCGGTGATGCGTGCCCTCCGGTCAATCAGCTGGGCAAGCACTGAGCATAGCTGAGAGGGGGCAGGAGTGGGCGGAGCAGGTGAGATCGCAGGCGTGTGCGCACGCGGCGGGCGGCGGTAGCAGCGGGCTCGCACCTGCGCCTTCTGCGACTCGCTCGCATACGCCTCCAGCATGTGCTCGACCTCCTGCTTGCTGGGCTTGTCGTGCACGGTGGTCTCCAGCGCCTGCAGCCGGTCGCCAACATCCTCCAGGAGGCCCGCTGTCGTACGCAAAGTGAGCAGCGCCGCCTTGTTCACGAGCGTTGTCTTCTGCTGGTCGTTGTCGGGGTTGTCCAGCGCCTGCTTCGCCGCCACAAAGGCCTCTTCCGCCTGGTTCACGAGCTGCCGCGCGTTGTCGATCTCCATTGTCACGATCTGAGGTATTGGGCTTGCAACACAAGAATTGAAGGGAGGGCCGCCTCGGCGGGCCCCTAAATGCCCACACTCCAAGTCCAACAACGCAACGCAACGCGGCGTACGCAGCGGGCCCCATGACTGATCAGCCTACAAGCAATCCCGGCAGCCGGCCCTGCCCTCATATCGCTTAGATGGCGCCGACACTCACATTTGGCGGCGCGCTCGGTGTCTGGGGCATTTCCCGCGTTGGAGACGTCTACAGCGCGCCCCCGGCCGCCCCCTGCCTGCTGGATCAATCACCTGAAACGATCAGGAAGCGATACAGAGAGCTGGCTGCGCGCCATCCCGACAAGCGAGCCCAAAGCGCCTCTGCTGCCGCCGCCGCCGCTGGCATCAGCAGCGGCAGCAGCAGCAGCGGAGAAGAGGAGGAGGGGGAGAAGGTGGCAGACTTCGACTGGCTGAAGAAGGCTCGTGACCTGCTGTTGGAGAAGCTGCAGGCAGAGCAGGACAAGGACCGCCAGCGGCTGGCGGCGGTGCGGCAGCACCAGCTGGACGCTGCGGCCAACTTCCTACAACAGCTGGCCGAACGCGGGCAGGAGTGCCGCAAGCAATGGAGGCAGCCAGCAGCGGCGCTGCAGCTGTACTTTGCGCATGTGAAGCGGCAGGTGGGGCAATCCCAGTACGGCTACCTAGGCGTGACGCTCAGCAGCAGCACAGCACAGCACAGCACCACGGCTTTGGTGACCAAGCACGGTTACATGCTGGACAGGCCTTTCGACCAGGCAGACCACCTGCCTGGCTTGGCATTTGCGCATGAAGTGCTCAGCCTGCAGCAGGCGTGCAAAGAGCATGGCTGGCGCATGCAGCAGGCGCGCGACGGCAGCCTGCGCATCTCGTGCAGCCGGCGGAGCGCTACCGTCACCGCGCAGCAGCTRGCGGATGGCACGGCGACTGTGGCGGTGCGGCAGGTGAGGAGGKGGGGAGTTCAGCAGGGGTTGTAATACTACCCAGCTGATGCGGTGCCCGGCAGGCAGGGGTGCATGTTGATCTCTGCTCTGACTTGATCAAGTGACCCTCCCTTGCAGGTGCTCCTGAGCGCCCAGCCCGACTCGCCACGACAGGCAGCCGGCGCAGCAAGCACAGCAGGCACAGCAGGCACAGCGGGCKCWGCGCCCCCGCCTGCCACTAAGGCGCGGCACGACCGCGGGCCCAGCAGCGCTCGGCCCCAGCCGACGCCGGCGGCTGCAGGGCCCAGCCATGCGCGCGTGCTTCCTGTCGCCCAGCGGATGATGCAGGCCGCCGCCGCCGCCGCCGCAGCAGCAGCAGGTGAGCTGAGCTCCCTCTGTGGAACCCTCTTTTTGTACAGCCTGTGTCGCATCGTGAGCGGGGATGCATTGAGTGTAGTTGTGTGTCCTTGCTTGTTGGACCCAACAGAGGCTTGACACTTCACGCCTTTCAAACACTCCCAATGTTCTACAGCGGTGACCCCCAGCGCCGAGCGGGAGCTGCTCAAGGAGGTTCGTGTGGGCTCAGCATTCCTTTCTAAAACCAACTTCAACCTCAGCCGCCAAGGTGCGCTCCATGGAGTGCTCAACAGCGTCACTGCTTCCTGTTTTGGCAATGACAGGCTGTTGGGTTGTACCGGCGGCAAGGGCCAGCATTGCTGCGTGCAATGCAAGTGCAGGCATGGCAGTTTGTGTGCCCCCTAGGGCGGTTGCTCAACTTCAGTGCTTTGCTTTTGTGTGTCCGCAGATGTGCCGAAGCTGCTGAGAGAGGAGTGGGACGGCAAGGAGACAGTGCTCAGCGCCGAGGACATGCACGGTAAGGAGTTGTGCGACGCTGAGTGCAGCATCGCGCAACGAGCCCTCAGTTGCCGCTCCAAGTCACCTCACGCCCCTCAATCCAAAAGCCGCTCTGCTGACCGCGCTCGCCTGCAGCCGCCTGCTCATTGTTTGGACACCTCTGCTCCACCGGCCCTGCAGGGCGGCGGTACAGCCTGAGTGTCAAGCAGTATGACGAAACCCTGAAGCAGCAGTACAAGCGCAGGCGGTCCCGCTGCTACTTCCCTCGCGCCCTGATGGACGACAACCAGGTGGGTGGACGCCTGGCCATGCTCTTCTCCGCAACAGCCATCTGCATGCCACAACCGCTCCACTCCTTTGCCAGTTGGCTGTGCTCACTGAGCGGCACATCCTGCCAGCAAACTTCAATGCATGCGTCTCCCCTTCTTACTTGCAGGTGCGCGAGGGGCAGCGCATGCTGATGTGGCGCGTGCCGGGCGGCGGCCTGCAGCTGCAGTTCAAGGACGGCCCGCCCGCCGCAGAGCCCAGTGGCAGCGGCAGCGGCAGCACGGCGCAGCAGCACAGCACGGGCCGGAAGCGGGCTGCGCCCGAGTGAACCCCCTCAGGCTGCTCTCGCTGTGAATGGTCGGCACATGCTATCCAATGCCTCCTGCTCCTGCTCCTGTATGGCAAGTCGCATGTTTCCAGCTCGGCAAAATAAAACGAGCAGGGGTCTGTAAGGGTGCAGCTCTATCAACATCATCTCGGTCAGGCTCAGGGGTGAAGAATAGGTTGTCAGCATGGAAATTCACAAACGAAGAGATCAGTGTCGGTGAAAGTTGGCCAGGTCAGGAAAAACAATGAAGGGAGAATGCGGCAGCAGCCATTGGAACAAGTAAAAACTCGCAGCGCAAATGAATCGATCGTCAACAAACCCGGTCTGCCATGAAGACTCGAGCCACATTGTTGGGCTCACATGCTGTTGTGTTCAGTGCTGGCCCATTAGATTATACAAAGTGACGCCCCACGAAGTGAGGGTGATCAGCTCGAGAGCTATGCCTGCTGCAAGCAGCAGCGCGCGCCGCCCGCCGCCCTGCCCCTCGCCGCCGCTTTCTGTTGCAGCCTTGAGCAGCAGGGCACCTGGGATGCCGAAAATGAGCACGGCTGCTGCCGTGCCGCCTACAAGCTGGAACATGGTGCCTGTGAAGGGGCGGCAGGAGGGACGGAGGGCGGGTCGGTTGGCGTTGTGTGGAAGTCAGCACCTGCTGTGGCAGAGCGAGAGCAATCAGGCTGAGGCCAACAGACCAGCAGCAGTGCAGCTGCATTGCAAGTTGCATCCCACCAACCAACAGCCTCCCCGCCCAATCTATCACAACAGGCCAGCCCCAGCAGGCAACTAAGCAGCCCGCTCACCCAGATCGGTCACCGACAGCGCAATGGCTGTGGAGACGCCGCAGAACAGCAGCGTCTCTGCCGTGTAGGCGCTGCCCGGAACCTCAACCTCCTGGCCAGCACCGCTGCTGCTGCTGCTGCTGCTGCCGGTGCTGCTGCTTGCACTCTTGCTCCTGCTGCTGCCACTACCGCTGCTGCCGCTGCCTCTGGTAGCTGCCGGCGGGCCGCCTTGCGGGGTCAAGTGGTGCGACACAAACTCCAGGATGGTTGAGCGGGCGGGGACGTGGTTGACTGGGAAGGCCGCAATGACAATGAGGCCCACCATGGCACGGGCGGCCTGCGTGCAGTCAAGAGCATGCATGCAGGTGGTGCATGTGTGATATGCCAGCTTGCTGTGAGCATTGGACTGACCGGCATGCCCGACATGGCAAGGAAGCATGGAAGGGCGCCTGCATGCAGCCATGCAAGCGGACAAGCCCACTCAACTGCCACATGCAGCATCAAGACTACACACTCATGCAAGGTCAACATCGACAGCCACACTCCTGGCCGACCTGCATGAGCGGGTCTGAGGCCGGGAAGGCGTTCATCACGTTGCTGTCGGGGCCGTGGGGCAGAGCGAGGTAGCCCGCCACGCCCATGATGCTGCAGGGGGCAAGTGGGAGAGCAAGCAGGGTGAGGAACAAAGGACGAACACAGGACAAGGTAGCCCGCTACGCCCATGATGCTGCAGGGGGCGGGTGGGCAAACAACCCACAGTTAAAGGCTGCGCACGCGGCCCAGACACAGAGCGAATGGAGTGCCCAGCACAGGGGCAGCCAGCAGGCGATGCTGGCGTTCGAGCGCGCTACAAAATGCATGCCCAAAGCAGCTGCCCTGCGCTACTTGGCCAGCAGCATCCAGCGGCAGCTCAACCATGGGATGCAGGCGTGAGGATCCCCAGCAAGCTCACCCAAAAAACAGCTGCCCCTTGCAACTAGGCACCAGCCAACAGTGGCAGCTCAGCCATACCGTGGAGGCATGGTGCGCTTCCAGAAAGTCTGAGATGCACGGCAGGCTCACCCGTAGAAGGCGGCCATGGCTCCCAGAGAGGCCACAGCCACTCCCATCATGCCCCGCAGCTTTGGCGACATGCCCGCTCCAGCTGCTGCCGCTGCACTGCTGCTGCCGCTGCTTGTGCTGCTGGATGGTCGTCGCTTGCTGCTGCTGCTGCTACCCCTGCTGCTGCTGCCACTCTGTTTGAAGAAGGAGGGTTCGTCTTCAAGCTCCAGGAACAGGTCAACCACCGCAGTGTGGCACTGCATGGGGCATGGCCACAACGAGGGGTGATGCCAGTGAATATCAAGGGTGCCGACCAACCAGACTGTGGGGGCAACCAGGTGCCGGCCAACTGCTCATCTGCACTCTTCCCACACTGTCTTCTTGACTCAAATCCTAACCCGCTTCCCCGCCTCGCACCTGGAAGCCAAACGCCAAAATAGGCAGCGCAACGGCCAGCCCCTGCCAGCAATCCGGCGAGGACAGGTCCAATGTGGAAGCGTGCACCGCCGCCCAAGAGTAGTCGGGCGCGCCCACAGCGCCCAGCGCGCGCCACAGCACAGCGCCCACTACAAAGGCAATGGCGTAGACCTTGAAGGTGCTCACGCCTGCGCAGCGCATGGAAGTGGGTAGGAGAGGGCAGCAAGAAGGGGGCTGTGGCCGGGTGGGGTGCAGGCCAAGTCGGGTGGAGCAGGGAGCGGGTTCAGCAGCAGACGGGCATCAGCAAGTTGGGGCCAAGTGCTTGCACAGGTCAGTGCACCATGCAGCAGGCCCCACCAAGCAGCACAATCGACCAACTGCACCAGGCACCATGCCCATGCCCATCCCCGCCCCCACCCCATTTCACCCTCACCCGCCACAGCGCCCAGCGTGCGCGGCAGGCTGAGCGGCAGGGCCACTCCCAGCCCCACAGCCGCCACTACCGCCTGCCGGCTGGCCCACCAGGCATCAGAGGCGGCGGCGCTGGCCAGCAGTGGGAACAAGCAATCGGCCGCTATCATCAAGTAGGCTGTGCAAGACAGCAGGAGGTAGACGTAGAGCACAGGCGCCAGCGCAGCAGCTGCCCCAGGACCCAGCTTTGCATGGACCTGCATGGGGCGGAAAAGGGACGGGGCCAAGGCACGAAAGGCACACTGAAGAGCAAGCAGCAGGTGAGCTGCAACGGCCCTGCAGGCAGTTTGGTGGACGACCTGCCACACCTCTGGCTGTGCATACAGCGGCTAGTCAAGCATTGGAGCAGCCCAGCCCCAGCCATGCCCCACGCACCAGGCCAGAGTAGGAGGTGGCGGCAGATTCCTCGGCATAAGCACACAGCACACAGAGCGTGGCCGCCTCCACAGCAGCCACGGCCACTGTGAGGGATGGTTGGAGCAGCAAGCCGTCGGGGTGAGGTGGAGGGCAGAAATATGCATTGTAAGCAGCAAGTGCGGGCAGGTGCACGTGTGCTGCCCCATGCATGAGTGCCCAACGGGTCCATAACAGCCGTGGCTGCTTGATGCGACACTCACGGGTGAAGAACAGGCCCAGCGACCAGCCCATCAGGCTGAACGAGTACGGCATCGAGAGAATGCCAGCGCCCACGGCAACGTTGACGAGCGTGGCTGCCGCCGTGGCTGCGCTGTCCTTCGCTGGCTCGTTGGCGGCGGCGGCGGCGGCAGCTGGCACCCGCAGCATGGCCCCGTCCTCCTGGGCTTGGGCTGCTGCTCTCGTAACGCACGCCGCGCTGCGTTGACGCCGCGACAGCCGTGCAGCGGGCTGCAAGAAGTGGCCGCAGCTGCCGCCGAGCGGCGCTCGCTGTGGCAGCTTGCAGGCAGCCATCTGGGCTCCACAGCAGCCCATCGAGACGCCGATCGCTCGTTGGGGCAGCATGGCTGCGCTGCTCGGCTGCCCGCAAACTTCTGCGCTCGCCCTAACGGCCCGCGGCGCAGCTCGCAGCCCACAATGGTTGCCAAGGCCGCACAGACAACTCAGGATGCGCTGACAGAGCCCGGGAAGGCCACCTGCCCCACCCGTCGGCGCCAGCGCCAGATCACCAGATGCGCTTCGTGATCGCTGCACTGCTGCATGCAATCCTGCAACTCTATTGTGCACACGCTTTTAAAGGCACAGTTAAATCCAGAAGCTGCCTGCTGCACGGCAGCTGGGCCATCCATCAATCGTCATCCGAGTCGCCGTCCGCCGCCTGCTGCTGCCGCGCTTCCTCGGCGTACCGGCCGCCCATGAGGCACATCGTCTCGCGCCACAGCGGCACCGGCAGCTGCACCAGGAGGAGCCATCAAAATGGGAGAGGCAGGCTTGGCATTGTGCAAAAATAACGGCAGTGCAGTTGGGAGCGCCCGCTGGCACACGAGCCGCAGCCAAGCTGTCCGCCTCACCCCATCCAGCAGAGTGCAGCACCGCACTTGCATCCGATCACCACGGCAGCATGCACCCACCTGCAGGCACTGCTTGAGCACCAGGGAGCGGCTGCATGCGGCGGTGTGCCACGCTCCTGCCGCAATCTCCCGCTGCAGCTGCCCTGGCTCCCAGGCCAGGCAGCCTGCAAAGAAGCGGAAATCGGTCTGCTGCAGGCCGCCGGTCATGACCTCAGCCACCGCCGCCTCGTGGGCACCCAGGAAAATGCCGGGGGTGACCTGCACATAGTGGGTGGCGGGTCAGTCAATGTAGCAGGGTTGAGCAGTCAGTAGTGCTGCACGTGGGAGAGTGGGAGAGGCGCTTGAGACATGCAAAGCAGGGGTGATGGGCTTGCAGGGTTCCGCCTGCCATGCCCTGATGCAAGCTGTTACCCAAGCCGTGCCGCACCAGGCCCCCTCAGCACACCTCAACAGCGCCTTCCAGCCGCCGCTGGCCGTGCAGCAGCGTGACAATGTGCTGTGCCTTGTAGCCGCCGCAGTAGAGGACGCTGGAAGCAAACGCATCCCGCAGCTGCGGCATGCCCTGCAGGGCAAATGGCCGCACAACAAGTAGGTTTGTTGACAGAAATTTGGTATTCAGACGAAAATGCCAGGTTTTCCGCATAGCTTGGGCTCCTCATGTTGGGTAGTGAGCGAGGGCATGGCGGGTGATTGGTTCCAAGCACTGCACAGGCCGCAAGGCAACTGAATTGGGGGCAGCGCTTGACATTGCAGCCTTCCAAGCAGCGACATGGCGACCTCAATCAGTACCCACTGCACAGAAAAGCCAATGCATACATCACATGTCGCAAAACAACTGCACACAGGTGCCCACTCACGTCCAGGGACATGGGCAGGCCGCCGCGGCCCCGCCCCATCTTCAGGCTGGTGGGCCGGTTCAGGATGAGCCCCAGGCTGCCCTGCGGGCCGTGCTGCAGCAGGAACACCACGACCTGCAATGCGAAGGGGTGGGTGTGCCCAGATAAGCGGGCAAGGGAAGGGATGGTGACGGCAGGCCGAAGGCCGTGCTGTGCACGGCGCTGTGCACGGCACGGCTGCTGCGCATGGCAGGGCCGAAGAGCCGACCACACGCTTGGCCAGCAGCCCAGGACCACCCTTTGCCACAGACCACTTCGCTGTAACCCCATCAAGTCACCCTCACCTGCCAGTAACACCCATAAGTCACCCTCACCTGCCAGTAACACCCATAAGTCACCCTCACCTGCCAATAACCCCCATCAAACCACCCTCACCTGCCAGTAAATCCATCAAACCATCCCCACCTACCAGTAACCCCCATAAGTTACCCTCACCTACCAATAACCTTCCAAAGTCAGCCCTCACCTGCCAGTACTCATCTCCCAGCATGCCCGGCGCCGCAGATGTGGCGAGCAGCAGGCCGCCGACCTCCGGTGCACCAGTGGCATGTGCCCATGTCTCCTCTTGCGCAAGCACAGGGTTCTACAGGTGGGTGGATGGACGGGTGGATGGTTGACAGGTTGCATGGCCTACTGGCCGCCAGAGCTGGCACTTAATCCAGCATGCTGGTCCGCCCTGCTGTACCATGCCAAGCGGCCACCAGGCATTTTCTGTGCTGTTGTCCTGACGGCCTCGCTGCTCCCATGCAGTGCAACGAGACGATACACTCTCCAACAGTACCCAGCCAACGGTCCCATGGATCACCTGTATCTGCAGCAGCTGTCGGTTGTCCTCCGCCTGCCGCGCCGCCCAGCCGCCAGCGCCGCTCTCCTCCACTAGCTTAGCTCTGAAGGCTCGCCAGTCACCCAGCACCTGCGGCGGCTGCACATCCTCCTCTCCAGGCCCACCCTCATCGCTGCCGCCTGCTGCTGCTGCTACCCTGCGGCGCGGCCGTCGCTGCCGTGCACGCGCCGCTGCCTCGCCGCGYCYGCTCTGCGTGCAGGCGGCAGCGGCGGCGGCAGCGGCGGCGCCCACGACGGGAGGGGCCGAGGCGCCCGCTATAGGCTGACGGTGCGGCCAGATCGCTGCATGAGGAGCAGAGACGGCTCGCTGTGGCTGGTGTGGCGCAGGTGAGCAGGGCGCCGCGCGGCAGGCCCCGTAGGGCGAGCAGCAGGGCATCGGACTGCTTGTGGAGAACTTGCAAATCGGCCTGCCACGCGCAAGGACGATGGCGGCTGGATCGCGAAGCTCACTGGGCGGCGGCAGCAGGGCAGTGCCACAGCGGCAGCGGCAGGCATTGCGCCAGCCGACGCTTTCATATCTGGTGGTGTTTGGCTGCCGTGCTGCGCTAACTCTCGTGTATCTCGGCACTTGCATTACCAGTCTTGCACAGGCTGCACACAGCGAAACGCATGGGCCAATGAATGGTGCATTCAACGGGCAACGTGCACACATGCTGTCCTATCCAATGTTGCAGTGCAGCGACCTTGGTTTCCCATCAGCTCCAGCCGGAGGGCAGCTCCCAGCTGACACGAGCGCAGAGCATCAGCATAGGGGTGGTGGAAGATTGCGCCGCACAGGTGGCGGCACCTGCCTGCCCCTCTTCAGCGCCCAGCCAGAACGGTCTTGAGGTCTGCCTGGGGCAGCAGCTGGCCCACACCCGTGTCCGGCCCAGGGATCAGCATGTGGTCAACCAGGTGCACCAGGGCCTGTGGTAAGGAACCAGCAGGTTGTGCTGCAAGTATCAGCAGGTAGCAACCACATGGGGCATTGCAGGGATCGCTTAGCAGTCATCCAGGTGCACCAGAGCCTGCACCACGCAGGGCGGCAGGAGCAGGGTGCGTTGCAGTGCGTTGCGCACTGCCGCGCTTTGGCTTGCGCCCGCGTGCAATCCCTTGGTGGCCATGCCGCCCAGGTTTTTCTGGTGGAACATCGCTGGCCGATCCTCTGCCGATGCAGTTGCTGTATTATCGTGGGCACGGCACCCACCTGGCAGGCCTCCAGGTCGCACTGCAGTGGCTCCGCATCCTCGTCAATGAAGGAGTCTGCAGGGAGGGTGGGGCATAAGGTAGGGGACGCCCAGCATGGGTGGACGGCCACAAGGCGGGGATCCCAGCCCTCATAGCCCCAGCCGGCTGTGCAGGCGCCCACGGCTGGCAGTGACTGACCAGCCTGGTTGGGCTCACCGGCGCCTTGTCAAACAAGACTGACTTGATCTCTTTTGAAATGAACTCACCGATGTGGATGTCCAGGTAGCTGCAGCCGGCATACCTGCAGGAGGAGCGGGCGGGATCATGCAGGGATGGCTTGAGCAGGCGCCGCCCCGTGGCCAGCACAAAGGGCAGGCAGGCATTGCGCTTGCAAGGCCCCAGCGGCGGATGCCGTGCGGCACGTCTGGTGCAGCCGGCTGCAGGGCACAACATTTGGCGCAGCCAGCTGTAGTCCCGCCCGTATGTAGCACCGCCCTTACTTCTCCTCTTGCTCAATGCCGGCGGAGTCGATGCCGATCTCGCCGCCCTGCAGGGTCCTGAAGCGCAGGCCCTGCTTCAGGTCGGAGGCCTGCGCACACCAGGTGGGTGGGTGGGGGTACAGRMG